>JANRFK010004440.1:27278709-27317470 GCA_030068395.1 Apalone spinifera | reverse complement strand
CTTGTTAACATTAAGTTTTTCTATTTGTTCCAAAACCTCCTCTAATGACAGCTCTAGTTGGCCTCTCCTTTGTACAGAAGGCAATTTCACAATGACTTTGTCACAGCATGCCATGCTCCATCTTTATCAAGATGGAGAAGGAGGAGGCCAGTAGTCTGAGGCCAGTGTTCTCCTTCCTGTATTAAAGACACAAGTGTGGCATATTGTATTTCTCCAGGGTGCTGCCCATGCAAGCCACCACTTATCCTTAAATGTTGATCTTTTCTCTCTGTTATAAACCCACACACTCACGAAAGTAACCATGCACCCACCATTCAGGTGGTCATTCTTACCTCAATAAGTGAGCCATCTGACTGTACAATGCGGATGACCATCACCATTGGGATGCAGACCATGGAAGAAAGAGCGAGAACCCATCCCAGACCGATTGCCCAATCAGGATATGTGTAGACTTTGTTGTAGGTGAGTGGTGTATACTTGACCAGAGAAAAGATAAAGCACCCCTGTGAGGAAGAGAAAACAAAACAAGAGGAAGGGTAATAAAATAGGCATTAGCATCATTGATCCACTGCAGTTTACACTGAGACCTAGAAAAGGAAGGCAGTACAATACCACACAGGCCAACTTTGCTAAGCATTTTAAACCATAGGGAAGACATTCTACTCTTAAATTGTTAAGAGAGCTCTTATATGTGCATATATGTAAATTGCTAGTTAATAGGTGTGGCCCCAGTAGATAGCACTCAAACATGTAACACAGTTCTGAATTTTGTAGAAACAATAACACTTGCAGGGCATTGCAACCAGAGTTCTCTGTGCAGTTCTTTAGCTCATTTCCTAACATGGACCAACTTGTACTCCAACATAAAGTTGCTTTATTTCAGCACTGCTTACTTTGCAAGGGAAGGATATAGTGCTATTGGCCCTTGTAAAATGAGGGCAACTACTTATTTCTGCAACCAAACCAGGTAGGTTTTGGGCTACAGTTTGTATGATGTCCCAGGTTCTTGGATGCTCTTTAAATGAAACACGCACTTAATCTTGAGGTAGATCACCATACACACTGTGAGATTACATTGCCGAGGCATCTATACAGTACTGGCTAACCTACAGAGACCTATCCCCTCATTCAGTAAACCCAATGATGGGTTCCTCAGGGAACAAGCTTTTGTTTAGTTGTTCCAATGTCCTGGTCAGAATATTATTACACTAGTCTTAACGGTAGCTCCTCTCTCCTGAGCTCTCTTCATTGGTGTTCTCCTTGAGCAGCTACCATAATGTTAGCCAATACACGTAGTATGCATGACACCTGACATATATTATATTGGGCATATGCAGTTATGTTAACTAAATTATATTATGTGTTTCCCACAGTGCTGTTCACTCATGTCAAGCTATAGATTCCACAATATCCAGCAAAGCTGAAGTCAAAGTCAAATTACAAAACCTATCAAAGTCAAGAAACATGAAAGTTCTATCTTGGTACAAGCTTGGGAAATACCTTCATGGCCAACTAGTTTGGAATGTAGTATTCAAAACAAGGCGTGAAGATGATTGGTAAATTTTTGTTTTGAGTGACCTATTGTAGCTTGTAAAAAGCTATGATACAACTACAAGTAATTTGGGGAGGGGTCCTTTGAACTCCCCACCCTTTCTTTGTATTGGCTGGAGTTGTCCCTTCCCTCCAGAGCAACCTGCCTACTGAACCCATCATCCCCTGCCCCCACCCCACAACAATGATATAAATGAAGAAAAACAACTTATTTGAGTTAAGGACCTGAGCAATGCTGGGTAACTCTTCTAGTATTTGTAATATTAAATAGCAAGTGTAGCCAAAACAATTGGTTATACTTTCGGCAATAATAGTTCCCTGGAGCAGTGATAAGCCACCAGGGGGCAACTATATTCCTAAGAGCAGAACAGCAATCACAGCTTTTGCTCTCTCTGTCTACTTCTAGACTATGCCACGTTCAGGGAGTGCGTTTGCTCTTCCATAGAAAAAAAGTGGAAGAGCAAACGCGCTCTTTAGGGGAGCCCCGTATACCTCATTCCACAAGGGATAAGGCCTCTGCTGAAAGAGGCGGCTTTTCTGCCATTTGGCCCCGTCTAGACTGGTCCAAATGGCAGAAAAGCCTCTTCTGGAAAAGCGATTGGAAAAAGCTATGCAAATTGCATTTTTTCTGATAAAGCCCCGTAGTCTAGACCTAGCCCCTCTCTCTCTCTCTCTCTCTCTGTCTTCCCCACAGGAATATTGCATGTGCTTATATTGTGGTAATAAAATAACAGTAACTGAGGGTTTATGCAGGACTGAGACGGAAGAAGGGAATGTGACCTGAAGTGGGGTAGGTGGGAGACAGGAACCCAGTCTGGTAGAATGAAAGGCAAGGAGAGAGCTGACTAGCCCAGTTGCTTTGATGATAATGAGCTTTTACATGGGACGTGTGATTCTACTGTGGTGTGCTAGCATGTATCAGTGAGAAAGGAAATAATTCCTGTGTGTGTGTGTGACATGATTTTCCCCAGCCACTACCTTGCATTCAGGAATTCTGCTGTTTTGAGACTATGTGCTACAACTGTCCATCTTAAACTAACCGCTGTTTACACAGAACTGTCATTAGAACTGCAAACATCTTCATCTCAAAGTAGCTCAATACATCCTAGTATAATACCCTGTTTTCAGCTACTTTATAACTTTCCCAAACTTTTAATGATTTAGGTTGAAGTTTTCCATGCCGAGTGTCTGCCTTAGACAGACAAAGATTCATAGAACATTAGAACTAGAAGGGATCCAGAGAGGTCATAAAGTCCAGTCCCCTGCATTCATGGCAGGACCAAGCACCATCTGGGCTACTCAACATGCGGCCCACGGCCCGTTTGTTTGCAGCCCATAGTGCAGTTTGGGTTTATGCAGGGATCAACACATGGCCCATGGATGGGAGCCAAAACAAAAAAGTAGTCAATATAATGGTCTTTTGTTGATATGCATTTTAGTAGTTAAATTCCTGGACTATCATTGTTCGTTAAAAATGCTGTCATATGGGTGGAAATCGGGTAAATATTGCATTTTATTAATAGCAGCAGAACTGACTTAAATGGGGCCTGTGTGTTGTGTAGGCTTGCCTTAAACTTTGTATTCATGCCTGTCAGTGTGAAAGAAGCTACTTGCATATATTTGCATATATATGCAACCACACTTAAGTTGCAGCCCTCAGCATGTGCTGTGCGTATCATTGTGGCCCCCAGCGCTTCCAAAGTTGAGTAGCCCTGATCTAGATCTTCTCTGACAGATATTTATCTAACCTTCTTTTCAATATCTCTAATGATAAGCAATACCTCTGCAGGCAATTTTATTCCAGTGGTTAAACAGGAGGATGGCCTTTGTTTCTGGGAGAAGACTTTTACTATCCCCACAAAAATCTGCCCAAATTTGGCCAAGCTACAAACAAGTCTTTGAAAAAAATCATAGCTCACTCATGCACAGTAGAGGTTTGCTAGAGCTCAACAGCTAAAATCTCCAAAGATTCCATCTTCAATGAAGCTTGCTCAAGCCTCCCCCAGTCTTACTGCTGACCAGTGTGTTCATGTCCCATCCACACTGAGAAACTGAGCACAGGGTCAGGCACTGGAAATTAGAATAGGGAGCCTATTTCTCAGTCACCACTACCCCCACCACCCTCCCTTCCGTTGGGTCTCAGCAATGTGAATGATGAAGCTGTCTATTCCTTATACCAAGGAAACAGAGCTGGGTGGGGAATAGATTAAGATAGAAACCCTAGTGAGACTGGAAGTGGGAAGAGAGACTGTAACTAGGAGACTGAGACTGTGGAGCTGTGGGGAGAATAAGATTGACTGAGCCAGGAGCATAGGACAGGAAACAGTAAAGGAGAGGAGAGGCTGGGCACGGTTGGGTGAGAAGGCTGGTACTGAAAATCAAGAAGGAAAACAGGGTGGAGTAGCATTGGAAGCCAGTTGGCTTAGTGAGAACACTGAGACTGGACAAGGAGCTATAGAGGAGGACAAAATGGACAGGGCAGATTTGCCCAGGCAAACTTCATTCTGGGATTTTCTAACTTCTGAATGCTTGACTTTGCAACGTAGCTTTCTGTGTCTTATGTATAATACTGGATGAGAAGATGGAGCATTTACAACATGTGTGTACCCTTTTCAGTTTGGTACCTGAACACAATGGCCCTTTGGGAATGTCTCCCTCACAGGAAAAAAAATCAGGACAAAGGTTGGAAGGAGAAACATGTGCAAGAGAAGAGCTAGTGTGTTTCAGTATTTACCACACAAAGAAGTGGTGTGATGACAAGCCAGCTCCATTTCATCCAGGGACCAGGTCTGTATCCAATCATATCTTCAATGGCATCGTAAATATTATCAGCGCCTGAAATACACAGTCAGTTGGTTATTTCATGAAGAAAAGATCATTATCAGAAAGCCATAGAGAGTAGGACATCCATAACCAAGTGGTATTGCACTAATTTGACTGCATAGTTGGGGCTCAGAACGAGAAGGGAGGAAAATAGTGACTTTTTTTGAGTTTATGCAAGCTGTTTTGTTTCTAGAAAGGAGGACCTGTAGCTAAGCACATCAGATATACTCTTATTATTTTCTTGGATACTAATTTCCACACTAGAGGAAATTATACATTAAAGGGCTGTGTACAACACTGTTCAAGAAGGGTGATGCACAGGACTATAATGCTGGGAAAGATTTTCAAAAACACCTTGCATGGTTGTACTTCAAGGTTGTTGAGGAAAGGTTCTTTTCTGATGCTGTTGTGTTAAAGTATTGTGTTAATACAGCAGGATGCTAATCCCAGAACAACCACTGAAGTTGGCAGCAGTTTTGCCTAAGAAAGGACTCATGGCCCATTTCAAATTACATTTGACTGTATTCAATAATGAAGGAATAATAATAGTCTTTATAGTTAATAGTATAATATTCATAGTTCATGAAGAACTATGGAAATGACCAGCCCTAACTAGTCAAAACAGCAACATAGGTTATTGTCAGATTTAGGAAATTAGCATAATCTAACAATAACCAAACAATACATTTTGTGTAGGCTTTCTTTTATCAGTTTTCCATTTAGCTGGCTTGACCCATGTAGAGATCACAGTTTTGGAAGACAGATCATTGAGACATGTAGGTCTTTCAGAGCTTTTTACTATCAGCAGAAATTTCAGTGCTGGATCTTAAATGTACACATGCAAATGCTTAGTGGTGCATCTAACTACCAAGAGGCATGCAAAAACCATTCATTTCTGTATGAAAAAATTGGAGGCTGGCTTAAGCCCAGCAGAAAATGTGGCCCTCAGAATGAAGTGCAAAATGACATTAATGGCATAATATTAGTGCATCCACAGAATGTTCAGAAATAGATGGTTCTGTAGGCAAAATGGAGTCTCGCAAGTTTTGACCAGCAAATAGATAAAAATAATTATTGACTCATGATAAGATTCATATTAAAGCTAAAATTGCTTACTTACCATAAACCCAGGCTACAGCAACACATTCAAAGAATGCAACCCACAAAAGGCATACACCACTAGCTGCATAGTAGTCAAAGAGTTGAAACACATACATGCCACCCTGTAAAAAAAGATACGCAAAAGAGATTAGATCAGTCACTAAAACTATGAGTGCTCGAGACTCAATTCAAAATAAGTTATCTGTATGAACAGAAAACCATGTTGTACCAAATTCTATTGTTTATAAAAAGTAAAATTCTACCAGAATATCTTATTGCTTTTGAGCAAGTACAAATATCAATCAAATATTAAATGTAAGTTCTTTGCATTAACCTCCCTAGAAAAGATGCTTGTTTATTACTGAAAGCATTTTAAAGCAGAAGATTATTGATCAAAATTAAGCCACTTAATATAATCTACTGAGACACCTAAGTCTTTCCTTCTTAATAATATTTTTGTATTGGCATTTATAGAAACATACATTGGAAAGAAATAATTAGTAACATAAACTTCAACATAAACTCCTCTAATGAGACTGAAGTCAGCTCACTAGGAGGTATGCCATTTAAGAGTCTAATGAAATGATATTTTCTCAGTATGTCCTCTCTATTACTTTTAAAAATTACATAACTATGTCCAGTCTCATTGCCACATATTGCTTTAAATATGCTGAATTATATTTCAATATGGATGTGATTTTCTTCACACCTTATGTTAGTTCCACGTAAACATTACTGGACAAATTGTCAGGGTATTCAAAACATCAGTTACTTCAAACCTACAGAGGTTTTTTTTGAAGTCTGATCTTCAAAAGAGGTCTTGTGAGGACATGTCTACACTAGGAAAGTATTTTGAAGTTATTAAATTTGGCTTAAAACTCCTGATTTAACAAATTCAAACTAGCATGTCCACACTATGGGGTAACCTCTAAATTAATCTGAGGCAGGCTATCTTGGACCTCCAAATATGTGGACAGGCTACCTTGGATTTAAAACCCCAGGATGCACTGGGGGGAGGGCGGGGAAGGAGGTAATTAGTTCAAATTACTCTGATGAGTAATTATTTCAAAATAGCGGCACCGGAGCGTCCAAACTTCCATTATTTCAAAATAACTATTTCATAATTCGCTTTTCTTCTAATGAAAAACAGGGAGTACAGATTTTGAATTCTGCAGCCCATTACTTTGAAATAACAGGCTTGGCAGTGGGGGCACATCGCTTATACATTTGAAGTTGGTGGGTTATTTCAAAATAAAGTCCTAGTGTAGACTGGGGCCCAGAGAAATGTCAAAATAGTACACTTTCTGAAACTGATTCCAGGCTTGTTTATACCAATCTAGATCCAGAGTAACTTCATCTGATTCAAATCTCTGTAACCAAAATCATAATCTGGTTCACTGAATGTATTCAATGGAAAATGTTTATCCCAACACATCATGCTAGATTTGCATTTAATACCTGTTTTACAGTATGCATTAAAGATTTCTACCACCTTTTTAATGACTGCTCCCAATTTCTGACATTTACTCATGTTGTATGGTACCTTAGACCGCAAATGAAATGATTGGGACTCCTTGTGGGAGAAGTTGAGTAATGGTATTAGAATCTGCTCCTCCCCTCCCTCCCCCCGGTAAAAATAGTTTTCTCTTACACTAATAAGGAATATTTAATTTTAAAAGATTTGAGAGTACTGCAAACTTGACTCAAATTTTCACTTGGACACACACTGTAATGTCCATGTGCTTTGCAGATAAAGGATTTATATATTTAAATCCCATTACTGATGTGCAGTTACCCTGTGGTGAAAGTCAGATGCAGTTCAACTTGAGAGAACAGCACTAGTCAACAGGTTAGATCAAGAAGTGAAGAACTATACCATATTCAATTAAACTTGTAGAGGGAATTTAGGTAGGGAAAATATAATTGTGCAGACAAATTACTATACCATTGAAGAGAAGTATGCAGCATAATAAACACATTTCAGAAGAAAAAAGATGCACAGCTCTTTAAAGTAATCTGTGGCTTAAATCCCTTTCTGTCATTTTTGATGTATTATGAATGGCATGATTCATTTTTAAGCTTTTGTTTTGACATTCCCAAGTCCTTAGCTATTCTTTTGCAACTATCTGATTAGGAAGCAGTATAAACTAGATTAATACAGAACATGACAGTTCTGATTTTCCATCTTTTTATTTTTTATGTTCATAATAGTTGTCATGTGCTGAGTAGATGCTTCTGGAACTTCCATACCTTTGGGATTTTTTCCCTCTGTTTCTCTATCTGTGGAATGGGCATAAAGATATCTATCTCCTTTTCAAAGCACTTTGCATAGATCTAGACAGGAGTGCTATTTTTTGATATGTCCGGTGTCCCAAAATAGCATTTTCCACATCTTAATAGAATACCTGTTATTTCAAAATGCAATCGAAATAATGGGCTTGCTACTCCAACATCCCAGTAAATCTTGTTCCATGAGAATTAAGGGACTTGTTGGAATTGCACCAAATTGTGTAAACAGTCTATTTTGAAATTTGATGCTATCTCGAAATAAACTCAAAATAAGCTACGCAATTTGTGTAGCTCAAATTGTGTAGCTTATTTCGAGCTAGTGCAGCTGTGTAAACATACCCTTTGAGACCTAGGGATTAAAAGGGCTATTTAGTGACTAAGCAGTGATATTCTTCCAAGTGGCTTGCTTTGTTTCATCTGATTCACAAAATGTCACAGTTTATACATACTGATTTTTAAATAAATAAATTAATGAGTTAAATAAAGCTTTCCATCACCAATGTTACTTACTTCGGTCACCATAGTTAGTCCCAGAAGATAGCTAATGAAACACACTATAGCAATGAAGATTTCCCGTCGGTAACCCTTCCTTAGGAAGGATGGGTACAGATCAACTAATGATGTGATCTGTCCTTCAACTTCAACAAACTAAAGGAGGAAAAAAACAAACTGAAATATACATAGTATACATTTCATTTGTCTTTGTCTTAATTAAACACTGCCCTAGAATCCCTGTATTTGCACTCCATTAAACTGTACAATACTCTGAATAATCATATAACAATCCTTTTCCTTATAGCTCAAGGTTAATGTGCATGGCATGTGATGGGTTTGGGATTGTTGTTTTTTAAGTTTGGAACAAGCTTTCAGAATTGATGTCAGTTTCCTTAGTTTACTAGCATACTTAAGAGACTAATGTTGGTTTTTCTTTATAAGCAAAAGCTACAAGGTTAAAGGAAATGAACGTGATAAGAGGGAAATGTTCACATTATTTTTATGTAGTAGATGTTTCAGATGAACAAAAAGTGCATGTTAGAAAAAAGGTAGAGAAAAATTAAGCCTTCTGAACTACAGCAGCATCTCTCAATCTCTGCCTTTATTTGACATGTTAGTGAAATGTATATACATTGCACAGTTAAAGTATATAATTAGGGCCAAATTCTATTCCCGACTATACTGGTAAAAAATAATTCAATGAAATACAGCCCTGCATCATTCCTGCAAAAATTCATGCAGATACTTTTCATACTGGAAATAGACTAATTATTCAATAAAAGCACATGAGAAAGGTTAAAATTCTGCCATGGGTTTTTTAATAAAATCAGGGACAGACCAGGGTCAACAAACAAAAGAAGCCCGTGATCTGCCCTGCTAAAAATACTCTGAGGGAGAAGTGGACAAACAGAGCACTACTAGGGTTGCAACTGCTTCAGCCCTGCCATTGCGCCTATGCTAGGAGTTGACCGCTGCTGTTTCAGATCCAGAGGGCTGACCTAACCCTGGCTGCTGCTTTGGCAAGTTGGGGACTGCTGCTCCAGCAGTGGCCTCTGGTGAGTTGTTCGACAGCTTCAGGGCTGACTCCTGATCAGCTGTTCGGCAGCCGCAGGTCTGGCCATCAGACAGCTGTTCTGGTGGCATCGGGGCTGACTTTGGCTGCTATATAAAGAGAATACTTAGGGCTTGTCTCCGCTGTACAGTGGATCAATGTTGCAGTGATCAATCCACTGGGGTTGATTTATCGCATCTGCTTAGATACAATAAATCGACCTCTTAGTATACTCTGTTAACTTGGGTACTCCAACACAACAAGAAGAGTAGGCAGCAGCTGATCTTACTGCATGGAAGACACAGCAGTAAATAGGCCTAAGTACGTAGACTTCAGCTCTGCTGTTCATGTAGCTGAGGTGATGTATCTTAGATTGACAAGGGGATGTACTGTATACTTAGGCCTGCTTTGAGTGATAGGTGCTGGAGTAAAAGAAGACTTCTTGAAGTCCCTTCCAGGCCTACAATTCTATGATTCTTTACATACGTTTTTGTAACCTATACTCCTATGGGGTGTAATGTACTGTCCCATCTAGTGGCACTGAGACCACTTACAGAGAGAATAATGATTCTGCTCCACAGTCTTAACTGAAAGCCAGCTAGCTTTTAGCTCATGTGGTAGAGGCTCATGTACTGAATGCTAGAGGTTTGATTCTGCCTTTCATCATTACATTTATACAGCACCGAGCGTAATAGGGCCATCTGATTTGTGACAGAGATTCTTACCTACTTCTCTAATAACTGAAATGATGCAATCACTTTACAGGGGTTAGGTAAAACTTTCTCACTTGCAACGTAAGATGAAACCCCAACTAGATCAACCAACATCTTACATTGACTGTTTTGGTATCTTGGAAATTTTTTTAAAATTATTTGTACATAAAAAATTGTTTGCTACTGAAAAATGAATGTAAGACAAATATAACTAGAGTTGGCCAAATAAAATTGAACCAGACTAAATAAGTCTAAACCAGAAGAACGTCATATATAGGAAAAAGGGCCATTTATTGGTGCACAAACTGATCTAAGAAAAACAAAGAAATCTTTGTTCATACAAAGCAAAACCTGCTCTCATCTCTGGCACAATCCAAAGACCACTGAAGACAGCAGAAGCCTTTCCACTGACTTCCATGAGCTTTGGATCAGACCTAACAATAGTGATTTCATTGAGCTGATTGTCGTAACTAAACATGGTTTAGCCTCATTAAGTTATCCATCACCCTAAAAGATAAATGGTTCATTCCATAGTCAGTGATATATCACAGCTAGTTCATAAATTAGCAATATTCTAGCATATATAAATCATCATCTCCTTTTGATTAATATACTTACTATAGCCAGACACTTCCTTTAGACACATTTTACTCTGTAACCTTCCCTGATAAGAGAGAGCAGCTATTACTAGACCACCTAGCTTTCAGTGGTTGATACTGAATGGTTGGGTGAATTCCTATTTTAATGTCTTATGTAAAACAGCTTTTCTTTTAAAATGTAACATTTCCCATTGGTTGGATTTGATCTTAAGATGCTCTGGCATTTCAAACCCTGCTTGACTGCACTCCAAAATGGGGGCGCAGGAGAGGCAATTAAGCGCTCCAATTAGTTTCAATTATGCCACACAGTGAGGAGCTATTTAAAATTACTAGCCAGCTTAAAATTTTTATAAGTACTTTGTTGTAGAGCCACAGCACTGGGCATTGTAACATTCAGTGTGAAAGTGACTGAAAGTCACTCAGCAGAGTTGAATGATTAAGCAATAAAGAGCGATTTAGAACTAATGCCACCATACTTTACAAATTTAAGAGATTAAGCAGGTAACCGCTGGGAAAATCCACTTATGAAACTCTCCTCATATAAGAGAGGATTTGAGTTCAATAAACATGTTACCTTTGTCTAGTGAATTTTTATAACTGTAGTGTTACTTTACCATTGTAGTATAAATAGTTCTGAAACCTTGGGAAACCCCAGTTTATAGTTACTGTGTAAACCTTGGTTGCCTGTGTTTATTTGTGACTTTCTAGAAATGATTAATTAAGTCTTTAGTGGTATTTATATGAAAAACCTCTTCTCTGAAAAGAACTACACCAGGACAAGCTCGATACCTGGTAGTTCATACCACCAGTGTCCAGTTACAATGCAACATTGTGGTGCATTCTGCAATTCACTCCCTCAGGCCTTGTCTATACCAACCCCTGCCATCAAGCAAATCTATGTGACTTCAGCTACACAAATAGCATAGCTGAAGTCACCATACTTAGCACAGTATTTTGCGTGTAGCAGGGTCAGTGGGAGCTGCTCTCCCATCGATGCTGGCTAGTCGTCTTCTCCTGGTGGAGTACCAGCACCAACGGGCGAGCACTTGGAGATCGATTTATCATGTCTAAACAGATGTGATAAATCGACAACCAGTGGCTTGATCACTGCAGCGTCGATCCTCAGTCTAGTGGAGACAAGCCCACATTTCCACGGCCCTGGCCAATGGGAACTGCGGTGAGACAGTGCTTGCAGGCAGGAGCAGCACATTAAGACTCATGCTCCCCCTCCCCTTCATACACATGGTGCTGTGAGGCTTCTCCGGCCACTCCCAGGAATGGGCTAGCAGCCTGGGGCCAAGACAAGCAGAGAGCCTGCCAATTGTGATTGACTGGGAGACTCCCCATGATCGACCGGTTGGTGACCACTGCTCGACCCCTTGGACTCCCCTGGGTCCTGACAGCACAACCTCAATGTACAAATTCATGCTGACCCTGCCTATGTACAGACTAAAGCAATTTCTTCATTCAGATGAATGGGTTTTGCAGCATGGGCAACTTCATTTAAGCACTGTTAATTAATAATAATAATGAGTATTATTAATTAATAATTCACCCATTTATTATTGGGTTGCCATTCCTGGCATCATGGCAATAAAAAAGACATATGTCTTATTGGGACTGGAGGTTCCTTCCAGTCCTATGATTTCTATGTAAAACAGCCCCATAGTTACTAACCTGGCTATCCAGTCCAATCAACAGAAGCATAACAAAGAAAAGGACAGCCCAAACGGTAGGCACTGGCATCATGGTCACAGCTTTTGGATAGGCAATGAAAGCCAGGCCTGGACCTAGAGGAGGAAAAAGAGAAAATAGGGAGGGGGGAAGGGAATGGAGATAGTAAGCTCTCAGTTCATGCCTTGAGGTAGCTACAACCGATGCAGGGATGCCTGGTTCCTTTCAGATAAACCCAAACCCAGCTGGAAATACCAGAAGTGAAATTGTTTGGATCTTTCATCTGACAAAGAAGCACGCATGACTACAACACAAACCCCAAGCAAACCCAAAGGCTACGGCTAACCAACCACCAGTTTTAACATCTGTCTCAAACATGCCAGCACTGGATCAATTCTTGTACCAGCCACTCAGGCGGTGTAACAGGAATGAAGGCAACTGCCCCCGTAGAATGAAGGAACCCTGATTCTAGCATACCTGGTACCTAGTTATATGGAGGGGGAAGGGGAAGGGGTGGGGACAAGATGGAATCTGCTCCAAATATGCTACTTCAATGCTGCAGCCAACTCAACCTAGCTAGCCTTCTGAAAATGCAAATATCTCATGCGCCTTCCTTCCAGGTTTTGGTTTCTGCTCCAAGAGCCATGCTGCTTACCTGCTGTAAACCATCACTAAACTAAATAGAGCTGCCCCTATTTACACCAGCTGTGGATTTGGCCCTGTGAGTTCCAAAAATGTTCCCTGCTGTTTGGAAATTATATACTAACAATAAAAGAAACAATGGGAAAAAAATAACTCCCACTTTCTGATCCTACTAGCATACCAACTTAATCAGAGTTTCCTATATCACAAGGCTACCTAATCATGCCATAACAAATAATTGGTGTATTGCCACCATCATGCACAACTATTAGACCAATTACACGTGCTGTACACACCAAAAGACCTGGGACTAAAACCTTGCTCCTTCTGCTCTAAAATCACAGACTTCTAAAACTTATGAAAAGGATCTCCCCCATGGCTAGCCATAATAGACTTTGCCTGATCTTCTTTGTGGCTCAGCTAATAAAGAGCTCACTCATGCCTAACCACACACAGAGCATCGGCGCACTGCACTTCCATGTTGGATTTCGCAGAAGTTCTCACCTAATGTCACACAGGTTTCAAGTAACAGTTATACATCATGAGAACTTTTGTAAAGTGAGTATGCCATCTCTGATTGGGCAGCAGGGGCACAGGGGCCAACAGGCACCTGAAATTTGCTACTGATTTAAAAATGGTCTTATAATTTTTACAGAATGGGGCTCTCTTGCATGGACAGATTTACATGCACATTAAAATCTGCATGTAAGAAGGTGGCGTGGCATGTTGACATCTTTTTTTCTTTCATAAGAAGGTGGGTTGGCATGTTGACATCTTCCAGGTTTGGTGACTGGATTCAAATTAAACTTGTTTTTCAGTAGGAAAGATAAATGCTGGTAAATCACAGGCAAAAAAAATCACTTTAATCTGCACAGAGAATTGCTACTGATACTCTTCCTAATTCCCCCTTTTCCTTCCCAAGAAGAAAGATGGAGACAGGAGTAAGGGAGAGAAAATACGACAGTGGAAAGATGACTTTTTTTAAATTAAAAGAAAAAAATTAAGTAATTTAAATATAAATAAATACAAATTAGCCAGCAATGGATTAATTAATTAATTTTATTTCATTAATTGTTAAAAAGAAACATGTCTATGGTTTTATGTGACAGAAAGCATGCACACACAGAATTGGCTGAGTAATTAACATTTCCAGGGTTCTGCTTTCCCTTCAACTCCTAGCCATGAGAAATCTTCTCTCAGTAAAAATTAAATTTCCACCTATAACTGCTATTAGATCACATTTGTAGCCAATTTGTGCAAATGATGAGACAGATGTAAAACTGCTATTTCTCTCTAAAACTCACTGAAAATGTGTGTATGTTCTTGAATTGTGAAAGAATTTGTGTATGTTAAGGTCTACTGACAAGTGCTCTATGCTCTGTGTGTATTTTTCTATGAAAGCAAATGCTGAACTATAAAGAGAAAGGGCTGTGTAAAATAACAACCTTTCTGGCAGCCTTCCAGTTGAATGTAAATCATTGAAAATGGCATTTAATATGCAGAGCTGTTCCACTGAATAATTATCTTGTTCAAATGCCCTGTGATTCTGGTTGGTGTTAAAAACTTATTAGAACAGTAATAACCACAGTTAGTTGCTTGCTGATTAAATGAAATATTATGGCTGGAATTGTACCCAGTCAGCAGAAGGAACTGTGGACGGTAGACAGACTGAAACAATACAAAATATGGAGGCCAAACTTTCTACATCAGCTGAGAGACACGATAGTCAGACCTGATTAATCTGAATCACTTGGCAAATGGCATTAAAACAAAGGAAGTCTGGTATATCGCTGGTACATACTGTACATGCACTATATCTTTCATCCAGGCAGGCACGCAGACAAATGCAGCACAGATTAGCCAGGCTTCACTGTGCTTCTTTTGTTCCCACATTGCGTTTCGTAGGTTTAAAAAAAATAAATGCAACAATACTTTGAGACTTTTTTTTTATGTGATGTAATTGGAAAATTAAGGACAAAAATGAACTTTAAAAAAATCAGGCAGTTTGCCAATCTAATGGGGGATGAAGCAGAGGCAGACCAAATTCAAACCTTGTGTAACTCCAGTGCTAGGGATGTAACATCTCTTTTAAATGGTTAACTGGTCAAATGTAATGTTTAATCAGTTACCCGATTAAAGGGGTGGAGAGGGAGCAACTCCTCCTCCCGGCTGAAGCAGCTCCTATCTGCAGGCTGCCCACTGTGGACAGGAGTTGCTCCAGCCCTCACTGGTTAACCAGAACTGGTAAGCTTCACCCACTAAGGGTGAGGCTTGCCAGTTTAACTGGTTACACTTTCACATCCCTAAACGCCACTGAAATCAATAAGCCCATTTCACCCAAGGTAGCAATAACTCCCTTTGTCTTCATATCTTCACTACTCATATCCTACCAAGGGAGAATTCAGCTCATTTAGGTTTCATAAGGAATGAATTTGGCACAGGGTGTTACCACGCCACAGTGTGATGTTGGGGGTTCTGCTGTCAGTGAACTAGATTGTGCCTAAAATCACAAGAATAATCCACTGAAGTCAATGGAACCCCATGTGTGAGTAAGGCAAATGTGAGGATACAGTGGGAGGAACTAGTTGGTTGCCCAATACATAACTTCCTATGCCAAGCCACAAAGTCAAATTGCAAATGTTCATTGCTCCCTCGCTCCTTTTCCTACATGGAAGAATACTCCTGGATTTGCATACTGGCAAAAGTATGGTTTAAAAAAAGATGGCGAAGGGAGCAGTGAAGTATATCTGGGGAAAATACAGATCTACTGAAATTTCTCTTTGCTGGTAAATAGTTTCAGGTTGCCCTCACTGGAAAGTGAAGTCACCTGTTTGACCCAGAAGAGGTAGGCTGTGTCTAGACTGGCAAGTTTTTCTGCAAAATCAGCCGCCTTTTGTGCAAAAACTTGCCAGCTGTCTACACTGGCCGCTTGAATTTCCGCTAAAGCACTGACTTCCTACTGTATGAAATCAGTGCTTTTTGCAGAAATACTGTGCTGCTCCCGTTTGGGCAAAAGTCCCTTTTGCACAAAACTTTTGCGCAAAAGGGCCAGTGTAGATAGCTGAGATTTGTTTTGCGCAAAAAATCCCCGATGGCTAAAATGGCAATCGGGGTTTTCTTGCGCAAAACCGCATCTAGACTGGCACGGACGCTTTTCTGCAAAAAGTGCTTTTGCGCAAAAGCATCCATGCCAATCTAGATGCTCTTTTCCGCAAATACTTTTAACGGAAAAACTTTTCCATTAAAAGCATTTGCGGAAAATTATGCCAGTCTAGACGTAGCCGTATAGTACAGGCAGCCAGCACTATGTTTCCATCACACCACCTGTCAATGTATCTCTACTATGAACTGAAACAACCACCTCTTAGGAAAGAGGGGGTGAAGCACTCGCCCAGGCTCAGCTTAAAATGGCAACATGAATGCCAACTGGTACCAGTTTCGATGGCACTTATTGTGCTTTGGGTACCTTTCCCTTAGGAATTAGCCTAACACCACCACATGAATATACTGTGTAATGCACTGAAAAGTCATGTATGGCCATCCTCAACCTGGGCTGAAATCAACAAACTAAAATATGCACCAAAATAAAGTTCTAGTCTGTGAAACTGATCAGTAGTGCCACTTTAAAAATATCAGCTCTTAGGGGGAAAAGGTGCCCATTTAGCAATGGATTGTGGTTTTTCTTTGTGGTCAATTAGAGTAAATTTTGAACAAGTTTTTTATTTTTAAAAAATATAAATAAAAATTCCCAAATATGCAAAAATTCTTATTTTCATCTTAACTGAGTTAGGGTGTATTCACTGGAATTATTTCCTTAGCTTGTTCCTGTGTAAAACAAGCAGAGTCTGAGCAAAATTATCCTTATGGGCCAGATCTTCAGCTGGTATAAAGTGGCATTTGCTCCATTGACTTCAATAGAGCTATGCTGATTTACACCAACTGAGAATCTAGCAGCATCTATGATTTCATCACGAGTCTCTGTGATTCTTAACACTCTAGCTCCAAGACTTAAAGTAATTACAAGAAAAGCTCAGCTTTTATTTTTTAAATATAAGTTTCTACTCTTCTTAGTGACAAAAATAGCAGGAAAACATGACCCTACAGTTAAAAAGTGAATCTTAATGTCTCAAACATCAGACGGAAAAGATAAAGCACCCAAAATACAATGTTATTGTTTCGAATCTCATTATTTTTAAGCTAATCTCACAATTTTAGAGGGCCTGACTATGATTTTTGAAAACTTTGGGTTGGCAATCTAGCCTGGAATAACTGTTCGCCATTACTATGACATCCTAAAAGTATCACTCTTACTCACAGGTCCTATAAAGAATGTCCAAGGGAAAATTATAGTCTACCTTGTTCAGTGTATACACACAAGCTGCATGTACCCTCTCTCTGAGACGTGTACAGGTGAATGGTAATGGGAATCTATATATGCATATCCAGGAAAATATATCCGTCCAATCAGTTCCGAAATGGACTTGGCACAAATAGTATCAGCTTTACCTTGGAGCCAGACTAAAATGTATAGAGTTGCAACAGTTGGTGTCTTGGTGGAAGAGATTTTCCAAAGAAGCCCCTGGGGTTTAGGTGTCCAACTTCCTTTGCCTTTCAATGAGATCTGGGCATCCAGTTCCCTTAAGTCCCATTGAAAGTGCCAGACTTTATTCCTACAGCAGCTCTCACTAGTGGGCAATCATAGCTTTCCAAAATGGATTAACAAGTCTAGATTCCACACAACATGTGTGATCTCTTTACCTAATCTGAGCTAAACTTTATTAACGCGCTTTGGAAAAAAATGTTCAAACTGCTACTCTAATCAAGGTAAAGTCAGTCCTATGTTAATCAGCGACCCACTGCTGTCCTAAAAGAAAACCAGACTAACACGTGCACATTTAGTCTTTTTTTTCTTTCTGATGCTTGTGGGAATTCTTTTTCCTTTCTTTTTATTTTAGTTTGGCTGATTTAGTCCGTAGTACTTTGCTCACACACTAGGTGGCAGCACCCACCACCACTGCCACCAATACCATCGTACCTGACTCTGCCACATCAGCAATGTTCACCCCTTGCTCTTGTGCCATGAAGCCCAGGACGGAAAAAATTGCGAAGCCCGACACAAAACTGGTACCACTGTTCAGGCATCCCAGCAGCAAACAGTCCCTAAGTCACACATATGTCATGGAGCAAGTTAATTCAAAAAAAAAATTTTGAACCCATTGTCCCTACTTATTTACATCATTTAGCTAAGACACTAAACCCCCTTGGTTCAAAACTTGCCTGTAGCAGTTGTATTTGTACTTGTTGTAGCTTCCCAGGGATGTCATTGCTCCTAAACAGATTGCATATGAGAAGAAGATTTGTGTCCCGGCATCTATCCAGACCTAAAAGAAAAGATGGAAGGATGCATTATTAATGTAGGCAAACCCTATAGCACATGCATCACAATCAAGTGCGCCATTCAGGTTATGCAACAACAAAAATAGCTTCCACTGAGACAGATATTGCAATGAAGGAGGAGAAAAAAAGCATCTAATTGAGGAGAAAAAAAGAGAGCATATCATTTTTCAATGACCACATAGTAGGGAAAAAAATCATTAGCATCAGAAACAACAAGTAGTCCTGTGGCACCTTATAGTCTAATAAATATATATAGAGAGAATCTTCAGCGTTCATGGGCAAAACCCATTTTGTCAGATGAGCTGACCTGATTAGCATCAGAGTCCAGATGAAAATGTCACAGCCCCGTCAACAATTCTAACATCCCTGATGGTCCATAATTCTAGTCTGTGGGCCATTCAATTGTTCATTTCCTTACTGCATAACAATCAATGCTTTCCCAAGAGAAGGGACAACATCGAGGCAGCTGTTGCAGTTCAGTTAGAACCCACCCACAGAGTCATTGGACTGCAAACACGAATGTCTTGACTGATGCGTATTCAAATGACCCCTGGCAGCTGCCCCAATCATAACTTTCAACCATATGTGACATAAAGACAAACACGACAGGTGCAGAGGGGACACAAGTATAACACAATACATCGCTTTAACATAAGTAACACCATTACTAACCTCCGTCCTTGACTCCTCATCCTGATGGTGTTAGTACAATAACATACAACATACAGTATCATTACAGTGAGAAACTCCAGCTTAATATATTTGGGGTAACCCCTCCGTCTATTGCTGACCATTCACAGCCATGTACTTCTCTCCAGAGAAATATAACGGGAATCATTGGGGGGGGGGGAGGGGAGGGAGGAGAGGGGTATGAATAGAGGGAAAGCAGCAACTTTGCAACATATCTCTCCTACCATTGTCAGCATCATCCATATGACAATACACAGGGATCTTCTGGGGAAAGAAGACGAGTCTTTTCAAAGAGGAATCCTAGATAGCTTAACCCTGGAGGGAGCTATGCTGCCAGGGGGCCTGGGAATTAAACAGAAGCTGAACCCTTCCTGTGTTGTCAGTCATCATGTTTTAGGGCATGAAACTTACACCTAATAACTCATAATAATCACATGCTACCAGGTAAGGGAACAAATGCATGTCCGATTGGCAGGAAGGCAAGCTCACAGAGACTATCACATTTGGCTAAGCTTCTTTCAACCACACTTTACCTGCTTATTTACATAGCATCTTGATGTTTTACCAGTTAATCATTAGAAAAGAAATAACAAACAAAAAAAAAGGCATTTTTTTTCACCCTACAATACCTGTTGCCATCACCTTAAAAAGATCACTCTTATCATTTGCATTTGTTTTTTGCTATTGGTTAGCGAGTTTTGCATGTCCCATGTGATCACAGTTGGGCTTTCATACGTTGCTACACCAGTAAGAAATAGTCTTTTTCTTTTCTAGCCGTAGCTTGTAGAGAAAAAAAGATCCAACACCTCCTATCCAGTACTAAGCAGTTGTTTTCCAGGCACTCTCCCACATGTTTGCATGAGAAAACAGATTTCTCCCATGTTTGCAATGATTTTTCCACTGTAGTCACTTCGTTCCCCAATGTCCTGCTCCTGAGTAGTGGTGGCTGAGTGAAACAAATACTCACAATTGTTCCTTGGGGGTGCCATCGGCTATGCTCATATTTCTCTCCCTTCTTCCGAGTCCCTTCAAAACTAAAGTCTATCCTCCTAAAAAAAAATGTCTCTCCCTTACCTGGTCCAGAGCCTAATACCAACAAGAAAGCTGAGATTCTATAACTGGACAGAGTCCTTTGATACAAAAATACACACATGGAAAGATACATTAGCACATTTTAAAAGGACCTTTCAGCCCGATACAATAGAAAAAATGCAACCCAGTTTTAATGCCATGCTATATTTGGATTGATAAAGAACATGTAACAAACTCTACTCTTGGTGCAAACCCCCCCCCCCCCCCCCCACCCACTTCCATTTTGTCTCTCTTGTTTCAGAGCACGGGAAGTCTCCCTGTTCCTTCTTCCTGGTTTCATACCTGTGGATCTGCTAACCGTGATACATCAGGATAAAGGTAAAATTTGATGCCCTCTGCAGCTCCAGGCAGGGTGACACCTCGGATTAACAGCACAAATAGCATGACGAATGGGAATGTAGCGGTGACGTACACAACCTGCCAAAACAAAGTGACAATATGTATAATCCTTGCCAATTAATTTAGAAACAAAATATAGAACTGGTGTCCTTTCAACACAGAACCAAAACTGACAGAGCTCCAGGGACCTGAATACAAATCCCCTGTCATGTCATTTGGCCCAGATTTGAGTTTCGGATTTCTTGAACACATTTTTAGGTAAGCCTGTTTACCCCCCTTAACTGTTCTTGTGGCTTGTAGTGTTCAGCTGGTGCCTTAAGTTCCTCCAATCTTTGATATATGCAAAGAAAACAGTCTGGTCTGCTCTGTGTGAAGGAAGTAGTGATCTGCATTTCCAGGTGAAGATGATTCTGGAACAAGGTGGATTGCCCCTTTAAGAACCTTTGCGGCCAGCATGTACAGTTTGGAGACAGTGCTTGTCTTTAGAGGAGCAATTTGTGCCTAGGAGAGCGGCTTCTCAGACCCAGCTGGGAAGGGGGAGGGAGGAGGGGTGTCAAGTGATTACTATAAAAGGGCTGAAAAAGTACAGTTGAGGGAAGCAGGGTAGATCCTGCCTGGGGCCCTGGAGCAAGATCTAGAAATGTAGGGGGAAAGACCTCCGAATCCTGTGAGCAGGCTTTAGTCAGAGGAATAGTTTTGTTTTGCTGTCAATGAATTATTTATCTGAAGGCTAAGCCCTGAAGGAAGGACACGTTCCTTGTGGGGATGCCGGCCAGAAGCCTATAGCCACCAAGGCCTTTTCTGCTGACTCGTCACACAAGTCACAATTTTCTGTTTGCCTCCCTGCTGCCTTCTCCTGTCGTATGTTCACCTTTGACAATGAAGAGTAACAGCCTCCACTGCAAAGGGTCATTAATGAGTTACCTCACATTTCTTTTGAACCTTCCCTTTGCAGATCACCAAGGGCTTTACAAATATAAATGAATTTAGCTCTCTTGTAAGACAGGTAAGAATTATTTTTCCAATAGGGAAGCCGTGGCATGGAGAGACTTAGCGACCCGAGGTTTCTCAGTTAGCAGCAAAACCAGGAAATGAACTTCCAAGACAACTGCTCCATTTACTCCCTTAGCCCATTGTCTCTACCAGGTTCTTAAGAGCAATTAGAGCATCTTCCATCTATTCAAACTACTGGGAGCCTGAAAAGTTGGCATACCAGCCTTCTGAGAGTTTGTGGAACAAGGGGCTTTGTCAGTCATAGTAGGAACTGGATCTCCTACAATGCTATTCATTGTGCTACTGTTAATCTAACAGGCCAATATACACGTCTCACTCATGATAGAGAAGTTGCTTTGTTCCTTGCTAACAGGGAGGCAGTTTAGACATGCACAAGGTTACATGTAGGGATCAGTGAAGTCTATGAGCACTGAAGGCTTTGCAGGCTTGTTCTCTTGTCCAAGAATATTGCCTTTATCCATGTGGATTCTAAAGGCACTTTTTAGCAATAGAAAGGTATCAAATGGAAAGGCTTTGGCAATGCTTCAGGTCAGTGAAAGGGCTGTTCACCTCTGGAGACTTGAGTTGTATCCTTGATCCAGACCACAGTGCAAATGAGTTTGGTAGGCTCACCCCATGAGAAACCAGTCCTTGTTTTAGCACAAATAGCAGTGTCTGCTCAAGATAGTTGCTGGGCAAGAACAGAAGAGGTTGCGGCAGGCTGGGAGGTCTATTTTCTGACACAAAGGGTACAGCTAGACTACAAGTTTTTGTCGGAAAAAGGTACGCAAAATGCCCTACGCATTTTGTGTACCTTTTTCCGATTTTTTTGTTGAAAGAGGCTTTTCCAACATTTGGCCCATCTAGACTGGGCCAAATGTCGGGAAAAAACCCTCTTTCAGAAACCCCTTTCTTCCTTGTAGAACAAGGAATACAGAGGCTTCAGAAAGAAAGCATTTGCTCTTCCGCAAAAAAAAGCAGAAAAGCAAATGCGTTTCCTGGATGCAGCAGAGTTTTTTTGGGATAGCTCCGGTATCCCAAAAACTCCCCGCAGTCTAGCCGTATCCAAAGGCTCAGAACTGAGATGTGCTGGTTATCACGCGGGGCCTTTGTCTGTCTCAAGCCAATGCTATATTCCTCACTGCAAGCATTAAATCCACCACTTACAATTTTTCAAAGGTGATTTCCTTTTAAAAGCTAAATAAGAGTCTCTCCTTCCCCAAGAGATACCCACACCCTCCCTGCCCATGGACCAGCTATTAATCTATAAACATCTCCAGCTCAGACCAATAAGCAGCAGAATCCTGGAGAGACAAAGTATCATACAAGAGTTGAGCACTAAAGACTGAATCACCCAAACCTTGCAGGCACGATCTTCACAACAAAAGGCGGAGGGCTTGCCTAAAGAGGGGAAGATGACTGGCATAGCTTTGCTATACTAACACCCACATGTTTGGGCACCCTGTTCTAAAATAAAAGGGACTTTGTTCCATAATAAATCCTGTTTTGTGAAAGGAGTAATTCTTCCACAATAAAATCACTGTTATGCTAAAATAGCATGTTCACATGGGGAAGAATAGCTATTACAGTGTAGTTATTTCAGAATAGCTGTGCTAATCAATTTCCCCAGACAACACTCTATTACCAGGCAATCTCTGCCTTCCAAAAAGGATTGGTTTGGTTTCTTCCTTTTTTAAAAATAGAGTCAGATATTTCTGCCAGGTAATGACAGTACTACTGCCTTATTTTAAAGTATATTTTTGTTTTTCAAAATTTAGTTTAATCAGTGTAAAACTCCTGAGATGCATGCACTTGTCTTTTAAATATGTCCTAGGAAAGTAACCCAGAGAATTCAAAGCCTGCATTGCTATTATAACTCAGGCAGTCAGATGGATTGCATAAAACTCAAATAAACCCTTTTTTATGTATATGGGAGTTTTTTCTGTTTCTTCTTGGAACTCAGTAATATTTTTATTGATAAATAACATGGATTATGCATCAGCACAGTTTCATCTAAAAACTTTGGAAAAGTTGTCCTTTGTGATCATTTTGTATATAATCTTGGCCCATAAAAATCCCTGCTCTCCAATAACAAGGGTGTGTCCCCCATTCACAGGAACTCAGTGTTATACAATGGACTTCCCCCTGCAGAGCAGGAAATCCCCAGTATAACTGAAGGAATTTTTAGGCGCCAGCCCTCTATACAAAAAAGTCCCCAAAACACTGGGCTGTTATTTTTCATGATTGTTTCTTTTTTTCAATACATTGCTTCAATATTTTTTTTAAAAGATTATTTTTTCCCCTTCAGGAAGCTATTAGTACATTGGAAAGCACTTATGTGTGTAAACAACAATCTAAAATTAAACTATGGGCTAATCACTCATCCAATAACTCCAAACCTACATTAGAGTTCTGCAGTTTGCTTTGGACAGATACATAGCCAATGAAGTCAACTGGAATCTTTTCACTGACTTAAATGGGAATCTTTTCATAGTCTTCAATGGACTTTTGACCAGCCCTGGTGTGCTCAACACACAATAGATGGACAGACAGTACATTCAGATTAAGTTCTGAGACACTTTCCAGCGAGGTTGCCAGGTGTCCGGTGTTAACCCGGACAGTCTAATAGTTTCGCCTCCTGTCTGATAAAAAAAATTCAAAAAATTCTGGACACCTACAAGGTCCGCCATTTTCTGATTTTTTCCCGGCCAGGAGGTGAAAATACCAGATGCTTACCTGGTTCTGCAGGGGAGCTGTCTGGCCTGGAGCAGGAAGATAAGATGGTGGATGGCCACTGGCAGCCTGTTAGGGCCAAAAAGCCTCCAAGGCATTTCTTAAAGGGGCCATGTTGGGTTTTTTTTTATTTATTTTTTATTTTTTTATTTTTTTTGCTTAACAACTTTGGTCTCCCCCCTTTTTTTTTCTCAACAGAATTTTTTACCCGGTGTTTTTTTTGGGGGGAGAGGGCAGCGGGTGTTCGTTATTTTGGGTTAAACCATCTGGCAACCCTATTTCCAGAAAAAATGTGTTGGTTCTTTGATATTTTAACTGTTCATTTTGCTTTTTCAGATTCCACAGTTCAGTGTTAATTCACTGGCATTGAAATACAAGGTCAGCAAGAACATTTCAGAGCCTAATCTTCAATTCTTTGTGTTCTGTATACACCACCTCGGTCTATGGGAATTTGGGATGCACAAGAAAACATACCACCCCAAGAGATATTCAGTTGCTGAATTATGCATTGAAAAAAATCTGTGAAAGTTCCCTGCAAACCTCTAAATTTTTCAAGTCACTGCAACCCTTTCACTTTCTCAGACCAGCAAAAATCAATGATTTTTGATTATGCTGGTGCACTATATTAGGGATTTGCCTTTTGTACATAATAATCAGCTTTGAAACTCTTTTGTGCTATCTTAACCTTGGTATGAATCAAACAGACCTCATAGAATTACAAAAGGAACTCAGGAAGTATTTGTTTCCATTCTGCTATTGCTGGGGAGATTACTATGCACTCTTTAATTATTGCCCTTGACAAGCCAACTCAACAGATCATGCCAGTGAGAATAGAGAATACTATCACCTTAGGTTAGAATAGATTTAGACATGTGGAAACTGCTCTTGAGTCTAAAACTGACAGGACACCAGAAGAATAAGTCATCATATTTTTATTTAGACCCTCCCCCATGATAAAGTCAAAGGGAGAAATATATGATGCTATAAAACCACTATTCTGTACTTAAAGAGGCAATAAATACCACACATCATCTCGTTAATCAACAGTGTGTATTCTTGTGTACTTTGTTCCTTGCATACTACTGGAATAGAATGAGGTTCCTGTGCTGTCTAATTATTACCATATGGAATGGCGTGATTTTGGAGAGTTTGATGGGAAAGACGTCCCCTTTAATAAAAACCTTGGTGCACCCAAGGGTGTGGAGTTTATGAATGTTTAACAACTGCGGCCTTCAGCAGGCATCTAAAACATAGAGGGTACAAATCAATGTTTTGTGAACTTAGCCCTGAGCTCAATAGGCCTAATAGAAAACTTCAGAAAGGAATGCAGTGAGAAGCACACTAGAAATGATTAAATAAACAGGGAATAAATCTGACTGGCAAGGTAGCCCTTGGACAATATGCCTTGTGAAGAAGCTGATATTGCTGTTTTATGACAAGAGTTTTCATTTAATAAATGAGTGCTTACAGATAGGCTCCTAAATCTATCTTTGGGCTCCTCAATAAGCGGCCAGATTCTCCAGAAGTGCTAAGCATCCAGCACTTCCCAATGACTCCAGTTTATCCCCACTGTGGAGCCACTGATTCCAGTGGCACTGTGCCAGAACTGAAGGTGGCTCTGCGGGTGACATGTAAGAGAAGCGCGCAGTGTTGTAATTATTATTATAGGAAAGGGGCAACTGGTGTGCCATTCAGCAAAGCCTGAGGCACCCTTACCAGTACAGGTCACACTGGCTAGGCTCCATGGTCTTAAATGAGATGTTTAAAAGGCTTCCCAAGTCATCTGTATATGATTCTTGATGCCTTTCCATTAATATCCGCTTGTTTCAGAAGACTTCCATACTGCGGCACTGGCCACTGATTTCCATTATCAGTCAAATCCATCACTTACATGCGAGAAAACATTTTTTGGATGGAAGCTGTTTATTGAGTCTCAGAGAAGTAGCTGTGTTAGTCTGTAACTTTAAAAATAATGAGTAGTCCTGTGGCACCATAAAGACGAACAAAAATATATATAGTATCATGAGCTTCCATGCAAACTCACCTGATGAAGAGGGTATTGCCCACGAAAGTTCACAGTACTATATATATATATATATATATATTTGTTAGTCTCTAAAGGTACGTCTACACAGCAACATTAACTAGCGTTATTTCAAAATAACTTAGTCCGCATCTACACAGCAGGCAGTTATTTCAACATAATGTCAAAATACTATCAAGCTGGAGGTCTTCTTACTCCAACTCCTGCAACCCTCATTGTACAAGAAGTAAGGGAAGTCGGAGGAAGAGTGCTCTCATTTGAAATAAGTGCTGTGTAGACACTCCCAATTTTGAAATAAGCTATTTCAAATTAAGCTATGTAATTGACGTAGCTCAATTTGTGCAGCTTATTTCGAGTTAAGCCCTGCTGTGTAGATGCACCCTAAGGGTACGTCTACACTGAGGAGCTATTTCAGGATACCGGAAGTATCCTGAAATAGCTATTCCAAATCTTTAAAAGCATCCCTATATTTGAAATATATTTCAAAATAACGGGCACACTATTCCAGCACCCCTGTAATCCTCATTCCACAAGGGTTAAGGGATTTGTCAAAACAGCACTTTATTTTAAAATAACTTTGAATAAGCTACGCAATTTACGTAGCACAAATTGCATAGCTTATTCTGAGGTAAGGGTGCTGTGTAGACACACCCTAAGGTGCCACAGGACCATTCATTATTTATGAAGGTAAGACACTGCTTATTATTCATTATACTCCTGACTTTTTAAGGTGGTGACCATAAAGGGCAGACAGACACTTACTTTCCCAGTAGACTTGACACCTTTCCAAATGCAGAAGAAACATATCACCCAGACAAAGAGAAGACACAGCGCCAGATCCCACTTGACGATACCGATCTCTTCAATTCCCCCAGACAAGCTCAGTACGTTGTGCCTTAATGAATGAAAGGGGGAGGGGGGCGGGAAGCAAAACAAAGATGCAACAAAATAGTTAGTCAGGAGTCTTAATGAGCTCTGCGCATATAAAGACATTCCTTATGGTGATGATTGGACTGATTGCACTATAAAGTTCCAAATCTCTGAATATGTACTTGCCTAACTCATCTTTATCCATATGAGTTAAGGGTTTGCAAGATTAAGTTCCAGGTCTGTCTGATGTTTGTAGGATCCCTCTAGCCACATGCATCTTGACCAACCTCCTTTTGGAAGCTAATGATCATATAAGTATGTTGTAAGTGTTGAAGTTATTTGCTATGATTATATTCCATGGAGATGGAAGCCAGACTGCTATTGGCATCTCTATCAAATCAACCTTGAAGCCATTGCATACTTGTATGTCATTATCACCTATAATGTCTGACATTCAAAAAAGCCACAGTACATCCGTGTTTTCTTTTCAGCCTGTTACCATGACTATCATTATGGGGATTAGAGTCAACAGTGGGTGTCAAATTAGCACATTGAGGAGTTTGGATTGCAGTGCAGAGCCTGGATTTGTTACAATTTTTGTTACCCTTTTCATTAATCTTGGCTTAGATGCATGCAAACATTACTAATGAATGCCAGGGGTAGCCAATGTCATCATAAGTATGGCCTTGTTTAGTTGACCAAGGAGATTGGGAAAACTTCATTTGGTTATTCAAGTTAGAAAATAAACACAGATTCCTATTTGGTAGGTAAAAAAACATGAGCATCACATGAACAAGTTTTTATTAACTTCTTTCTTTTGTCATTTTCAATGAGTGAGGACAAATATTGAAATAAAACTGCTGCCTTTCTTACTCTGGCAATGTACAGACTCCAAACGGTATATTGGTAACTTTTGCTAATATGAGCAGGTTATAGCTCACTTTACACCTGCAATAAAGGACAAAATCCTAATTCAGTTTTTACTATTTTCTTACTTAGGCAAAACTTTGCTGAAATCAGTGGGCCAAATTCTGAACTCATCATGCAAAACTTTTCGCTGTCGTCAGTGAAAAGTTTGGCTGTGATGGACCTGTAGGACATTGCCCATAGACTAATTTGTTCAGTGAAAGAATGCCACAGAGCTTTGGTTTTTGCCTAATTACAAAAGTCAGCAGGCATCCTGTACTTACTATGAGGAGTGCAAGACACATTATCTGGCCAGTGTGTCTGCACATGCAGTTGAAATACACAAGGGTAATGTAAACAGATTAGGATAAAAATATTTATAAAACTGAGAGAGATCATAGCAATCCACATGCACTAAGTGTCCCTTCCCACTGTGAGTATCAAACTTGTTGTTTTTTGTTCCAGTGAGGAAAATAAATAAATAAATCCATGGCCTAAAAGTGCTATACTTTTTTGATAATAAAGAGAAACTGACCCCTTGAGTCACCCACAAATGGTTATCTTTTTAAAAAATATTAACTCGCAAAATTGTTACGATAATTTAAGCATGTGTCTGTGTATGTTCTCAGAACTAAATGCTTTACATTTTTTAAACATTTCTGTGTGTGTTTGGTGCTATGGAAAAAGAGTAGCCGAACTCAATAGACCAGACTCTCCCCAATCAGTGTAGCTACTCAGTAATTACAGCAACCCTACAGTAACCAACAATTGAACAATTCTGCAGTCGTTGATCATATGAGTGAATCCTTACTCACTGGAGTCAACAGTCTCTGGTCCAGTGTGTGTATGTGGAAAGAGAAAATGAAGAATTTGGGAGGAGACAAAGTTCAGTTTTATGTTCCTATGGTGTTTGGGGTTTTTTGGATAAAGCACAGATTTTTCTAAGCTTAAAAGCAGTTTCGAATGAACTACTAATAATAAGCCAACATGGCTTGGACGAAGAAAACATTGGCTAGCCTTTTTCCTTTTGGAAAATGGAGAGCTCTGAATGTATGTAGCTAAGACTGTATCTGCAGGGCCAGCCCAAGCCCTTTTGGCACCCTGGGCCTGGGCTCACGGCGCCGCCCCCAGGTGCACGGAGAACGAGCGGGCAGGCCACAGCTGCTGGTGCGCAGCCCAGCCTGGCCCAGCCACCGCGCGCGCGCCGGGCCGTGCAGGGCCCCACAGCCGTGAGGGGAAGGGCACTGCTGGCCGGCGCCGTGGGCCGGCGCTGCGGGAGCCAGGCGCACAGCGCATGATGGCAGCTATAAGGGATGCCATGCGCCCCTTACAGCTGCCATCAGGTGCCCCCCATAGGCTGGCGCCCCGCGCACCTGCCCGGCTTGCCCATGCCTCAGTCTGGCCCTGTGTATCTGGCATGTTTCTTGAACTATTCTTTGTTTTTCTAATATAGATACAAAAGCAGACGGCCATCTTACCTAGAATGTGACCCAGGATTCTGGGCCCACAGTCTATAGCAGAGACGAGAATCTCCTGTTAGGAGTCAGGTAGCTTTCTCTTCTATGTATAGATTGGGAAAGTGTATAGTTTGATGTGCACCCTGGCTGTCTTCAGCCATCCTCCCCTGTAAAGGTATAATACCTCAAAGAGCGAGTTCAGCACACACCACTACAGTGTCTACATCAGGTTATGTCAGGCAATCAAAACCCACCTATTTCTGAAACTGAAGCATACCAGTCTGCATAAGTAATTTTATTCCTGGGTTGAGTACAGACAGTTGGTGATATGGACAAACCTACATTACTCCTTTGGCTATCGAGCCCCATCATCACTCCGAACTTAAGCCAACTAAACTCTCTGAGCTAACAGAATGGCACTTCTGCATGATGTATTCTATCCCCAATATACATGCATTCTAATATCAAACTGTTTGGGGAATCTGATCCTGTTACACATGGATTGTTGAGCTTTTATTCACAGCGCCCAAACAGATTAATACCACAAAGAATGTAATCACAGAGCTGTAACTGGTTGCAGAATGTACCCCAAAATAGAAAGAGAGGAGTTAGGTTGTCCTTGAAGGGTGTCCCATACCAATTAATCACATGAATGCAATCAGGACCTCTCATACTAAGACAGTGAAAGTAGTTTTTCACCTAGAACAAGCAATAACAACTATTCCTGTAAATCAGGTGTGCAAGGAACTCACTACAGGGAAAGCAATTTCATACATCTTGTTTGCCTCTAAGGGCAAGTAAGACTAAGTCAGATTTTGTTTAGTTTTGTTTTGCTTTCCTCAGCATTACATGCTAGGAACATGTGACAGGCTTTCTTGGAATTGGATGAACAAGGTCTGCTGATTATCAGCCATTTATAAATAGTTGGCCAGTATCAGCCAATCAGAGCTCTTGTTTAATGGGAGTTATCCCATAATACTCACTCTTTTCGCATTACTGCATTTGTAAGACTTTAATATTCAGAATGTTACAAGAAAATCTGAAGAAATAAGACCTAAAGCATGTGATAGCAAGATGTAAGTCTCCCGAGATAAAGCCAGATTTGCTAAACCCCTTTTGCTGCTGCTCAAGCAAGCATGTGATTTCCACCGAATGTTAATTCAGATGAACTGAAAAGTCAGGCTCCACTGTATGTCCAGCAGCATAGAGAAGGGGACATGTCATTCAGCATGAAGAGGCTAATGTATCAGTGGGACCATTTACATCAGTGTCGTGTCAGCTTGAGCACACACTAGTGATGAAGGTAACCACATCCGTTTCCCATATTGAAAAGGGCATTTAGTTTCAGAAACAATAGGTATTAACTGTACCGCAGAGCAGTGTGGATTCCTTCAGTCATGGGATGATAGCCTCTTTTCCACCATTGTGGGCTTTCTATATGACTATTCATGCATGAGCACTCAGTGGCAAATATAAATGTACTGTAGGTGACATGCTACCAAGCTGACTGGCTCCTAAGGAAAAGGGCCTTATTTTCATACTTACGTATTGCATATACAACTAGCATTTGCACAAACTTTTAGGCCACATAAATGCAAGCATCTGCGTGTGTAAAATACATCCCCTGTATATGTTAGGACTCAAAAAGTGTGAATGGGCAGGGCAGGGAGGGAGTGCAGGTGCTCAGGGGAAAACCTTGTTGAAATCTATTGTTGAAATCCCTCTAAAATTCAGGCTCAAATAGTCTAACAAGACTAGTAAGACTGACAATGCAACTTATTGTTAATTGATCACAAATTATGTTATTGTATGTCTTGAGAGAAGTATGTGTCTACCTTCCTTAATTCACCCATGATAAGTTCATTCTTAGGCTACATCTTCACTTGCCGCACCAGAGATTAATCTTCTGGCATTCGATTTAGCAGGTCTAGTTAAGACCTGCTAAATCAAACACTGAGGGCAGCCCTGGTTGCCAAGTCAACGGGAGCATTTGTTCCCATTGGCCTTCCTCTATAAAGAGAGCACCAAGCTTGGCTAAAGGTAAACTGAATCCAGCTACGCATTTTGTGTATCTTAATCTGACCTTCCAGGTCTAGTGTAGACCTGATCTGACCTTGGAAATGTGAAGGGGCATATATGATCAAGACAGTTACACAAGCTTTTAAAAATAAATATAAGGGCCAATGATCTCATTGTCAAGGCTGAGTAAACTTTGGCAGGCAGAATAAGAAGATGGTATTCCTCTGACTTCCCAGGGTAAAGCACTTCCTGGGAATTGGGCTTTTCCCATCCTATTTTGATAGCTGACCTGCAGTGATGGCATTGCCTCTGAAGACAGAGCATCCGGCAGCAGGTCTATTTTTACCTAAGAAACCTGACTGATTTGTAACATTGCCTTTTATCAAAGAAGGATTTAGGGCGCTGGGGGGAAATAGAGAGTAAAATAATGTGTTGAACAAAGTCTGGCCTGGCTTTAAAAATGATATATTGAAAGTTCTCCGTTAATACTTTAATTCTTTAATATGAGCATTCTTGTATAGAAAGGGAACAAAGTCTTGTATTTTTTATTGCTCCTGTAAGTGTTGTCAGTTCTAAATATAGCTTGTTTAGTATGGGTTAACACATGAAGGAATAACAGTGCACAAACTAACAGTATCCTGGAGCCAAACACTTCCTTAGCATAACTCCATTCACACCAGAGAAATATTTGACCTATGTTGTTTAACATGGCTGTTTGAGGGTAGAAGTTAAGAAGGCTACCAAGTGCAGAAAGAATTGCCCATAGGGATATATCTGTACTTTGGAGTAGGGGGTGTGATTCCCTGCTCAAGGAAACTTACTGACAACTAGCTTTCATCCAATGAGAGAGCTAAAAATAGAATGAATCTGAAGCAGCATGGGTAGCAGGACAGGTAAGCCACATTGCATACAGACCCATCCAAGGGCATAGGTATGCACTCAAGGCAGCTAGCCTGCCCAGCTGTCTGTGCAGCCCTGGCTACACTCTATTTTTAGTGCAGTAGCTCAATCAGAGCTGGTATGAGTATGTCCTGATCAACGGCTCGATGTCAGGATGGCCGTCAGTTTCTAGCGGAGTGCCCCAAGGATCTGTTCTTGGACTGGTTTTGTTCAACATCTTTATTAATGACCTGGATGAGGGGATGGATTGCACCCTCAACAAGTTTGCAGATGACATTAAGCTAGGGGGAGAGGTAGATATGCTGGAGGGCAGGGATAGAGTCCAGAGTGACATGGACAGATCAGAGGATTGGGCCAAAATAAATCTGATGCGGTTCAACAAGGACAAGTGTAATGTCCTGAACTTGGGATGGAAGAATCCCAAGTATTGTTACAGGCTGGGGACCGAATGGCTAAGTAGCAGTTCTGCAGAAAAGGACCTGGGGATAACAGTGGATAAGAAGCAGGATATTAATTAACAGTGTGCCCTTGTAGCCAAGAAGGCTAATGGCATATTAGGGTGCATTAGGAGGAGCATTGCCAGCAGATCCAGAGAAGTGATTATTCCCCTTTATTCAGCTCTGGTGAGGCCACATCTGGAATACTGTGTCCAGTTCTGGGCCCCCCACTATAGAAAAGATGTGGACACATTGGAGAGGGTCCAGCAGAGGGCGACCAAAATGATTAGGGGGCTGGAGCGCATGACCTATGAGGAGAGACTGAGGGATTTGGGTTTATTTAGTCTGCAGAAGAGAAGAGTGAGGGGGGATTTGATAGCAGCCTTCAACTTCCTGAAGGGAGGTTCCAAAGAGGATGGAGAGAGGCTGTTCTCAGTAGTGACGGATGGCAGAACAAGGAGCAATGTTCTCAAGTTACAGTGGGGGAGGTCTAGGTTGGATATTAGGAAAAACTAATATGGGTTGATTTAGTTGGGATTGGTCCTGCACTGGGCAGGGGGCTGGACTTGATGACCTCCTGAGGTCTCTTCCAGCTCTATGATTTTATAATTCTATGATTCTTGGGCTCCCAGCTGCCCTGCTTCAAGTACAGATATACTCTATATAGGCTACGTCTACACTGCAGGCTTCTTGCGCAAGAAGCTTTTTGCGGAAGAGATCTTCCAAAAAAACTTCTTGCGCAAGAGCATATCCACACTACAAAAGCGCATCGCAAAAGCAATGTGCTTTTGCACAAGAGAGCATCCAGACTGCATGGATGCTCTTTTGAAAGAAAGCTCTGAAGGCTATTCACAGAATAGCCACCAGAGAACCTATTCTTTTTTTGATTGGCTCTTTTTGAGCAACCCCCCCCTGTTGTCTGTCCACATACACATTTTTGCGCCAGAACTCTGGTGCAAAAAGAAGTTATTCCTCGTAGAAAGAGGATTATCTACACCACAAAAACCCCTCTGTTCTTTTGATTTAATGTAAATTTTCTTCCGCAAAAATGCGCTTGAGATGTGGATGCTCCACAGGTTTTTGCGCAAAAAAAGGACTTTTTTTGCGCAAAAACCCTGCAGTGTAGACATAGCCTATGAGTGCCAAGTAGTCCTGTGGCACCTTAGAGGCTAAGCAAAATATACAGGATCATGAGCGTTTCATGGTTCATGATTCTATATATTTTGATTAGTCTCTGAGGTGCTAAAGGACTACTCGTTTTTTTAAAGTTACAAATTAATGCGGAGGCAAGTCATCCTTGTTCTGCATGTGCAGAAAAGCATAACTAGGTTCAAAAAAGAATTAGATTCATGGAGGATGGGTCCGACAATGGCTGCCCACCAAGATAGTCAGAGACAGAACCCAATGCTTGGGCTGTCCCTATACTTTTGATTACCAATAGCTGGGACTGGATAAGAGGCAATGGATCACTTGATAATTGCCCTATTCTGTTCATTCCCTCTAAAACACCTGGCACTGGCCAATGTCAGAAGATGGGATACAGGGCTAGATGGACCATTGCTCTGGCTCAGTGTAGCTATTTTCATGTTCTTGTCAGGGGTTAAAGTAACTTACATTTCTTACAGGTACTATTGTATTCCCTCCCCATCCCTCGGGGGTCACTCAGAGAAGGGATTTGGGAAGTGCAATATGACAGTACCTTTCAAGAATTTCAGGGCGGGGTGCAATGCAGGGGGTCAGGGCAGGGTGTTGGGAAGTAGGGGACATAGGGAGGACTTAGGGCAGGGACTGGGGATGTGTGGGGAGTGCAGGAATCTGGGCTGGGAGTGTGAGGAGGGGCTTAGCACAGAGGGTTGTGGTGTGTGTGGTGGGGTGAAGGAATCAGGGCAGGGGGGCTGAGGGTATGAAGGTGTTCAGGGAAGGGGTCTGATATCTGTAGAAGAGAGTATGGGGGGCAAGGGCATCCTTTAGGGAGGACAAAGGGCAGGGGGCTGAAGTGCTGCTTGCTGTCCCCCTGTCAGGGGACAAGAGGAAAGCTCGCTGCATGGGTCACACATTCCTCTGCCCCCTCCCCCACACCAGCCAGGAGGGAGAGGAAGGCAGGCGAGCTGTGGCAGTGACAGCAAGCAACAAGCAGTGTAGGAATGGGTGCCCTGTGGGAGCTCGGACAGTCCTTGGCCTGATGTGGGATTCCCGAGCCAGCCCACTGCACCTGCCTGCTGCTTAGTGCAGCAGTCTGCAAAAGAGCCCCAGGCACCTGGCTAGGAGTACGCCCACCTCCTTCTGGAGCCAAGTGCCCCAACCAGCTCTTACCAAAGCGGTGCACCAGAGCGCACTGCCTTTCCTTCACCTCTTGTTCTTGTATAACCTTGCCAGAGGTGAAGAAGTTAGATATCAGGAGAAGGCAATGCACACGACACAAAGACTCCTTCTTCATGCTTAGGTGTTTGTACAACCCCTTTAGTCTGATTTGTTAGGCACATTAGAAGATTGCTGTTTGTCCTGTTTCAGTTGGTCTTTGACTTCTTGGTGTGGAATGTCTGTTTAGCAAATCACTTCAATCCACCTCCTCTTTAGAGGGACAAGTCCACCCTCCAGGAAATCCGAGCTGGAAACGTATCTGTCACTTAGCACAGAAACTCAGTGCTAATGGCACACAGAAAAACTTGGTAATACAGGATGCACTCTATCAGTTACACCGATCACCTGATGGTCCAAGACTTACTCTATATTACCGTCATCTTCAGCTCTTGGGTTACAAGTTTAAGCCCAGTTCCTAAGGTTATTTTTCCAAACATAAACCTGCCAAATATTTGCAACGTGGATAGCATTTCTGATGTGGTGACTGGCTTCCATTTATTTATAAAATATAGAAGTAGGTTCAAATTGATTCAAGGAGCTAAATTGGAATTTAAGTGGCTTGAAGAAGAAAATGCTAGGATAGAAGCAAATGCTACATTTACTATTAAACTTATCAGGGCAAGTAAAGAAACTCCTCTGAAACAGCTCATGGAGGTCTTACATTATAAAGATCTTCTTTGCATTCCCTTTTATTCTGTAACTTGTTGATGCCTATGCAAATGCATTGTTTGTAGAAGTGCCTCTCCATTCAGAAATCAGATTGTGCAAATACAATTAATAATGTGAAATGCAGGAGAAATTGTGGCAAGACGCTTAAGCCTGATAAACTCCAGTCGTCTGGCAAAACAGAGTCTCTTCTCTGAGCTTGCACAGTGCAAGGTAAGTGCAAGACAAATGATCACAAAAAACTACAAAAAGGGACAGTGTTTCACATTGCTGCCAGTTTTCTTTGCCAGGTTAATGGTTGGCATCTTTGCCAGGTTAGTAAGTGATTGGTTTTGCATTTAGAAAGTGTATTTACAAGGAAGGAAGTGAGAGAGGCAACAATAGCTGTGCTTACAAAACCATAATTAATAGACTGTGACAGTTTCTATTGTAAATCCCTATTGTCAAGGTGCTTGTAAATGAAACGTTCCAAACTAATGTTTGACACAGAGAATCCCACCCTAGAGATGAATAGGTATTTTTCATAACAGAAAACAAAACCAAAATCCTTTCAACCCAGGGCAGGTTTATGGGGACTCACTGTGGTCCATTGGGTGAACCTATGCATTTACATACACTACATACAATTATCTTTTGGCCCAGATTCTCATCAGTATTTAGGCATCTAACTCCTAAATCAGGTGCCTAAATAGCTTTGCAAATCTGGGCCTTTGGGGTGTGCCTACTTGCCCATTCCCATCCCTTCAAGAAGTTTCATGTAAGATTTAGAAGTTCACTTCTTTCCAGAAACCAAAAAAGTCACAATTAATTGTATGATGGAAAACCCAGGCTGATTGTCATGTATTAACACTGATCATTGTCGTTTGTTTTTGCAAGGATCTGAGACGCCTGAGCTATTTCAGATGCCACAGGTCAAAATCAGTAGGTTTAGGAAAATCTATGGAGTGGCAGCCCTTACAATAGGTCTCAATTTATCCTCATGTGTGCAGCAATACTCAGGTGTCACAAGAATTAAGACAATACTGTTAGTACAAGATTTCACTTGCTTTTGTGGGTTCAAGTCAGATCCTTAATGTTACTTTGAAAGTAATTTTCTGAGGCTGGTTTGTTTTTGTGGTGGAATTTTTATAGCTGTACCACCTCAGATTAAGATTTCAGAAGCTAGAACAGTTGGGTCTTGTTAGTTCTTGGATAGGACACCCCTAAGGACTGACCAGGATTAATGTTTCACAAAGAGTTGGCCATTAAGAAATGACTATGGCCTAGACCTGATTCAGCATTCTGGCTTGCTGTTATCTCACACTGAGGTCAGCATCAGTGTACCTTCTCTAACAGCAGGCCACCAATTACTCAGTCAGGATAATGGCAAGGCCTCCAAGCTACGTCTATTCATTTCCCCTTATCTAAAATTCCCCACGGAGTTTCAAGAAGAGGCTATTTGCCTTTATCATTTCTGTCCTTTCAATAAAGTGGCTATAAAATAATAATGCATGTTCTTACTCCCAAAACTCTGTGACAGGAGAAGTGAAGTTTGTAACGTTCAGCGACATCCAGAGTGTTTTGTTCTTCCTGAGAGTGTCTTCCACGCAAGTAGGTGTGTTCCACTTCTGATCACAAAGTGACCAAGGTAGGATGCTCTGAAATGACTGGAACAGATAGTACACTCCCCAAGCCAGGATGACAATGTAGTACACGTTCAGAAGGGACACAATCACTATGGAAGCATAACCAATTCCTAATAAATAAATAAAAAAGACACATACATCATGGTCACTTATTGTTCGAACACAATGAAATCTCAGGCCTTTATAGCTATTTTTAATACTCTATGGATATAAATCCTACTAGAGATTATATCCTTATTGGAAATTGGCTCCCATTAAACAGCACACACATAACTAAAGCATAATCTTGCTACTATCATTGATTTTTTTTTTACAAAGAAAATATTCTCTTTGTGCTTGTTATTGCTAATAACATAAATGTTTAACTCTGCTATCAAAACGTGACAATAAAAAATGTACCATGTTTGTTTTTAAACACAGGGTCATGGGCAGATAAGGCCACGTCCTCCACAACTTAAAATGGCAATCAAGGAGGTGATGGAATGCAGTTCTGGAAGAATTAAATACTGAAACTATTGTGTGGGTCTGATTCCTTTCACACCACTGTAATCTCATTGGCATGACTTCTGATATATACTTCTGTGTCAGAGAAGAACCAGTCTCCTTATTTAACCTAAGGCACAAAAGGCTTGCATATAGACCCTTCTTCTGAGACCTTTTGGCCACCAGTTTTTAGATTCTTGGTTGGCTTTCAGCAGTTAATGTTTCATTTAGGAAAGGGAACGAGAGAAACTGTTTTCCTGACAAAACTTACAATCATTTGTAAAATATATGGAGGGGAGGTATGTGTGTGCATGTGCTTTAGGGATATCATTGTGTAGACGACTACACAATTAGCCTGGGCTTATTGGTTAATTTTGTTGACTACACGCATTCTCCCCTGTTGCCTCTGTAGGCAGCAAGATGGGGGACAGCGAAGCTTTCTCCCCTCACGCATTGGCTCCAGCTTACTTCTCTCACCCTCCATGCTGCTGCCTATCAGAGGCAGCAAGAGGGGGAGAGGGAGCTGGCGCCTGTGAGGAACTGGCTTAAAAGCTGGCTCACTACAAGGACTGGATCTGCCTCCCTTCCCCCTGCGCTGCTACCTCTGATAGGCAGCAGCGTGGAGGGTGAGAGGAGTAGGCTGGAGCCGATGCATGAGGGTAGAAAGCTTTTATGCTCCCGCAGACCCACCTGCGCCCCCCCTTGCTGCCTCCTACAGAGGAAGTGGAAGCAGGGCAGGCAGGAGCTGATGCTGGGGGTAGGGTTGCCAGATGGTTTAACCAAACATCCCCCCCACAAAAAAAAAAAAAAC
>JANRFK010004440.1:27252764-27276133 GCA_030068395.1 Apalone spinifera | reverse complement strand
AAGCCGGGGGCAGAGCAGCTCCAATGGTCCAGCTGCCCGGAGCACTTCTGGGTTACTGATGGTGCCGGACCATCAGGAGTGCCGGACCCTCAGATGCCAGACGAATGGAGTTTTACTATAGTAAGACACTGCTTACTGTCTGTAACTGTAACAGAATTGAGGCCTACGTCAGTTTCCCACTTACATTTTGAAAGGGAGAATAGTGAATCTCTGTTCAGCGTAATCACTCATCATTAACAGGAGCTAATTCTTGCAAGTCTGTTAATTTCCCAGTGTCACTCTGCAGACAGTCAATGTGCTTTTAATTTTATATCATTAAATTTCAAAGTGGCATTAGCACAATTCTTGTGAATGGCAAGTGTTTCTTCATTTGTTGGCTAAGGTCCTTTAAATAATAACAGCCAGAGTTCTTTTCCACAGTCTGAAAACACTACCACAAAAGCTATATGCCTGAATCTTTCCACAGAAAGCCATTCAAATTCCAGCTATGCATGCAATATAGCTATGATGCTAATGGCAAGGTTTTGCATGGCAAAGAGAGCTTGGGTTTCAGTCCAGGATAATATTAGGAAAGACACTTTCGCAGAAGGGTATGAGACTATGGAAAATACTCTGGTCACCTAGTATTTCAAGGGAACACTACCATCTCCAGCTCTTGTCAACACAATGTGAAATCACCTCTCTCTTACTCACAGGTTGCACAAACTCATGTTATAGCCTGTTTAGTGCACAACATGCAATTTCATTCTTATTTATTGGCACTTCTGTCAGGTAACAGGAACAAAAATCAATTCTTTGATTTCTCCTTTTTACTCTCGGATTTCTACTTTTACAAGAACCAATATCATATAGTCAGATACTATAACTAACAGCAGCACTGGAGGACATGGAGGAAATATACTTACTCCCTGCTTTTCAAGCAAAAAAAAAAAACCACATCAAGGGCATACCTAAAAGACCTAGTCCAAAGACCACTGAAATCATTGAGAGTCCCTTTCTAGAATCAGGCCCTGATATCTAAAGATTTAAGTGCAGTTTAACTGGTGCATATGCCTTGTGCTGGCCAGGGGTGAATTTCCCCCACAGTGCATTTGGTCTCAACTCAGCAAAGCACTTAAAGACATTCACAATGGCAGGCCTACCACAGGCAATTGCTTCGGGGCCCAGAGTTTCAAGGGGGGTCAGTGCACCCTGTTCCCATCACTGCTACTGCAGCAGTGGCCAGAGCCTCAGACTCCTTTGAATTGCCACTGGCGCACCAGATCACTGCTCCACCATTCCACCTGGCTCTGAGGGCTGGTCGGGGGAGTGCGCCACAGTTTGGGATGGCACTAAAGGCTGACTGCCCTCAGTCCTGAACCTTCAACTCTCGGCCCTGCCCCGTCCAGGGGTGCGAAGCCAGTCCCCTTCCACCCACCCACCCACACACCCACACACACACACACACACACGTTGCTTCAGGTCCTGCACTGACTGTCAGCCCCTGCTACACAATGGGAAGCATTTGAATAATCCCATCCTTATTTGGCAAGGCATTTGCACTCATGCATAAATCACACAGCAGCAATGTTAGGCAAGTGTTTAAGGCGGGGTGGGGAACCTTTTTTGGGTCTCTCAGAAAAATCAGTCAGGGGCCACAAACAAGTGAGAAGCAAAAAAACTAAAACAAAACAAAAAAGCCCTCACTGACGTGGCCCAGGAGAAGGAGAAAGACATTTCCCACATTTCCCTCCCACACCAGAGCCTAGGGGGCCCCACCTTGTGTGCCAGCCGCACTGGAGAGGCAACAGGGGAGGAGAGAGGCTGGAGTGCCCATGCGGACTCCCCAGTACTGGGAGGCATGGGCCAGGTCCAGGGGCTGCCTCTGGCTTCTTGGGCCTGAGGTTCCCCACCTCTGGTTTAAGGATGTGATGAACCAGGGCACCGGTGTTGAAAAAATGGGAGTCAAAGGCATTCTGCACTTTGCAGGATTGGGTGTTGAAATGGAAATTACCCATTAATAACACCTTCTGCCATCAGTGCAGCTAGCACAGCAGTTTTGAACATTTCCAGTGAGCACTTCCATATCATTGCATTCGTTAACTGTGTGTCTTGCATCATGAGATGAGAGGAAAATAACTAACCAGTGAAAATAGGGCAGATCTTTTCCCAGCATGTAATTCCTCCTTCAGAGGTATACTGTCCTAGTGCCACCTCCAGGAAAAACACTGGAAGACCTCCCCCGAACAGGAAAATGAAATAAGGTATAAGAAAAGCACCTGTAGAGAAAACACAATGATGTACAATAGAGATTAAGAGCATGGCTCTATTCAAAATCAAGAACAATACAGATGTGCTGCAATAGATCTAAGTAACAAGGAAACAAATTTGATAGCTTTATGTACACATATAACAATACTACTATTGCTCCTATTCAAAGATTAAAAATAGAATTGTTACAAATCAAAGTGGGCATGTTTACACTAGGAAATTATTTTGAAATAATACCTCCCGAAATTACTATTTTGAAATAAATTTATTCCCTGAGAAAAGCAGGAGTTATTATTTTGAAATAACCAGCTCCTTATTTTGAAATAACTGGCTTGGTAGTGTGGATGCTCTGCTTGTTATTTCTAAATAAGGGGAATGTAGAGTAGGGCAGTGAAAGGATATTTTCATTCCTTTTGAAGTGAACACCTATGATTTTGAGGATTAGATATACTCTGATTTCATTTAAGCTAAAGTACTATTTTTAATTAAGAAATGTTAAGTTTTGTCTCAGTTGCACTGATATGAATTTGGAGTAGCACCATTAACTGGAGTTATTCTACATTTACACTCAGAATATTGATTCATATAATGAATGTATATATATATATTTAAGTTAATATCAAGACTATTGGGTAATTTCATAACAGAGTTGGATATTAACTATGAAGTAATCAAGCTGATTTCTTCTTGGGTTGGGAAAGAGAAAAGAGATTGTTATTCTTAGTTCAGTGTTTAGATATGTGGGAGGCACTCTGATGCTAGTGTTGGAAGGATGGATGGTTGGGAGAATGTATAGATGAATGAGCAGGAATTAGAGAGAGAGAAAGATACTCACCTCCGCCATTTTTATAGCAGAGATATGGAAACCGCCAGACATTGCCTAAACCAATAAATCCACCAGCCACAGACAGCAGAAAGTCAATTTTACTCGCCCACTTCTCCCGTTGAGGTGGCTTCCCCTCTGCCTCATCCTCAGGGCGTGTGCCAGGGCTCTTGCCAGGGGAAGGTTTGAGGATGTCCTTGTGGAAATCTTTCAGACACTGCAGCTTCTCCTTTGTTGCCATTTTTCTGGTTTCTAAAGAGAAAAACATGATATGGATTTATTATTGGGAGAATGGGAGTAGTAGAAAACGTGTTTAATCAAGCTCAGTTCCTTAAAGTTCACCCATTACCAACAAACACATTTCCTTTACTGACCAGGATACAAAGAGACCTCAATTCTGGTTAGTCCTGCTCTAGCGGACAAGAAGTACACAGGAGTCTCTCTCTTGCATGATTTTGCATGACCTCATCTTAATATGATACCAACACTTCCTGAGTCCGGTCCAACATTCCACTAGCGTCACTGGGCATGAGATCTGGCCAATGAGCACTGAGAGGTTGCGTGCATTGGCACTGCACATCACTGCTCTAACAGGGGTGTGATCTGCCAGATTTACGTGATGTCAAAGATGACAAGTGATCATGCCGAGCCTCAGCACCCCCTGGAGATTCTGCCTGGGAAAGGGGCAGAGCTTCTCCAGTTGCCCACTCAAAGGACAAATACATCTTTGAATCCCCTTCACTCCTCTCAATGGGCAAGTTGTAACCTAGACTGAATGAAATACAAAGTGTACTTGGATGTCTATCGCTGGAGTGTCCATTATTCTCATTTTTAAAGTAATATCCATTGCTCTTTCCAATGGCCCGAATGTTTTCCAGAATCCTGTCTCTACAGCCTGCCATATTCTGGCTGTGACTACAGTATAATGAGGGTTTACCTTTAACAAGCTGGAATGGGAAGCCATTTCTCACAATCAGATCTGAAAAAGTTGCATCAATTTATTCTACTTTCACAATGAAACTGCTTTCACTTGGCATCAGTAAAAACAAATAAACGTTTATATTCAGTTAACTTATATGCACCCATAAAATTACACATTTTCCTAGTGTGATGGTTGGTTAGTTAATTAAAAAGCCAATGGCATGATTGACCTGATATGAAACCAAATTTATAGTTGGCAAATTATTAACTGCCATGTAAAAATAATAAAACATGGTATTATTTTACATACCAATGCCTTTTTTATCCAGGAATTTTTACTAAGACAGTTTAGGGATAACAACATGTATTTTTTTTAACAGCTAGCCTAATTGAAATTATGTATTCATCATAATGTGTTAGCAACTAAATGGTAAACCCAAATTCAGGCATTAAATCAAATTTCTTCTGCGTGCAACTCAAATGATTTCAACTGACTCTCGCTTGTTGCTTTTACACAGTGTTATGATGCTGAAAATAAACATCTTCATCAGACCCACACAAACCAGCAAATTTATGCCAGGCCACAGCCATTCCCCTCTTGGTGCATATTACAATGTGCACACCATCATAAAAATCATGCTTCAGATTATTCCATTTGATAGCCGTAAGTCTAGTGCTTGCTGCTTTCTGATTTGTAAACAGATTTATAAGTCCGGGTTGACATTAGCTCTACAATAAAGTTTTTAATCAGAACACGCTTCTGAGAGAGATATGCATCAGTGTGCCTACCTACAGAGATGAAAACCTTTCTGTACACCGTATATGTCTGAGCCAGCCAAACCTGGGGCAAACCAGAGAAGGCTTGCGTTAGCCCCAGTGTCTTAAATATCTGAAAGGCCAGTGTTGTTGTAAGATGGTCCTTTGCAATAACTCCCTGCTCCGCTGACAGTTAAAAAAATCTCAAACCATTTGTTTATCAATGCTAATAATTATGATATTCTCCTGCACTAAGCAAAAGTTACATTACAGCTAATGCTGCTTGGATAAATGTGGTAAGTACATGCAATACATACTAGTGAACAGTAGGGGGAGTTTGGGGAAGGAGAAAGAGAATAACAAGATGGTTGCGCTATGCAGTTTGGGGGCTTTATTTTGTGGAGGGGAAGGTTGTTTGTTTTCTGGTACCTTCCTCTGAAGCATGTGAGAGACAAGATATCTGAATAAACTGATCAATGATCTGCAACGAGATAATGCTTCTGTTCCTGTTTTAGTGAATTTGCTAATCTAGTCTAATCTTGCTTCAACCAAAGTGCAAGTTAATTTCATTTAGAATTTACAAAGCTAACCAACTGTTTGCATGCTGTGTTTTGTAAATTCTCTCTATGAGATGGTTGACCATCCTGTCATTAGAGCTAATGGTTTACAGGCTAGTGCTAACTGCTGTCTTTTGGGATTCTAATTTCATATATAACATGGCATTACACTTTCAAAAGGACACCCTTATTTGAAGTGCTCTGTTTGTCCACTCATTTTGGGTGTCTCGTTTTTGAAAAGGTAAGTCTTGAGGGGTTTTGTTTTGTTTTTTAACCAAAACAGCTTGGAATGTGATGATGTATCCTGGCTTTCCTGCTATCTTTCAGTGTCAAACCCTCAGTTCTACACTTAGTTTTTAATCTATCCACAGGAATTTCAATGAGTGAAGACCACAGGGTTTAAAACTATTTATAAAGGCCTTTATAGCATTTAACCAGCTGTATAACGAGACACAGTACATTGTTTCCCTGATAGCTGTGCATTGCACACCTCTGGAACTTTTATTTACCTTAATGTAACATTTCATTTTTGCTACGAACCTATTCATCTAGTCTTGACAAGATCTCTATTGTCCATTAAGATACAGCATCTGTTTATGGCTTGCAGACATGTAGGCTATGTCTACATTATAGAGTTTTTGCGCAAAAACAAGTGCGTTTTTGCGCAAGAAAATTTACAGTAGAATGGCAGAACAGAGGGCTACTTGTGGCATTTCTTAGGAGTTCTTGTGCAAAAAGAGCCTATCAGAAAAAGCACAGGTGCTCTCATGGCCATTCTGTGAATGGCCATCAGAGCTTTCTTGGGCAAGAGCATCCATGTAGTGTGGCCGCTCTCTTGCGGTGTGCTTTTGAGGTGTGGACGTGCTTTTGTGCAAGAAGTTTTTGCGGAAGATCTTTGCAGTATAGACAAAGCCATACTGTCGTTTGGTGCCATTGGAATTAACATCACACTGCCACTTGTAACTACAATTCCAGCCCATATCATGTTACATTCCCAGGGACTTTGGGACCTTATTCCATCAGCTGCCAAATACCAGTGGCTACACAGCCACTCCCAGGTACAGGAAGTGCCTATAAAGTCTGTAAGGAGACAGGGGCAAAGGCCATTCTGTTTGCCAAGGAAAAGCCAAGAAAGCTGAGTTTGTTTAGCACAAGGCATTATCTATATCACTGAGGGGGGCCTGCAGTTTCATTTCCTTCAGTTATATTCCACTGGGTAAGGTTCTTAAGAGATAACAATTAAATAGCTGATGGAGATGTTGAAACAATTGTTCACTGCTCTAATCAGAACAAGAGAATAATAAGGTTATTTTTTACAGAATCAGTTAGTGGGCATACTTTCTTGAGCTCCAAGTCCCTCTAATTCCCCCAAGGAAAAAATGGTAAGAAACTACTTTAAAAGTGTGGAGTCCAACATGAGTGATCCAGCCGCAAGGCACATGTCTGCCTTCCAAAGCAGCTCCTTCTATGAAGCTTTGGCTTTGGTTATCTCCAGGAAGACTTGGCTTGATCTGTTAAAGTTAAGATGGATAAACACTGAGAAGCAGTCAAGCCTCAGCCAAATATGGAGAACCTCTCTGGAAAAGGGTTGTGGGGGGAAGAATCCAACTTATGCTGGACTTTTTCTGTTCTCATTTATACTGGTGTGAACTCCACTCTGCTGTGACCAATATAGTTAATCTGGATTTATGTTGGTGCAATGTAGGAGAATAACATTCATTCGGTAAATGTGGCCTTTTGCATTTTACTCTCTTTGGACTGTAGGCATAATCATTACATGCTCCACAAACTCTATATAATTAGCATAATAGCTTCTTTATTCTCTGCAGAACTACTCAAGTCTTCACATGCATCAGCCTCACTCCCACCTGTCAGTCAGGTGCATGAAATGCTTCACTCAGCATCTCACCATCTGATTAACACAGACTCAGGTGTTCTCTCACTACTGGTGAGCTATTGGCGCTCAGTAGAGTATGTCTACAGAGATCAGCCTTAGCCAGAGAATGCCCATAGCTAATGCCAAGTAACTCAATACAGTGTATCCTCTTTGGTGTAGTTACACAACTGCTACCTCTGTCATTAAAATAACGGTCACACCACAATATGGCAAACACCACAACTGAGCATCTCTCTGTAGGGGTTGAAGGTCAAATTCATTTCTGGTTTATCTCCATTGAAGTGATCTTTAAGGGTCAAATCTGCAAAGGCATGTGCACCCAGTACAAACAGAATGATGACACTAAATCAAGGCTTGCCTGTGCATCTGGAGTTTTTTTGCCCAACTATCTGTGCGTGCTACAATACAGGCATAATTTTGCATGTGTCACTTTGCAGATTGTAAAGACACATGTACTTCTTTCATGATGCTCTTCAGGGCTTTATTTAAGTCCCTTCAAAATCCTAAGAAACCCAGTTAGGAATGACTGTTACAAAAATGCCAAAAATACTCTAAAAAGTCATGTTAAGCAAAACCTACAGTACATACAGGGAATTAATTTGGTAGCTTCAGGAGTGTAGGCAATTGATAGATTATAGCCATCCTGAAATGCACTTCACAGGCTCCACATGGGCTAAATGCTCTCTTTGCAGAACCAGAGAAGAGCGACATAGCATAAGAATCGTACACTGGTGTGTGTGCAATACTTGGGACCAGGATAATCTCAGCTCTGCTCCTGGCATCGTCAATAATTCACTCTGCTGTTGTGGCGAAGTCATTTGTTTTCCATTTCTATATATTGAAATGTGAGCCTGCCAATTCCTTTCCTCACAAGGATATTGGCATGATGAGATAATTAATATTTGTGAAGGGCTCTGTAAATCCTAAGGATTGTCATTGGGCCAAATTCTAAGATTAAACTCAGTTTTTTATTCATGGAAATCTGCTGAAATTGACCAAAGTTTTGTCCAGTAGAGGACTGAATAAAAATTGAACAGGAGTGAGATCTGACTCTGCCCATTTCCTATTTGAATATAGACTGAGAAATTGATCTGGGCCATTGTTTAGGCTCCTCTACTACCTCCTACAGCCACAAGGAGTTGGAAGTGAAGCTACTCCAAACTCAAAGCTCCCATAGGGTTGGGATATTCTCTGCAGGTTGATGTTTAGTTGATTTTGTTGCTATTTTGTTGGAGGGTCCCCTAACGTTAACTTCCTTCAGGCTACTTCTTAACAGATTGTCATATATTTAAAACCTTCTTTTTAAAAAATTATAATTCATTTTATACCCCTACTTAAACAGATCACCCTTTGACAGTTTAGTTTTTATCTAGAGTTGCCAACTCTGACTGAAGCTATTCCGGGAGATTTTTTCCCCCAACATAACATAATGTCATTTTCTTAAAATATCTTATTAAAATAGCCAAGATGGCTTTCAAAGATCACTGGGAGATCAATGCCAATTCCAGGAGACTCCAGGCCAATCCTGGAAGGCTGGCAACCCTGATTTTATCATATCTCCTATATGATCTCTGTGCATTTGTGAAACTGAAGTAACATTTCCATCTTCATTTCATATTTTCATACAATCATCCATTTCTCAACTGCAAGCATGCACGTGGCACCTTTCATATCTTTAGATTCACAAATATTTCAATATTGATACATTGGGATTCCAGCTCATAGCTGTTCACAACCTTTGCTGTACCCGAGAGCAATGAGGGAAAACTCTGATTTCAATAAGAATAGAATCAGGTCTCAAATAAAATGTTTCCTACATTTGGCTCACCTCCTAGGAGCTGAGAACTCTAAAGCTGGCAACTCTAGAAGTCTGTTGTGTTTCCATCTGAAAATATTCAAGTGAATTGCCTACTCAATAGAGTAGTAAAGCAAATAACCTCAGATAAACGTTCTAGCTTTTAACAGGTCTTTCTCAAAAAATACTTGAGATCCACTTCTTTGCCTGGCTGCTTGAGAGACAGTAAGGTAAATACATGGGGGGTTGATATTTTTTAGAGAATATGGTGGGCATTTTGTCTGATAAAGCAGAAGAGTTGGGACAGGAGTTAAGAATAGTAAGCACAGTCAAGAATTTTGTGGCTATTGTTACAGTTTGAAGTTCTCTATTTCTTATCATCTGCCTCAGTGTCTCCTCTTTGTATTTTATGACCATTTCAATCTTCTTTCCTTAATTTCTTCTCTTTCTCTCTTCATCCATCTATCTTCCTTTTCTTTCCTTTCTTCTCCCTTCCTCTACTCTCCCCTATTTCAAACTCGTCTCTCCACTCACTTTTCTTTTTGCCTTCTTCTTTCACTGTTATACTCCTTTTTCTCTTCCTTTGAAGGCTGACATCTGGAAAAGTTGCTACAGAAAATTCCAGGAGCAACAGATATTCCTTTATGAAGCTGGGGAGAGTTAAAAAAGAAAGCCGTGGGCTTGTAGCAATTTCTTTTTAAATCAATTGTATCCTGGACAAAAGGCATCTATTTTTTCCAGCTGTCTTTTCTATGTGGTGCTTGTGTTCATATTAGTCAAGTGCGGTAAATGGGCCCTGTGTCTCAGCTCAGAGCTATTATGAAACACTAGCTGCAACAGTAAATCTGCAATCATATAATATTCTAAAATCTCATTCTTTTGTACTTCTTTATTTGAACCAATAAGTCGATCATCATGAAACCCCAGAAGCTTAGTTGACTGAGGGAAATAAAAATCCACTGCCTTTGTACCTTGGCCTTTCCAATGGGAGTATCACGGTAGGGAGGGAGAGTTAAAGCTACACTTTGTTTACAGAGAGAATACACTGGGTTGTATTTTAATACAGTATTGTTCTATTCAAAGCAAATCATGAAGCCTAAAGAAAAAAAATCTCATCAATCAGTGGTCATCTTTTCATATGGGCCTTGGGGAAAGGGAGGGAGGTATTTGGATACAACTGACTAAGGGGAATGAAAGCTCTGTAGAGTTTCCTATGTGAGCAGATGAAAACCAATTGGGTCTCTATTGAAGTCAATGCAAAACCCCATTTATTTCAATGGGGAAAGAATTAGCCCCCCCTAGATTTTAGGGCTGAAAAAAAGGTTCACATGCAACTATTGCAAAGGTAGAGAGAGAGTCTTGCACCAAGAGGCTTGTTCCATAAGGGTCCATCTACTCTGCACCCAGAGCTCAAAATAAGCTTTGCAATTTGAGCTATGCAAATTGTATAGCTTATTTTGAGTTAATTTCAAAATAGCTTATTTCAAAATTTGGTGGTGTCTACACGCAACTTATTTTGAAATAAATCGCTATTTTCAAACATTCCTTACCCCTCGTGGAATGAGGTTTACCTCCGGTATACTGAAATAGCATTGCAGTGTAGATGTAGCCTTACTGGCTCTAGTTGTTCAGGCCAATTGGTACTGGCACGGTGGAGCAGTAATGGATACAATCTAGAGACAGGGATGCAGTTTCTGTTCTGTATGCTGTAGCTTTTGATTCAACCACTGTGAAACCAACAGACTGAAAACAGTGATCACTGACACACTTTTGTCTTGACCAGACTTGGTTATTGTTAGCATATGACCCCAACATACCTCCAGTTCTGTACTTCCCCAGACCTGGGTGCTCTGATTTGTCCAACCCATTCCCGCAACCTTCTGAGGTATAATAGGATCCGTAATCTTCTTTAAAGGAACAAAACCCAGCAGTTTGCCACATTCACTGGAGATAGCATTAATTTGAGCCTTCAAGCATTCATTTGAGTCTTTTTAAATTAACAGTGAAACAAGTTGGCTGTCAAAAGACTATAGGATTTTACGAGAGCTCAAGAATAAAGATAAAGTGAGAAATAGTTATGAGCAAATAAAAGTGAAAATACTCATCTAAAAGCCTAAAACTTAATCTAGCAAGTTTTAACTCAAGCCTTTGTTCAAGAAGGCCTTGACCTGCTCCTGGGTCCGGATCTCTTCCAGAAGCCAAAAGGGGCTAGTGCCTGTGTTGTCTTAGGTGAAAGAACTAACTTGGGGTCCTCTGTGCCTTTCTTTTATAGTCCAGTGACCCTCTGAAGTGGATTCTTCCCAAGGATACCCCTCACAGTTAAGATCATTCAAGCTCTGAGGAAGGTGACAGATTTGGGTGGTGAAGAATGAAGGCATGCTCTTTTGTGCCCCACTTGTGTTTGCTGAAATGCAAATTCTTCTGTTTCCTGACATCTCCACCGGTTGCTTCGATTGTCCTGTTTTACTACTTATATGTAAATTGAGGTAAACACACATGCCTTTAAAAACAATTTTATTAGGTGCTCTGAGACATGTGCAAATGTGCACCACCAATAGCAACACACACCTACCTGTGGGCGCTCTGCTAATCATCCTGAGCAGCAGCACAACCACATAGCTTACAGGGAATAATACTTGAAGTCCCTAATTTGAGTGGTGACTTGACTGAATCCACAAAATGTATGGATGCATGCAATGTACAAGGCACAGCGGATGCATTCCCAAACGTTGTTGGTATGGCTAAGGAGGACCCATCATGTAAATCTTTTTTTTTAACTGATTTGTTTGCATGAAATAATAATTCATCTTCCTACTAAACCTAGTCTTTTAATTTTGGTTTGGTTTGTATTTTTTTGCTTCTAAGAGGCTGTTATATAATGAAGTCATAGTTCATTAGTGTGCTCGGGCATTAACCTTTTTTATAACCTCTGATAAGCCACAAGCAAACATTTACATAGTATGGACAGTGGAGAAATTTACTTTATCATGTAATAATGCAACCTCTCAGAACAAGAGAGCTTATAAACTTGAATATATGCAATGTTTTTTATTGTACTTATTGATATTTTCTATGTGGTTAATAATGTACTGAATCTGTCCTATGTATGTGACTGGCAATATAAAGTAGGCATTTGATGAAGCAAAGATTACAAAGAGATGCACAAATATATTATTTCATAGCTCTTCCCGCTGACCCCCCTGGGAATAATTTCATCTTGCACTAACATGCTTTCCTTTAGGCAATGCCATACCCAGTTAACCGGTTAAACATATAGTTTAACCAGTTAACATTTTAAATGGGATTTTACATCCTTGCTTTCTTTTAGCAGCAAACTCTCAATTTGTCACTGCGTTAACCCACATCTTTTACTCATAGGCCAGTTTCAAATGTTAGTTACATTTTTTTATATAGTGTTTTCAAAATACTCAATTCAAACAAATACATTAGAATAAATGCTTGAGAGAAATAGAAATTTGTCCAAAAAAGGTATTATTTCACCTGCCTTGTCTTTCTAGGGGGGAAATAACTTTCAGTTTTTAAATATTATTCAGGGGCTATCATTTTAATTTATTTTGACTACTGCTATCCATAAATAATGCAACACTATGCAAAGATAAAAAAGGCAATGTCAGTAACATTCAAATTTTTTTGTAATATACCCAGTGATAAGCAGAAGAACAGCTGTTGTGATGCTCCAACAACTGCTACAAAAGTCATTCTACAGATTGTGACCAATATATCACTACCGTGTAGCATAGATGTCCTTATTATATGCATGGGACTTTATTTCCACATTATTAACTGACCTTATATACCATCGATTGCTTAGAAAGTATGTAAAGACTTATTCCAACCCTTCTTGTGAATTATGATACCTGTGATACCTTGTGAGCTGTGATAACAACCATCAATGTGATACCTATGCACCAAAATTTTCTCAGAATGCATTAATACGGACATCGGTGGACAACATGGCAGGCAGAATTGACACCAGACTGTACAGGAAAAACCATTGCTGAGTGTATATGCGGAGTATGCCGCCCATATGGTCTGGATTTTCTGGGTCAGGAATTTAAATACTCTGTCCTGGTGTCCCCATCAAGTAGTTGAATGTCCTGGAAAGCCCTGCCAGATACAGCTTGCAGGGAAGAAGCAAGCCAGAAATGGCTCTGTGCACTGCCATTTCCCTTCCCCTGTCTGAGGCAACCTCGCAGGGATGCATCCTAACACGGCGCAGCAGTAACGGCCTCCTGTCCCCACCCCCAGCACATAGGCAGCACCCTTGGTGCTTTGCCAGCGGGCAGCCAGCTGGTTTCTGATGGCGCACAGTTTCTGGAGCCGATCGGAAGCTGGAGTCCACAGCATTCCCTGAGTGCAATGTGCACCACCCCCCAGCAATTCCCCACCACTGCATGCTGTGCGGCCCCCTTCCTCTCCCCACAGAACTGCCTCTGCTGTGCGGGGGCCTGGTCTGGCCGCACCACAGCCACCTCCTCCTTCACACAGCAGGACTGCTTCTGCTGTGCGGGGCTCCTGGCCTGGCCATGTCACAGCAGCCTCCTCCTTTATCTCCAGGCTGCCGCTAGTGCTTTGTTACAGTGGCTGCCACTGCTGCCAGGAGGGAGGGGTGCTGGGTGGGTCTGAGGCAGCTGCAAAACCAGGCAGGACTGCTCCTTGACCTCGGCGACTCTTGGAGCAGCCGCTTCAGCCCAGGCAGGGGTCGCATGGAACCCAGCTGGGGTGCCACAGGGTAGGGCGTGCTTGAGCTCTCTCCCCCGCCCTTCCCCACACTGCTGGGGGAACGGCAATGCACAGAGCCACTCACTCTGCCACTCTCTGTAGCCAGGTCTGGTGGAGTCGGGGCTTTCTGCCACTGAGCAGGAAAGCGGTTTGGGGCCGCGTGGGCTTCCTGATGCATGGGCGGCAGGGCTGAGCTCCCTTCCCACCCCACTGGAGGAATGGCAGTGCAGTGATATGTTGTTCAGAAGCTTTCCCCACTGCAAGGGGGTGCAAAACCAAGTAAGCATCCTCCCTCATGCCCAGACCCCTGCACCCAATACTCCTCACTCCCTCTCCTTCCCCTGCCAGGACCCTGCTCCCCCAGCTTACGCCGACACCCTCCATTGCTCCTCATCCTTCCTCCTGGCCAGACTCTGTACCCTCCCTTGCTTCTGCACCCTGCCTCTTGGCCCAGACTGCCTCCCCCCACCCTGGCCACAGACTGTCCCCTCTCTTGCTCCTACTCCCTCCACCTGGCCAGACACCCTACTCCCAGCCTGCTTTTGTACCCTACCTCCCATCCAGACCTCACACCCTCTTCCCCTTCTGCAAACACCTCCCTCCCACATCTGGCACCTATCCCTATCCCACTTACAGGCAGCCCTGTCCCACACTCTGAACCCCTCATTTTTGTCCCTACCCCAGAGCCTAAGGGGGGGGTCCATAAAATCCACTAACTCTGGAACCCCAGAAAAGTAAATATGGCCTATGGGAAGCGCTGAACCTCAGTCCTCCCACTCCCTTCCCCTCGCCCCTTGGGGCTAGTGTGCCAGAGGAGTGAGGCATGTCAATTGGGGGATGCATCAGTGAGAGTTGGGGAGTTTTTTTGCTACTCACTTGTGTGGTCCTAACTGATTTTTCTGTGGGTCAGTGGCACCCACCCAAAATATGTTCCCCACCCCTTCCATAAATAAAGAAAACATTGAAATCTTTTGTGTTGGACATAAATTAATATTTTACTTTATTTAAAATGAAGTTTGATAAACTAACATGAAAAAGTTAAAACGCTTAATCTGTTTAATAATTTTAATTAAACTCTTCTTCCTAGCTGAAGCACTAGCAAAACGGCTTGAATGTAATTACGTAATTAACAGTGAGTTTCCATTAGCAATTGGTGGTACGCGGAAAGGTTTACATTGAGCCAAGTGGTCCACAGGCCAAAAAAGTTTGAGAACCACTGAAATAGAGGCACCCGTGGCCTCTCCCCCCAAAAGACGACCCCAGGCTCCCTGCTGCTCCACAAGAGCCCACAGAGAGATCGGGTCTGTTACCACGGCAGTGAAATCACACCAATCCGCTGTGAATGATGGACAGACTCTTTGTGAGTCTTTCTCATCCAAGCAGTTGATGATTTAAACAGTGTGTTAAGATGCCATGTGAAAATACTAGAGCCAGGATGTATCTTCTCGCTACAGAGAAGATTGTCATGACTTGTGTGTCTGGGTAAACAAGCCCTTTATGAGCTCTGTGAAGAGGTGAGCTGTTTTGACTTCCAGTTTCAAGGGATTTGTTTTTCTGTCTGTTGGCTGCACATTGCCTAGACCTGAATGGAGTTAGCTGTGACAACGCATTTCTGAGTTATTCTGACTCACAAAGTGACACCTGTGCTAAAGACCCCATGTCCAGTGAGAGAAAGCACTGCTGTCAGAAGTTGTCAATTCAAAGTCTCTCCAATTTTCTTCAAAGATCGCCTCTACCAGGCAGTGGGGCTTTTTGGGTCACATCAACAGATTCCTTTGGGCCCAATCCTAACTTAAAGTTTAAATCAGATCAGGCCCTTTGTAAGCAGGTTGGGAAGTGATCTCATTTGGCAACTATTATTAGGTATTATTTACATAATATAGGCATTGCCATCATGGTATTGATATGTCCTGTAAACCTCGTTGCACGAGGCATAAGGGATCGGTCGGCAAAGACTTTCCTTGCTGACTGATCCCTGTCTTGACTGTCACTTCATGACGACAAACAGCTGAGCCAGCACAATGCGGTGACCATTTTTATTCTAATGAAGCAGGGGATATTTAAATCCCTGCTTCATTGATTATGTCGGTATGTCTAATTTACATGCCTCCGTCAGTAGAGGCATGTAGTCTAAACATATCCTTACTGAGGTAAACATGTTTCTAAGGCACTTTGTAAGACAATCTTAGTTCACAGCCTGTGAACTATAAGAGATTTTCATTCGGGTGGGATAGAAACTGGAGGAGGGGAGCATTGTTTGTTTACGTCGGGAAAACAACAGCTGAACAGAAGCTTTAAACTTTATCAAGATTCACACAGGAAATGAAATCTTACAGTGGTTATTAGTATACAGTGGGAAACAGAGACCAGGATGTTTCTATACCAAAAGAAGTTATAAAATAGCTGCATCAGCTGATGGAGATGGTAAACTTCACACAGTTTGCTTTGCTCTGAGGTGTCAAACAAACATCTTCAAGAAGCAAAATCATGAAAATTATATGATGTTTTCTCTCTGGGTTTCTGTGCACCTAGTGGAAGGTGTTGACTTGACAGCCTGGAAATTGAAGTTCTGTGTTTAGGTCAGTGTCCACGTTCCCTGTATTTCTTCCCATCTTCAATGTGCCTCCATTATATAACCCACAGGGATGATCATATCCAGTCATAAAAAGATAGTTCACCTTCATGAGCCATCCACTGCTTGGATTCTCATCTGAGACTCCCAAGAAAGGTGTCAGCTCTGATGGGGGCTCCTCCACTGGAGGTAGATCAGTAACACATTTTATACAGTGCATTTTATACAGTGCTTACTTTTACACAGAAAGTAACCTTGGTCACTAGTGACTGGATTTAATCTAATGATCTGGAAATGAAAGTCTTCCTATTTCATTACCAATCCCATGAATCATCTAATTCTCCAAAACATCATGTGACTTTCATTAATTTTTAAACCAGAAGTATATCTTCAGTTCAGGTTAGCCACACAGCTTTTACAGCTCTCATAGAAGGAAAGCCACACTGTTGGTTTTGTACCAAGAGATATGAAAATCAAGATAGCACCTAAGCCAAACATTTAACTTCTCTAAGGAAACTGAACATGCAGAGCACTTTTGCATACCACACATGCTCTGAAAGTGAAATAGTAGCTCCACATACAAACAAAAGGTCTTGGGCCTGCGCTTTAAATTCAGAGAAAGATTCCACAATAATGTTGGTGCAACTGAAGAGTATAGGATCAACTCTGATATGAGCAAAGACTCCCTCTCCCCTCAGCTGTCCATATTGTCACCCTGTTGTTGGTCTTTTGAGGGTGGCCATGTTTCTGGATATTACTTGACAAAACAGAACAACTCAACCATTTTCCTTCATCCCGTATCTTTTCGATCATGTCTGACAGGTATCAACTGATGGCTTTAGTTGTATATTGCTTTTATGTCCCCAGCCTAGGGCTCTGTAAATTTCACTTACATAATCTATTGCTGGTTACCACTTTATGAAGGTATAGGTAATAAAACTAAACCAACAGGCCTAAATATATTTCCTAGAGTAAGATTATGCTGTCCTTCAAAGGTGAGGGGCAAGATTGGCTCTTAGTAGTTCTCAGTCTGCTTTACTCTCTGACATCCAGGAAAGCAAGGCAGGCTAGGGAATGTAGTCCATTATGTAGGTTTAGCTTTTGACAGACTCAATGGGAAATGAGTAGAACCCTGCCCAGACACAATTTTTTATCCACAGATACGGATATCCGCGGATAGAAATCGGTATCCACAGATCTGCAGAGCTCTACTCCCAGGAAATGCAGTGGCCAAGAGAGAAAAACATGGTGCTGCCAGTCCAAGGAACCAGCGCCCCATGCTGGCAACTCCTCCCAGCCATGCGATTGTACCGCCCCCAGCGGGGCTATATGACCCCAAACAGGAGACTGTTTGTAATTGTTTGGGGATTTTTGGTAATATCTTTGGAGTGGAGATCTTAGCAAATTATCTGGAGTGGCAAGTGAAGCTATATGTAGTTCTGCACCTCTTAGAAGCAGGTTAAAATAAAATTACTCTGACAAAAGGCATTTTCTGTTAGCACATCCGGCCAGTGAAAATGTGCTACCTCCTAAAGCTCCAAGAACCCCCTCTTCAAAACTCTAGGCTCTATGGCTTAGAGATGCTGAACTGAATAACAGCTGAAGTGAGAAGCAGTAGCTCTGAACAGCATTCACAACCTTGTGTGACCTCTGTTTGCTTCAGGGAAACATCACTTAGTGACAGGGGCAATGGGAGATCGTATAGATCCTAAACAGCCAGAGGCTCTTTTTCAGAATTATTTAAGATTGTTAAATAATATGAAATGGGCATTTAGTACTGGAGGGGGGAGTTTAAAGGGTATCTAACATTTAAACGTCCCAAATCATTACAATTATTGTTACATAATTATTTATTAAAACACTTTATATCACAGTAAAATCTCTTGGCATTTTCTAGAGATTTAAAGAGCCATTGAGTGAAATGCCAGTACTACTGAAATTCATGCTAAGATTCCTACTGATTTCAATGCCACCAAACCATCAGTTAAGATCACTGCCCCAAAGAACATATAATTTAGATGTCTAACAGAAAGATCCTACTTTTGATCTCAAATGCTCTCAGTGCCATCATTCCCATGAAGGGGCAAATCCAGAAGAGGTTGAGACAAACAGTCTGCTCTTGTCTTCAGAAAACAGCCAGCCTGCTGAACAGTACCAGTGAGGTTCTTTTGCTTATGGCAAAGAGGTGCTATCTATGCTTATTCTCCCTGAAGAGCAGCCCTGCCTGTGAGGAACACAGTCATATTAAGGAGAAAGAGATAGATCATCTGTCTTTCAACAAGTCCACCATGACCAGGAATAAATTGACACCTCAGGAAGGAACTTTTAATAGCTGAGTGCAAGCAGCTTAGGAAGAAATTTGTGTTTAAGGGAAAATCATGTTCTAAGGCCTGAGTTCAATATACTAAAAAAGAAAATAGTAGAATAGGAAGAGGTGCACATGACGTCAAAATGATTAGGGATGCGGAACAGCTTCCATATGAGGAGAGATTGAGAAGACTGGGACTGGTCATGTTGGAAGAGTTGACGGAAGAGGAGGGGAGAATATGAGAGAGGTCTACAAAACCATGCAGGATGTGGAGAAAATGAATAGGGAAGTGTTATTTACCCCTTCACACAACACAAGAACCAGGGGGCTCAAATAAAATTAATAGGCAGCAGGTTTAAAACAAATAAAAGAAGGCCTTTCTTCACAGAAAGCACTGTCAAACTGTGGAACTCTTTGCCATGGGATAGTGTGAAGATCAAAAGCATAACTGGCTTCAAAAACAATTAAATAAGTTCATGGAGGAGTCCATCAATGGTTATTAGACAAGATGGTCAGGGACACAATCCCATGCTCTGGGTATCCCTAAACCAAGACAGAAGCCAGGGCTGGATGACTGCAAATGAATCACGTGAAATTGCCTGTTCTCGTCATTCTCTCTGAAACGTCTGGCACTAGCTACTGTCACAAGTCAGTATTTGGGGTTAAATGGATGATTGGTCTGAACTAGTATGGTCATTCATAGGTTCTTGATAAAGTCTAGATGAAGTTAGCACATAAACAGCTAACAACTAAAAGGATGTTAAACTATGTCTAAACAGGACTCAACTGCTGATTGTGGCCTTTAGCCATGACCTTAATATAACACAGAATGAAGAAATGACCTGTCCTGCTTGCTTTTTCACCTTGAGTCTACTAAATAATTTAATTGTCACAAGAATGTGAGCAAAATGGAGTCTTTGCCTTTTTTCTTTTATTCTTCGTCTTTATCTTCTCTTATCACACATAAAATAGCTTTCTTTTCAATATTCCCTACTTGCCACCTTGTCATCTGCAGCCTTGATTTATTAACATGTTTGTTGACATTTTGCTCCCTACCTTTCCATGGGAGCATATGTCATAAAAGTGCAAAAGCAAATCAAGAACAAGCAGCAACCCGGCCTCCTCTTAATCAAAAAGTCTTACCGAGCGAGGAAGAAATGCCAACATCTTCACTGCATCACAAGGAGATGGGAATATTGTTTTGTTATCACCTCCCATTCTTCAACTCAGAGAACCTATACAGTATTTCACTGGAATACATAGTATTTCAGGCATGAGCACATGCTAGTGCTTTTATTGGTAAATCTATTGTTTGTGATATTTTATGAGTGTGTAGGATTTGAAATTGTTCATTTCATGTGGCAACTGTAATGAACTGGATTTATTTTCACTATTATTTTTATTGTTATTTAAAATCAGCATAGTTAAATTTATTCTTTGCAAAATTGAATCTGCTGTGTAGGAAGTGTTACTGATTCCATTTGCAAGTCTTTTGCATTACTTTTGCATTAAATATGTGAATTGCAAAGTGGCTTAGCATTCCAACTGGTGCTTGGAAGAGGCAAAACAAGATAATTTTAACAAGTAATTCAAATTATTTTCCAGAACAGGAAATAATCAGATTACTTCACAAAATTACTTTTTGTTTTAACTAAGTTGTTACTACAATCAATTACTTTGACAACTGTATCACTATGTACAGATTGTGTGTGTGTGTGTGTGTATGTGCGCGCACACACGAGTATCAATTACTAACTTTTTTGACCTACCTAAACTTGTGACAAGACTCCTTTCTATTTACAAGAAAGGACCCAACTGAAAACCTCAGACCTAAATCAGTCCCACATTTCTGAAGGGGGACTATAATCAGAATCCAGAACCAGACATAGATCAGATTTTTGCAGCTGACTTCTAGCTCTACAGATATACTGAACAGAGCTAAAATCCTAGCTTCAATTTTTTACAGTCAGACTCCATATTCCAACTTTTTAGTAGTTCACTCCCATCTCTCTCACCATCATTTACCTTTGCCACTTGTTTCCTCTCTGCGACAAGGTGTTATATACATAATACAGTCATTTATTTTAAACTTTTAATGATCACCGTTGATCTGGTTTGATCTATATCTGGCTCAAGCTGGGTAGTCTGACAGCTATCGCTAGAGTTCAGTACACAGTCCAGGACATGCACTCCATGACAGCACTGAGCAAACTGTAAATGAAAAGCTTTCACTCCCACTTTTTTGTTTGTTTGATTTTCATGATTCACACCAAGTTTTAATTTCCTTTTTGGTGCAGATGCCACTGTCCTAGCAGTCCAGTCACCATCAGGGCACAGGAAAAGAGGTGGTAAAAATTGCCAGTGTATATGAGTTAAAACAAGCAGTTCTAAATGAGTTGACTCATGTCAACTAGTTGCTCACTTGAGCAGAGCTCCAACACGGGTGAGGAAGAGATTATCTCTGCTAAGTGACAGGCTACCTCCCCTCATGCATATGAGCCATATAGTGACAATATCTAGCTATACAGAGAGAAAAAGTACAATATGAAGAAAAGGAAAATGCTAAACTTGTCAGTTTCTGTATTATTTACTATCCTTTAAAACAAGTATAAACCAAATGGAGGAAGAGATGGAGATAAAAATGACAGATCTGGGAACAGGGTTTGCATTAGCATACAGAGGACAAATGCAGCAGGGGTATTAAAACATAAATGTGAATTAAGTTTCTCAGTTAATCCTTTTCGGGGCTTCAGGTCCTGGCAATGTGGGGTGGGCGGCTCAGCTCTGGCCCTCTCAGGCTATGTCTACACTACACTGATCTATCGGAAAAAGGTATGCAAATTGTGATAGCTTTTTCAGAAGGGCCAAATTTCAGAAAAGCCTTCTCTTTTGGAAGAGCCCTTCTTCCTTGTGAGAGGAGGAAGACAGGGCTTCCGAAAGAGCACGTCTGCTGTTTCACAAAAAAAAGTGGAAGAGCAGACGCTTTCCCTGAATGCGATGGGGTTAGTATCCCGGAAAAACCCTGTAGTCCAGACATAGCCTCAGACGAGATGAATCAGAAGGGACAGGGCTAGGGGTTGTCCAGTCCTCAGAACCATGCAGTGCTCTGCCCGCTCCCCTGTTCCGTTGGTGGCCCTGATCCTCTGCCATGCAGCTGGCAAAACAATAACTACAATATGAAAGCCAGGATAAGTCTAGGTGCTTTAAAATAAACAGTCATACTGTTTTAAACCAAACCTTAGTGCAATAAGTAGAGTCATGGGAGGATAGAAAATCTGTAACTGCATCCAGGACTGGCGACATACTTTGCCGGGCCCTGAGCAATTGGGGGGGGAAGGGTCCAAACCACCCAGAGGGGTGGGGACCTTAGATGGAAAAGGGTGGGGCTAAAAGCTAGTCTCCACCAGCCAGCCCTCAGCATTGTTCCAGCAGCAACTGAAAGGGTCCGGGGTTCCAGCGGCACTAGTGATTGCCCAGAACCATGGGTACTTTTAAATTGCTGGGACCCAGGATAACTGCCCCTTTTGTCCTCCTGTCCTCGGTGGCCCTGTCTCCATCTGATCTGCAATCCACAAAAATGATCTGTGGACACCCATGGATATAAAGCAAATATCCACAGATTTGCAGGGGTCTAAATTACAAAATTTGTGTCCACATCCTATCTGCGATCCACAAAAGTGATCTGAGATAGCTGCCTCCACAGATGCAGATACCCACAGATATTAAGCAGATATCGCTGGATTTGCAAGGCATCATGCAATAAGATGATATTCAGTACTAGTACATGTAAATTCCTGCATTGAGGGAGAGGAAATAAATAGCACAGCTATTAATTGAAGGGTAGCTAGCTGTGAATCTGAGAAAGATCTAAGGGTGGTCACAGACTGCAAATTAATACAGAGTCTCAGTCTGATGCTGCTGTGGAGGAGAATGGGATGCCATGCTATTTTTGGATCTGTATATATAAAAAAATCATATGGAAAGCTAAAGAGATAACAGTGTCATGTTAACAGAGACCTAGCACAACCATAGTGGGAATAGTATGTGCAGTGCTGGTCTCCACAGATTAGAACAGATATAGAAAATTAAAGGAAACAAAAATAAGTGCAGTAAAAGTGATCCAAGGACAGATGGAGAGATTGAAAGAACTAAATTAATACAGTCCAGAAGCTGTGAACCAAATTCAACTATAAATACTTTCAATGTAACAATATATGTGAAAGTAAGTAATTAATCTAGCTCCCAAGATGGTAGAATGGGGAGCAGTTGGTTGAAATTAAGTAGGAGAAGTTCAGGATGGAATGTAATGGTACTGACCCCCAAAGGAGGTAGTTCTGGTACAGTAACTGCCCATATGCAAGAACAGATTAAACAAGAAGCTAGGGGAAATGATTTAGACAATAACACTCTTAAAATCTAAAGGTGCACAGTAAGCAATCTTTTTGTTTTATTTTCTTTGGTTATCTAAAAGACTGATACTCCTACACAGATGTATATAATAGTATGAGGCTCAAAGGATTTGGCCTGCTCTGCTGCTGTATCATTGGTTAAAATCCAACCCAGATCAGTGGGTTGCCCTTTGGCTTATGCAAAATGAGTTTGATGGATTCCTGGAAGAATAAGTGTCCTCATTCCAAAAACCACCATCCCAATTGGAAGATTTATGGGCAGTTTCGGCATTGAGCACAAAGGTGAACAGGGCATGAAGTCTGAATTACCAGTGGCTGTGTCTAGACTGCATCCCTTT
>JANRFK010004440.1:27228734-27240739 GCA_030068395.1 Apalone spinifera | reverse complement strand
CCTCTCGAGGTCCCTTCCAGTCCTAGTATTCTATGATTCTATGATTCTATGGTCAAGCAAATGGAACACAAGACTCCAACTCAGGAGACCAACCAGGGTTTGTGGCTTGGACTCCCTGGAGATAACTCCAAACCTTGAGCACTCAAGCACACACAATGTACACAACAAGCATGGTACCATTTCTCCTGCTGGAAAGTACGGCAGGCATGTTGTCTTTGGATCTGTCTGGACATGAGGGGCGTCTCTTCACTGGACTTGTTTACATTGGTTTTCATAAATTCCTAGATTCCAAGGCTAGAAAGGACCACTGTGATCATTGCATCTGACTTCTTGGTTAACACAAGTCATAGAGCTTGCTCAAAAAAAGTCCTGAGAACGCAAGAATGGCTGTACTGGCTCCAGTTAGCAGGAGCCTGTCTTTCAACAGTGGCCAATGCCAGGTGCCCCAGAAGGAATGAACAGAACTGGTAATCATCAAGTGATCCCCTGTTGCCCATTTCCAACTTCTAGCAGAGGCTGGGGATACCATCTCTGCCCATCCTGGCTAAGCCTGAACTCTGTTATAGTCTTGGCCTTTACAACATCCTCTGACAAGGAGTTCTACAGGTTGATTGTGCTTTTGTTATTGTTGTTGTTTTAAATCTGCTGCCTATTAATTTCTTTTGGTGATCCCTAGTTCTTGTGTTATGATGAGGGTGGGGAAAATACAGCCTGCATGCCAGATCTGGACTTTTAAACATTTGGATCCGGCCCACTATGACTGTAGTTGATGCCCCATAGCTCAGCAGTGCACTCAGGCAGGCTGCCTGCCTGCTGCTTCCCCACATGCCACTCAAAGCTGCTTGGGCAAGCCTGTCTCTGCATGTAGTCCCCTTGGGAGGGGTAAGTATGTCTCTACACACTGCCCACACCCCAGCACCATTCTCATAGCTCCCATTGGCTACTTTGAGCAGTGTGTGTGGCCACAAGTGCTCCACTGTACCACCAGCTGGGAGCTGTCTACAGTAAGCACCTCCCAGTCAGAGCTGGAACCTGGCACCCACTCCTACATCCCATCCCCCTCCTGACCCAAACTCCCTCCCAGAACCACGCCCCTTCCTGTACACCAGTCTCCTGCCTGGAGATTTCTCTTGCACCCAAACTTTGTTCCAGACCCTGCTCCTCCTTCATTAATATAGTAGAAAAGTGTGGCCCATGACAACTTGCCAAATTTTTGCAGTGGCTTCCCTGAGAAAATTATTGCCCACTCCTGTGTAATGAGGAATAAATAATACTTCCTCATTTACTTTCTTCACTTTTCCACTTCTTCTTACTTATTTTACTTTTTATTTTCTATTTTAGAGCAGATCTTTTAAAAATTCAGAAAATAATGTAGTTTTGAAGTTGATTGTTTCCCTTTAAGATGAATGATAAATATGCATGTGTATTCAAGGGAGAATAGTCTCAGTGTTACATAAAAAAGATAAACAGAAAGATAATTTACTTACTTTAAAATAACCATATATGCGGTTGTTGTTAAGCACTGAAATGACAAATGATTCGCTGTCTTCTTTTGCAACCATGTTCTATGTGTTCAACACTGCAGTATTGTGCATTTTTCACAGAATCAAAGTAATTAAAGACTGAAAACATTGTTTGTTCCCTTTGACCATTCCCCTGCCAAAAAAAGAATTGTTCCCTCAGTACATTCCTCAGCGCTTGCTATACACTAACAATCAAATTGTTACTCATATCATTTATTTTATATGGCATAGGTAAAAACAATTACATGACTTTCCCAGAAAACTCTAGTTGCTAAAGTATTTACTAAATCAACTCTCTTCATTCTGGCTTTTTAAAATATCTATTTTAAGCAATTTTCCACTAATTTTAGGTAACTACCACACAATAACCCTGGCTTGAATCCTGTGATGCTGACATAAAAGTTCCATTGACTTCAGTGGAGCTGCAAGATCAGCAATACATGAATTGTTTTTGTTTTCATGTTTTTAACTAAATCAAATCAAATAAATGGGACAGAAGTCTAGTGCTACTTTTGTGTTCATAACAATACTCGGAATGTCAGTTCCTTCCCAGAATTTGATATATTCTTAAAGTCTTCTTCATCATATGAATCAAATGTTCCAGGCTTTTGAACTATTAATATACAAGACACAAGACCCCCAAGGCCAAGAGTTTCTGTAGGCATTTGCTATACAAAAAATGTAATCTTGATTGGATTAATTTGGATGCCATTATTTCAAACAATGAACAGCTCTTGGGAGTTTTGCACATGAAAGAACTTCAGGATTAAGGGTAACATTCACCTTGCTATGTGTACACTACAAGGTTTTTATGCAAAAACCTGTGGAGCGTCCACACCTCAAATGCGTTTTTGTGCAAGAAAATGTTCTTGCACAAGAAGGTGTGTGTGGACGCTCAAAAGGGGTTTCTTGCATAAAAAGAGCCTATCTGAAAAAGCACAGGTGCTCTGAATCAGAACTTTCTTGTGCAAGAGTGTCCATACAGTGTGGATGCTGTCTTGCGCAAAAGCACATCGCTGTTGCAATGCACTTTTGAGGTGTGGATGCGCTTTTGCGCAAGAAGTTTTTGCGGAAGATCTCGTCTGCAAAAAGCTTCTTGTGCAAAAACCTTGTAGTATAGCCAAAGCCCTCAATAAATGGCCCTGGTAACTCCCTTTCTATATCCCTGAAGTCCTGCAGTGGCTCTATTGAGGGAAGCTTATAGATGTGCTTTGCAGACACTCCACAGAACATGGGTCTCAGCCCTGACCACGCATAATCTAGCACAGCAGACACTCAGGTACCCTCAGCATGGGTGGGAAACCTTTTATCCATCAGGGACCACTGACCCACAGAAAAATCAATCAGGTGCCACACAGGGTACGTCTAGAATACAGAGCTCTTCTGGGATACCTGGAAAAGCTCTGCCACATCCAAAAACCGCATCTGCTTTAACAAAAAAAAGTTGGAAAAGCGGATGTTTTGTCGGCATCTCTGTAAACCTCGTTTTACAAAGAAGAAGAGATGTTCTGAAAGAGGGTTTTTTCATGACATTTGGCCCCGTGTAGATGGGCCAAATGTCGGAAAAGCCTCTTTCGGAAGAAAAGCTGAAAAAAGATACGCAGGTTCGCAATTTGCATATCTTTTTCTGACTTTTCTTTGTAGTTTAGACATAGCCACGCAAGTAAAACAAAAGCAAAACAAAATCAGAAAAACATTCACCTCACCTCACTCACACTAAACTCAGAATACTGGGGCTCCGCTTGCGCTCCAGCCACTCGGGGGAGGCGCAGCTTGGAAACTTTTCAGTGGGCTGGAGCATGAGCATCGGCTCACCTCACTGCAGGGGGAAAGCCCCAAGACCTGTTGCAGGCCAGATCAAAGTAAGGGGGACAGAACCCTTGTACTATGATGATAAGCACAGTATAAATGACTAAATAGACATAAATAGAACAGGGTGGTAATCCCTGGGAGGGATTTCATCTAGTAGTTAGGACAATTTGTCTACCCTATGATAAAAGACATGTGGCACCGTTGTAGCTGACACGGGCCCGCTGACTTGGGCTTGCAAGTAGATGTTTGGGCCTGGACTAGAACCTGGGCTGTGGGACCCTCCCCCTTGCGCAGCAGCTCAGGCTTAAATTTGAAGCGAGAGCCAGGCCCCATTGAAGTCCATGGCAACACTCCCACTGACATCAATGGGCCCAGAATTTCATCCTCAGTGTTTATTTAATGACTTACACATCACTTAACAGATGTAAAACCACCTGTATTCCCCCAGTAGCGCATGGATCTGAGTTCAAATCAGGTTTCTCCCATTTTCACCAGTATCAGAGATTTTTGCTCCTAACATTACAAAATTTTGCAAAGAGCAAAAGCATGAATGTTTCCAAACTTGCCCCAGGATGAGACATCAAGGCGCAGTGAGAGAGCTTGTTTCCACAACATAGTAGAAGCTTTCTTTTCTCATCTAGCAACTCTTTTTTATTTTCATGTAAACTAGAAAATCTCTAGTCTTTTTTTTTTTTTAAATGTAAGAACACACCTGGAATGGAAACATTTTTGCAAAGCCCTTTTATAAGCTGAGGTAGCTTTTTCCTTTCTTTTTTTCATAACTGGAAATTCAAATTAACAATGTTTTTTAAATCATGTTTTAGAGATATGCAATTACCCGACCAAAATATCTTTGCTATATTAGCAACATCCACAGCTCAAATTTTACCTTCTGTGAAATGGCTTTTGAGTAGAACAGTCCATAGCTTTGCAGATGTTTGCATTACATATTTGATAGAGCTCCATCCTGCTTTTGCCATTGGTACTTTATTTTCCATGAGTAAGGTGATGACATTGGCATCACAACATCACAAAAAAAATATTGTTGCTGTGGAAGCAAATCAACCATTCCCTCTGGGTTATCATGGCTCATATGACAGGACAGGGCAATGTACTCACACTTTGGGAGGGAAGAAATCATAGGCATCAGAGGATGAAAAGACCTACGAAGCTCTTATAGTCCTCCAACATCTTTCTAGTCATGGGTCTCCCTGACTGTGGAGAGATGTTGCTTTTAGCTTAGCCTCTAATATTCAACACATTAGATGCCTTCCTGACCAGCAAGTAATGGGGCTCTTGTCCTGATTTTAGCAGTTTTTTTCACAGTCTAAAAGATTTCACCATTGGAAAGTTATTTCCTGGTCTAATTTTTGCTTTTCTTAGTGTTGTCTAAATATTCTTATTCCTTGCGACAACTCTCACTGAATCAACTGACATAGTGATGACAATTGGTCCCTACCTGGCTAACATTTGTTGCGTCGAGGGAATCTAATGGTGAGCCCATAACCACATTAAAACATTGGACGGGTCAGGATTTTAACCTGGTTACAGGCATGACTAGGACCCATCTACATTACTTTGTTAAGTCATTTTGTAACTGGATCAGAAAGCAAACATTCTAACTGGGTCAGTTATAGTGTAGATGAGGCCTTTGTCATACCTCTGTGTAAAAGGCTGAAACTCTGTAATCATTGAACAGATGTTAATAGCCTTTCATAGCCTTCCTGTTCCTTGTATTTCAGTCCCACAAATGTTCTTATCTTTTTTGCTGTTTTCAGCCTGTCAGTCTTGCTAGTAAGGTAGTGCTCATAACTGAATGTAATATTCCTGGTGCCGCTGCCTTAAAACTGCTTGGAGAGAGACTGTCACTTCCCCATGCTTGGTATTATAATGGCTCTGCATTCTCAGTCCCAAAGATGGATTGTTCAGTGGGTGTTGGCAGGGATTTAGCTGAAATCACTTTTTTATTGTTACAGAGAAGCAGCTTAAATAGTGAATGAACACCTGCAGATATGTGGTATCAACAGTAATGATGATATTCTGCCTTGGTTGGCAGAATATAAGAGAAAGAATATTGGAAAAGAAACTCAAGATTAAGTAAGTCTAGAACCCTCCCTCCCCAACACATAAATCTTTGCTACAGAGTAGAAAATCAAATTCTCTAGAAATAATGGGTTTAGCAGGGTTATTATTAAGTATCCCAAACTTTGAATGCTTTGTTATTGTTATACAAATGGAAATCTCATTACCTTCAAAGGGAGTTTTGCCTGAAATAAGAACTGAGTAAACACTGAGTAAAAATGTCAGGATTTAACCTGATAATTATTAATAATAACCCTTGCATATATCAGTTTAACCAAACTCCTCTAAGGAGTGCAAATTAAATTGTTTGCAGACGTCTCTTGTAGCAAATTTCAGTTTCCAGTTGCCTTAGGCATGAGTTAGCTGAAAGAGAACCATTTATTAGATGGTAATTTCTCCATATCAGAGTAATTTCTAACACAGCAAATCTAGTCATTCACAGAAGTTGACAGGGAAGCCTCTAGTGAAAGATAAACGAAATATGAACAAATTTAACAGGGTTTAAAGTAATCCCGCAAACTTCTTAGTACACACATTTTTCAATGTCCACAAAGGCAGTTTTGTTAACAAATAGTTTGGACTGATTGATGAAACAGTGCACCTTCTCTTTACAAGCTGGGGATTCCTTCTCTTTACAAACTGAGAATACTTTCTACAGGGATGAACTTCAATGGACCATTCGCTTTCTAACCCCAATTATTAACAGATTGGTAGTTGTCTTAAAAATTGAGCAATGTTTTGAAATGTTGTTTGATGTGGCCATCCAGGATCAGAAACATCTTTAGCTTTGACTAGCTGTTTGAGAAGGAGGAAGATAAATGTCCATTAAATGGTACACATGCAGCAGCCTGTCTACAACCCTTTGTGTTGTGTTTTCACATCAGATATAACTTGTTGCACATTGTCAGTGTGCTTTGGGAGAAAGTTATAAGAAAAAGTGATGTTGGTGTTTCTGTCCAAGGCCCACTGGCCTTGAATCAGTGCTGTCCTAGCATGGTGTTAGAGGGACTGTGCTGTTCTCAGAAGAGATATCGTACCAGAATGTCATCCATTTGTATTCTCTTACTGATTTTGGCTATTCATGAGAGTATGGGTGGTAAAACTAGTGACCCGACCAAATTCCATTCCGGTAGCTTACATTCTGCCTGCTTATTTTTTCATTGTCATTTTAATGTGGTAATATATTTTTCATTTCTGCCCCTATGGCATTGTATAGCACTGCTGTGCACAGGTAAACATATGGAAGCAGATTCTTTGTTGCATCCATAGTGGAGATGTCTCCTGTAGGGGAGTTAAGGGTGATGACAACTTCTTTTGTGCCAGCAGGGTAGCGCACAACTGATCTGAGAGTTTGACACCTGTTTAGTTTTACCTCAGAAGTAGCTTCATTTAAAATATGGATGACATGGTTATTATAGATACTTTCCTTAACACAGATGCCTAATGTGTTAATTAATGTTTGTAAAGCATTTGAGGATTACTGAGGAGTTGGGTTGCAAAAATAATGAGATATGCACAACCTTATGGGAGATGTTACAAAAGACAGGACTATGCAGCACTTTAAAGACTAACAAGATCGTTTATTAGGTGATGAGCTTTCGTGGGCCAGACCCACTTCCTCAGATCAATTTGTGGAAGAAAATTGGCACGACTATATATACCAAAGTGATACAATCAAAAAAAAGTGAACACATATAAAATTGACAAATCAGATTTTAGAACCGGGGTGAGGGAATGAGGAGGGAAGGTTAGTGTCTGTGAGGTAATGATATTAGGGGTGATAATTGTGTATGCTTAAAACAACAAGGTTTGTATAAAAGGTATGGAAATGCACCACACTAAACAATATATTTACCTCCTGGTGTTTACGCTCTTCTAATACTCATAGACAGGTACTTGATACATTTAGCTGTCACTTTGCCAAGCTATTCACATTTAGCTTGTTTAATCTATTTATCCTCATAAACTAATCCCTCCTGCCCTTCAATCAGTTTTTCTTGTTGCTGTTGTTCATCTTTGAATCCCCTCCAATTCGTTGTCATCTTTCTAGTACTGAGATATCCAGAGCTGAACTTAGTATTCCAGGTACACTTGTCTCTGAGCAGGTCTAAAACCTCCCTTCTTTATGTAGTCCCAGACCAATTCAGTTTAAAGCTCTCTTGAAGACAGCAAAATGAGGTTAAGGAAGATTTCTCCATTATTGCTTGTTTTTCCCCAGTGTTCTGGATGGACTTCAAGTAACCTCTTATCATAGATCCAGAAAACAATGAACAAATGCATAGAAATCTTCTCCACGTATGTGGATGTAAGTGGTGTTATGCCAAGAACATCATTACCAGTTCCTAGCAATTAATCCAGAATTTATGCCATAACTTTAATACACACTGTGGACACTCAACCATAGGCTAACAGTCTCCTCCCATTCACATATAGCCTGTTCTTAAATTAGGAAATATTCTATAGTGATGATAATATTGACCACAACATTCCTTGATTTTCAGGTAGGATCTGTAAAGGGGAAAATTTGAGATGCCAGCTCTTGTCTTGTGTTTTCCTGTCTTACACCATCGCTGAGCCCAACTAATCTCATATGAGAGCCAAATGTCCTAATGAGCTGCAACTAGTTCTAGGATGAGGTGCATCTCATTCCTGCAAGTAAGCAATTCATCTATTTCTCAAACATGAGACACACATAAGACTTTGTTTTTAGTAATCCTCTTCCAGGATCGTGATTAAAAAAAAACAACCATTGCAGGAGTGCACAGGCATAACTTCTTCACATGGAGTTTTAATACCTTGGTAGAATGGGTTTCTTTCCACTGGCTACAAAGGAGAGAGCAAGTATGCACAGAATCTCCCAATACATAGGTGTACCTACTGGTGGTAAGGACAGTTGTAAAAAGGGTATGCTTTGATTCAGCATGGGTTTAATCTATGAGGGTTTTTAATATATCACCGATGCAACCATTTTGCTGTTCAGGGCCAAAACCAACACTAGACCACTGATTTGTGGTCAAGTAGCTCTTCACGATACATAATCTTATTGACCACGTGCTAGCCAATTTAGTGTGCCTTGCAGAAATATGGCTAAGTGAGACCACAAACCTGTTAGGTCACCTGGCCCAACAAAGATAGTCTCTTGCACACAGAGCCAGACTAGAGCAGACAGATCTGGAGAAGACTTAGTAGCCATTCTTGCCCTTTCTGGGCTGGAGTCCAGGAGTTCACTCAACTGAAAATTCTTTGAGTGAGTCACCTTAATATGTAAACCAGGACAAGACTAATGTCCTGCTCATCTATAAACTACCCGATTCCAGAGCTTTTCCAGAGGGGATGACAGAAACACTGTCTAACATAGTGGTTAAATTCATGAGACTCATCATCTTGGGAGACTTCAATAACCACATGAACAAAACCTCTATTGAGATAGCCCCAACCAACTTTTCTTCGATCCTGCCTTAAGTTCCTCATGGGCACTCTCCAGATACATATGCACAAAGAGCCAGCCATATTCTGGACTGGATTCTTGGTGAAGTGGACATAAGGAATGCAAGAAGCACTTCTGCTATGCCCTTGTCAGTCCACTTTCTACTCCAGGCAGAAATAAGTTTTCTTATTGCACGTCAAGAAGAAACTATTTCTCTGCTCTGTCCCTGAGAACTTTTGCACCTTGCCACATTTCAGAAATTACAGAAAACTCTACCCAACCAGGATCAGAGGGAAAAGATTAGGGAAGCATCCCAAACTCTCTGACTACTGCAGTAGATAATAATACCAAAGTAACCTCCCTCACACTGTGTTCAAAAGTGAATGCTGAGCTCATTTCTTAAATTTGCTTTCCCTTAAAGTTCTGTGTACATACATGTGTGTGCATCCACATAACCCCCAGACACAAATAAAAAACCTCAAAACCCTATATTCAGATTGTGAAGGAAGAAGGTTATTGTTCTCACGTAAGGGAACATATGATTACACAGACAAACTACATGCATACTTTGTAGGTTTCATGGTTCAGGGTGTTTGTTTGGTTAAGGTAAATGAATAAGACAGTTTAAATAACTTCTAAAAAGGCCACATTTCTCCCTGATTGGAGAGATTAAAATTTTGTAGGCTTTCATTCAGGAAATACTGACAGTCTTTTGTTGTTCACCAAAGGACTCAACGTGTATTTAACTTTTAGAGTAGAATAACCAATAGCACATTTTTCAATATGAATTTTTGGACCAATTATCATTTATGATAAAATTCATAATATATTTAAGATTTGTAAACATTTCACAAATAAACATGCAGTTGCCCAAACCCCCTTGACCAATTATTATAATGACTCTGTGATTACAGGAGGAGATAAGCAGAGGGGGTTATTTGCAAATCCCTCTTTATTGTTATGTGACTAGCTCTAACCAACAGCCACATATGAGACCATATTGTTTTTAGCGTCCCATTTGGATGTAAAAGTTCTCACAATGCATCATTTTTAGAACAGGTTTCTTTGTAAGCTGTTGACAGAAAATGTTTATAGCTCTATTGATACTCAAGGAAATAGTATGAACAGGGTCATGAATGTAATATCTTTTCTCTGAGTTCACTAGAACCTGTTTCCCTGTTTGGCAAAAATATATTAGGATTTTTTAAACCAATTCACTTTGCCTGGGTTTATGCTCTTTTTATGTTCCATGAACAGTATGGCAAAGTTGGATTTAGGAAGATTTGTGAAGTGATTTTTTGTATTTGTAAAATATTTGTAGAAAGTGAATTTTGAATTCTCAGTGCAACCAAGCATACTAGAAAACTTGTTTTAACACTACAGGTATGTCTACACAGCACCATTATTTCAAAATAATGTCAAGATGGAGGGCTTCTTACTCTGACTCCTTCCTTCAACTTACTGTTGTGTAGACAACGTCAAAAGCCAAATTAAGCTATTTTGACTTCAGCTATGCAACTGACGTAGCTTAAGTTGCATAGTTTAATTCAACTTTTGCCCTGCTGTGTTGACATACCCCATCAGTCCTCCAATTAGGGAACTGAAAGACAGACTGTGACTAATAACTAACCAATACAGCTTGAATATTGGATATCCGCAATAAATTGACTATCTACAACCTGCAGGCTACATGTCAGCTCTTTGTGAGCATTCACAAACAGAAAAAGAGACAAAAACTCTTTTAAGTTTTTGATTTGCAAGGATTTATTTGCCCAGTTCTCAGGTCCTTATTCAACCACATGTTTTTGTACCTGCTTCAAGTTAAGCATATGCTGAAGCTAAGCATGGGCTTAAGTACTTTTCTGAAAACACACTGCCTTAAACTCATGCTTAAGTGTTTTACTTTCAGGGAAATAATTAACAGACTACAAGTTGTACAAACATCAACTGCAAGGAGTCTGAATGCCATGCCACTTTTGGCACAGTTGCATTGATTACCAATCAGCTTTTATGCCGGTCGCAACTTGCTTATTATGACTAAGCCTTTTACAAACAGGATCTACAAATGTCATTGCCTCTCCAGTTCTTTGATGTGTTACCTTGACTTATGGTTCTTGTAGCCACACTGCATCAGGACTGTTGATCTCATTGCATGTTGACGTGAGAAATGGATGAACCTTCCCTTTATGACTTAATATAAGGATTATTACTTTCACATGTGTTTTATTTTTGACAATTACTAACTGCAGGGTAAATTAACGTTCAGTGTTATTGTAAAGGCTCTTGACTGAGAGGAGTTTCTGAAGGTTAAGGTGCTATTAAAGTTTGAGTTGCTGTTAGTAGCTTCCTTCTACCAGAGGAAATTCTTCTCTAGTCCCTCCTGTTGAATTACCAACACTGGTGATCAGGGCTGGTCCTAACCAATTGGAGGCCCCGGGCAAATTTCTTTCCCTTACAACAATATGCCATGTTAGCCCGAATATTCTTTGATCCTTAAGTTTGCATATATGGTAATGAAATATTTTAAAGAAGCATTTTCAAAATTATTTTTATAGATATATTAATTATTAAAGGCAGTTAAAGTTTGGTCTCACCCTGGGCAACAAAATTCCTTGCTATGGCACTGCATCTCATTTTGTTTAAAAGAATTAGAGACACTCACCTACACCTTTCCAATTGTTGGACAAGGTGCACTGTTCATACCACTTCTGAAGATGAGAACTTATCTAGTATGGTTGATTGATTTGCTCTTTGAAGAAAGGCGACGAAAAATTGCCAGTGATTTTTATGCAATTAATAGGGTTTCCACCTTCCAGCCACACCTGCTGCCTCACGCCCTGGGCCTGGCTGGGAAATACAGACACTAGGGGGAGCTGTCCAGAGATGTGATACTCTTCTGGGAGTGTCTTGTGGGGAGAGAGCTGCAGATGCGGGGAGCCAGAGGCGAGTTCCTGGCACCAGAGAGTGAGAAGCCAGTGGCAATTATCAGATAAAAGGTAAGATTATTATTAAGGTTGTTATTGCTACGCTGTCCCAAAGTTGAGCCAACACAAATAAGGAACGAAGGGCCAAATGATAAGCTCCTTATTTAAAAAGCGGTTTTGCAAATGCTTACTCACATGAGACATCTACATGCACATGAGCAGTCCCCCTGATATCAC
>JANRFK010004440.1:27199389-27228634 GCA_030068395.1 Apalone spinifera | reverse complement strand
TAAAGTTTGACTACATTTATTTCAGAAGCATTTTGGCTGTAGAGCAGTGTATCAAGACTACTCAGATGAGTAAGTGCCTGATCCTTTTCCTATTGAAATCAATGGAAGAACTCAATGGTGGAGGATCTCATTATAACTGAGGGTCATAAAATTTAAATAGAATAGAATAGAATAGAATAGAATTTTACTATTACCAACCACAGGATCATGTTCTTAGCTTTTCACTGAGTCCTTGCATAGGCATAACACCTACTGAAGTCAATGAGAATTTTGTTTTACTAAAGAAGTCAGTGAAAACTGAGCCATGGCTTCAGGATTTAGCCCAAAGTGTATCTATGATGGAATAACCATTGGTAATGGGAGCTATAATGTACCTGTTCAGTAGATAAGTTGCACTTTTCCAAGTCTTTTATTCCACACACACACCCTTCTTGCTCTTTCCATCAAAAAACAAATTAAGGTTCAGCTATGGTATGACAATGACATTGTGACAACCTGCTGACACCTGAGAAAAAAAGTGTTTTTATGAACCAAAATACTAGACATACTCTTATGAAATAACTTCCTCCCAATGCCATGCTGTTTTCTCATTACATCTGTTGACATTTTTAGAATGACCTCAGCTGGATATTTTGTTCCGGAGTCCCCATTTAGTGGAACATTTACACAATAGCACTGTGAAGCATGCTCATTCTCTCTTTTGAAGTCCATTCAGGCCTCTGCCCTAGGGTCAGCATGTGCATTCCAGCAATGATGCATGGACCATCTGTTGTACAAGTAGAAATCCCACTGGTCTTGTACCTCGAGGTACTAACACATTGCATAACTCCCACTGAAAAACAGCCTGTCAATTCAAATGCATTTTAGATTTGTTCCTATGGTTGTAGCATCATGCCACTGGAGGGCCTATGCTTGGAACTTTTGAGTGGGAATTACACACTAACAAGGTAAATAATAAGAATGGAGATTACATTATTTTTATTAAAAATCTGTATTGTACCCTTTTCTCTACACTTCCACTTTGTAGTTTCCTGAGTGGAATTTTTGGCTTCTCATTCAGACATCTGCAAGTTCCAGAGTGCTCTTTATTTCCCTATTATTGTAAAATCATGCTAATTCGCCCAGATGATTGTGTTTGCTTATTGTGAGGTAGTGGGTAAAAGAACATACACAAGAGCAAAGCAAGATGATGGCACACAACAACTGATATTTTCAAAGTTATATATGGAATTTGGACATCAGAGGCAGCTTTAAAACTCTCAGCCAAAAAGTGCTTGGTTCAGATATTTTGTCTATTGTAGTTTAGTGTTAATCTACTCTGTATTTGAGAGACTTTGTCTGTCTGTTCAAGAACTCCTCTTAAACTGTAAGAGCAAGGACCACCAAATTAGGTACACAATTTGCTCTTATCATAACTTAAAGCAACAGAAGGTTTTGGTTCTGCTAGGAAAATTGGATGTGCCTGGAATGAGATTGCTTCTTATAAAACCATACAGAGAAGAGACAAAATCACCAAGCAGGTGAAAGGGGCTGGCTGGGGGCACTCCCCTCTCCCACAGTCCAGGACTGCCACAGTCCCAAGACTCCCACCCCCCAGGATCCCTTTTGGGAGAGTAGAGGGAGAGCTGAAGCTTCCTCCCTCCCCCCACCTCCCATTCATACAGGGATATTGATGGCTATTTCTCTTAATCAGGGACTGAGGGGAAAGTGCAGTTTGCTGAATTCCTCTCTCTGGCTGGGGAGCACAGGGGGGAGGTGAGCTGTACACTTTGCTCTCACCCCATGACAGAGACAGGAAGGGGTAGAGCAAGTAGCGTCCTGGTATGAATCTTGACGGAGGGAGGGCATTCAGACTTCTACACACACACACATGCACAGATATCTAGTCCCCTGCCCAGAACCCAGAACCCCTCCTCACACTCAACCCTGACCTCTACACCCCCCACAATCCTAGCCCCATTCCCTGAGCCCCTCCATGACAGCAGGTAACTGTGCTAGTTATTTATAATTTCCCTCTCTATATAATTTTTTTTTCCTGTGGGATGACAGAATGATATCAACAGGCTGGGGGGCGGGGAGTGTAGGCGACAGTGAGAGAGAGTTCCCCCAGTGACGCTGCGATGCTGGGGGAAGAGGTGGCAGCGAGGTGAGGGGAAGCCGAGGGAGGTTGGAGCTCTGCAGAGGAGGGGAAAGCCTGCCTGGTCACAACCTGCGCTATCAATGGGTGGAGCGTGGAAAAGCCCTGAGCGCAGGGCAGCAGCCACACCACAAAGGGTTCTTTGAGTGCTGCCTGCCTCCCTCACAGGCAAAGCCGAAGAAGAGGGAGCCCCGCGGGCAGCATGGTCCTCACTCCTGCCCTTCCACCCATCCCCCACTCACCAGTTTCAGCTCAGCCCCCGCCCTCTCCCGATTCCCTGCAGCAGGGAGCCTGCTCTGGTGCTCCAGCCTTGCCCCCTCAAACCAAGAGTCTGCTCCTCCCTCACTCCTCAGTCACTGCCCTGCTGAGAAGCAGGAATAGCCTCCTTGAAGCACATCCCTGCACTGCTGTTCCCCCAGCCAGGGAAGGGGCAAGGGAAGCAGCAGCATGTGGGGAGCCTTAAGTCTTTCTTCCCTCCCCCCACAGAAAGCCGGTGCTGGCACTTCAACCTCACGGGAGTAGGGGGGCAAGGTTGGAGGTGGTGAGACTGGAGTGCCAGCGCAGGCCCCCCGCACGGCCCCAGCCCACTCACCACCCTGCCAAGACCCCGCACTTCATTCCCCTCACACACTGCCCTGCCGAGACCTCATATCCCTAGCCTTCTTACTCACTGCCCTGCTGAGATCCTGCACCCCCACTCCCCTCATACACTCTTCTGCTGAGACCCCACACCCTCAGCCTGCTCCTCTACCCTCCTCTGCTCTTTCACCCTTCCCCCTGGTCAGACACCTAGCCCCAACCTGCTTTTGCCCTCTCTCTCCAGCCAGACACCTACCCCCAGTGAGAGGGGGGGTGGCAAGTGTAGTGAGCAGGGGGCACAGCCCCCTAGTTACATTTAATAATAGACTAGCAAACATAATGTAGCACAGTGACTATAATTTTGTGTCTCTGTAGGAAAAAATATACAACCTATGATATTATGATTTGACTCATTTGCCTGTGATCAACCTAAAAATATCTTTAAGTAACCACTACCAACACCACCAAACTGTAGCATTCTAAACAATGCTGGTCCAAATGTTTTGACTTCAGATGATATTTGGGGAAAAAAATAACCAGTAACTTCTATACAATTTTTCTTCTGTCTTTGGACAATTAAAAAACTAATAAAAATACTCTTAAATGTTGAAATTTAGGAGTTTAAAACAGAAGTAAAGATTTCAAAAAGAATTTCACAATTTTTTCTCCTACCCTGTACCCCAGTCAGATCTACTTTTGGTATTAGATTCATAGCTTAATTTTTAAAGTGCTTAAGAGACTTAGTTTTATTTCAAAGGAGATTTAGGCATTTGGAGTCATATTTTAAGGATATTTAGGAACCTAAAGATACAGTGAGGTGCCAACCAGAATTTTCAGAACACCAAACAGTAGTTAGACGCCTTATACCTTTTACTATCTCACCAAGTGCCTCTTTGTATCTTTAGGCACCTAAATACCTAAAAATCTGACCTTATGTGCCTACTTTTATCCCACATCTTATTCATTTTCTGGAGTCAAAACAGCCAGAAAGAGTCTCCATTTTTAGAGGACAATGACCAATCTAATAATGATCTATGCTTGTTATGTTAATGTTATTTCAAGGTTTATCATGCACTGGGAATCTTACCGACACTATATAAGCATAGATAGAGGGATGCTCTCTGCCTCTGTTGGCTTACAATCTGACCTCAGACAATATACTTCAAACACACCAGCCTGTAGGTTGTATCACCAAACTTCAATTGGTGTTTAACATATGCTCTCTCCTTGGTGACATGCTTGGCAACAAGAAGGGGTAGATTATTCCAAGTGTATGGGGTATCATGAAAAAAGGCATAAAGAGGGAGGTGGAAGGAGGACATGGATAGTGAGAGGTTTGGAACAACATAGGCTGCAGGAAGAGGAAAACATGTGGTAGGCCAGATTTTCAAAGGAGCTCAGGCCAAAATAATTGCCCATGTTTTCTCTTTTGAATATCTGTCCCTTATTTAGGTGACTCAGAATCTGGCCCCAGTTGTGTGAGCTGAGCACCAAGGAATCTTGCCCCATTGTCTATTGTTACAGAGGGGGCAATTTGGATATACAGGACCCCCATCAGCTGCTTTGGCCAGTCAGTTAGGCAAAGAATCCAGATTTTCTCATTTACTGTATATCTTCTCACATACTGCTGTTGATTACTATTGATTGCTGCTATCCTCCCTAGCCCGGGACCTCAGCATGTGAATTAAAGCAACTTAAAACTCACTAACCAAATTGGTGAGTGACGTACTTGGCAACAAGGAGAAGTGGGTTATTCCAATAACTCACTAACTGGTCCTTATCTCCCCACAGTGCATCCCGTTTGTCTGAACACAAATAGCCGTGCTCTGTAGCAAACAGGCTGCAAGGCAAAACACACCAAAAGTCAATGGATTTGCACTTAAATCGGATCTACTTGGAAGTTTCCCTCAGCATGAATATCCCTCTTTAAAGCTAAGAGAAGCTACCTAGTGACCCCTTAATTCCTGACTTCCAGCTCTGACATTAACTCTAAGGCAAGTGTAATCTTCTCATTTTGATGTTAAGGGCCCAATCCTCAGCCACTATAGGTCAGTGAAGCTGCATTAATATAAATGGCACTAAATCAATCCCATCTGAGGATTTTTCCCTTGTGCCTTTTGCTCTGGGAAAGTGACTTTAACTGTGTACCCAATTATTATTTGTTGTTTATATGGCAGTAGCTCAAAAATGACTAACGTTAGTTCAAACCAAGGGGTTTGGTTTGAACTAATGCATCCTGGCGCGCACTCTCACTTTCGAAAGAGCTGTTGATCGGAGTAATGCACCGCGAGATCATGCTAATGAAGCGCAGGATATTTAAATCTCCCCTTCATTGACTATTTTGAATGCCTACATTTGCATCCCTAGTTCGAACTAGGGTGCAAGTTTAGACATACCCTTGATGTCCTGGGGCATAGTTATATTAGGTGCTATATAAACACAGAGGAAGATGTGGTGATCTCTCCCGAGATCCAAAAATTCTAGACAATATGGCCTGGATTTGGATTATGTTTCAAGTGAAGCTGAATGAGGGCAAGGTCTTGGGTTCCAATTCAACAGCACTGAAATGTGGCAAGCTGTTCTCATGACTTTTCAGCCCCAAATGACAGATATTTCATGAGATCAGATTTTCTGCTGCAGTCTGGGTATAAACATGCTGGCTATCTCATAAGAAGAACTGATCTCACAAAGTTTCTGCCATCAGGAATGTTGGACATTTTGTAATGTCCATTGTATCATGGAACTCCATGGAGAAATGTTGGCTGCATACAACCCAACATAGTCCTTTTGGTTCTGGATGCTGCATGGACTCAAAACTACAGGAGCCAAGTTAGAGCCAGCAACTGGAGAATTACCCAATACTAAAGAGGGGTTGGGTTTAAGGTTCTAGTTTCTATGTACTAATTTCATTTGGCCTTCTCTTCATAAAACAGCAAACTTTTTTGGAAACAGCCCCGTTTAGTTACACAGATGGTAAAATAACCCCCAGCTCATCAAGGATAAGTCTCTTTCATTGAATTACCCCCTAAATGTCTAAAGCCTGTTAATGATTCTGCAACTCCAAAAGGGTTTAATTTCCTTATCCCCCAAATTGTGCCTGCCTTTACTCTCCCTTTGACAACCTAGTGAGCTGGAAGTGGTTTGACATACTTAACTAAATACCATGGAAGGACCTTGATAGTATGTCTCTAGTGCAGCGGGGAGGTGTGATTCCCAGTGTGGGAAGACAGACTTGTGCTAGCTCACCATCAGCAAGTGCCCTAACAATAACAAAGTAGATTTTGCACAATGGCAGCAGTCCTGGCTAGCCTCCTGAGTCCAAGCCTGCCCAAACACTTGTGTTCAAGCTCAGGTTGTAGCCAATGCCTCCAACTATGCCACAAAGTTCAAACTACTGTTTTTAGTGTCTTACCTTGAGCTGACATACTGTGAATCTGTCAACTCATGCCGGCAATCACACCTCCCAGCTGCAGTGTAGACATATCCCAGGTGAGAAAAACTAACAGGGTTTCTAAATATTTTGCGTAAGGCTCAAAGTATTTAACTTGATGCTTAACTGACTGCACTTTACCAAGCAACAATCTGATGATCTCTGTAGTGCTAGGAAATATGCAAATCTCAGAAGGGTGAGGGATAGGGAGGAGAAATGGGCTCTGATACATTTGTCTTGATTTCTTTATAGATTTTATTGCAGTATTGTTCTTTATTTCCTCCCATTTATAGGCTTTAGCATTTTGTGTTACTTTTATCTTTGTGTTATCTCTTTTCTCACTTGTCCAGAGCTGCATCTGTGGGTATTTCTACACTGCACTTAAAAAAACCACTGCTGGCCCACACCAGCTGACTTGGGCTAAAGGGCTTATGCTTAAGGGGCTGTTTAATTTTGATACTGGCATTTGGGCTTGGTTACAGCCCCAGCTCTGAGACCTTCCCTCCTCGCAGGGTTCTAGGACACGGTACAGCCTGAGTCTGAACATCTAGGCTGTGTCTAGACTGGCATGATTTTCTGCAAATGCTTTTAATGGAAGAGTTTTTCCATTAAAAGTATTTGCTGAAAAGAGCGTCTAGATTGGCACGGATGCTTTTGTGCAAAAGCCCTTTTTGCGGAAAAGCATCTGTGCCAGTCTAGACGCGCTTTTGTGCAAGAAAGCCTCGATCGCCATTTTAGCCATCAGGGAAAGTTTTGCGCAAAAGGGACTTTTGCCCGAATGGGAGCAGCATAGTATTTCCGCAAAAAGCACTGATTTCATACAGTAGGAAGTCAGTGCTTTTGCAGAAATTCAAGCGGCCAGTGTAGACAGTTGGCAAGTTTTTGCACAAAAGCGCCTGCTTTTGAGCAAAAACTGGCCAGTCTAGACGCAGCCCTACACAATAATTAAACAACTCCTTAGCCTGAGTCAACTGGCACAGGTCAGCCATGGTTTTAATTGCAGTGTAGATATACCCTGTAAGGCCAAATCAATATTGTGAATGACATATCATCTCTCCCAGGGCACTGCAAGTGAACTGCCCTTTTCCAAGGCACTAAACAGCCTAAGATGACTGACTTTAATAGTCATGGTTACTTTTCATGCTACAATGCAAAGGATATTAACAGTTTGTTGGAGGGCTATTGTGTAACAAACAGTTACATTTTTTACATTCCCAACTCTTTTAAGACCTTTTTTTTTTTTCATTCATTTTTAAATATTGTCTGAAAAACAAATACATCTCAAGGCCAGGCTGGCTCATTAAGCACTACGTGAATGGCAGTTGTTATTAATGATTTTATAGCACCCACACTTGTGCAACACGCTGAACAGAATGTAAACAAGGACTGAGTCTCTTCCCATTTATGCTGGCTTTACGCTGAGACAACTCTATTGACTTTACATGAGAACTACGGAGTTAATCCTGATTTAAACCAGTGTGAATGAGAGGAAAACCAGACTCATACACTTCCCAGAGGAACTGGCTGTTTAAATGATAGATGTGACAGGCAAGGGGGGAAACAATGAACACCAACTAGTGGTGGAGCGATGTTGGGCACAGGTGCATGCTCACTGAAATCAATGACGTATATTAGTTATGGATCTGTCTCTTATCATCTCACTCAATAGGCATGTGTAACTCCTATTAGAGTTGCTGCACTTTACCCTCCAATGCTAGTCATAAAAACCAGCAAGGTCACACAATAAATGTAGGCGTCATGTGTACTAAGTGTCAAACTCAGCAGTAGTTGGGTTCATTAAACTGATGGTTTAATCCCAGCTATAACTCCCATTTGGGATGCAGTAGGAGGTCGCTGTTTCTTGTTCCTTAAGCACAGGTCAGCAAAACAAAGAAGCTTAAAGCAGTAGCAGCACCGCCCAGCCTTTAACCTAGCTAGACAGCCCTCTCTCTCTCCCTAACAGAGAGCCCTACTTTGGCTACCTTTCACAATAACTATCCATCCATGCTGCCTGTTGTTAGTTGGTGGAAAGTTCCAAAGCCAAAATGGAAGAGTCATTTTAATTGGTTTTCACTTGCTCTATATCTTACTGCACTGGGGGTCTGTCTTAGCCAAGTCCACACTGGTAAGTTACTGAGCAGCCCCCACCTCTGTAACTTTCACAGTGTCCACACTGGAAAGGCATTTAGTGCGCACTAGCTCCGCAGTTAGCATGCTCTAGGTAAACCACCTCTGCAAGAAGTGTAGAGCTTGCTGTGCTCTGGATAGCACACCGGGTGACAGTGTGGACACCATGGTGTAGTACTGAGTCCTGACTGGCTTCTGGCACCCTTTCCACAATGCATGGTCTGGCCTCTCTGGTAATCCATATGAACTCTACTGACCTGCTCAGGTGATCAGCATGGGCAGTGGGTGAAACTAGAGCTAGGGGGAGGCAAGTCCTAAGCCCCATCTCTTCTGCTTAAGCTCCCCCCCCCCCCTTGCCATCCAGTGCCCTATGGGAGCCAAGGACTCCCTCCTACTGTAGGGGCAGGCCACCCTGCCCCCGCAGGTGGTGTGCAGCCCCAGCTTTCCACCCTAGCCCAAGAAGATGTGGGAGGAGGGCAGGTGGCATGTGGCCCCAACCTTCCTTGGCTGGAGCACGGGGAGGAGAGTGGGCAGCTTGCAGTCCCAGTCGAAGCATGGCGGGAGAGTGCACGGCACACAGCCCCAGCCTTCCCTGGGTCTGTCCAGAGCACGGGGGTAGAGCAGACAACATGAATCCCCAGCTTTTCCTGACTCTGGTCAGAGCATGAGATGAGAACGGTCAGCATGTGGCTCAGGCCTTCCTCTGCTTCGACTAGAGCACTAGGGAGAGGGAGGAAGAGCAATGCCCAGTCCCAAACCTCCCCAGCCCCTGGAGAGCTGGCAGCACAACTCCAGCCTTAGTGGGGCTGAATACCAGACAGGCCTGGGAGAGACATACTGAAGGGGGGCTGGGGGCAAAGTGTGAGAGAGGCTGGGTTGGCAGTTTAGGAAGGCATTGCCTTCTCCCACTTCTCGTACCCACTGCCCCTGGTGACCAACCAAGTTCTTTTTGTTTGCTTGGCAATTTGTTCAGCGCATCTCTCCAGCTGTCCATGTCTGCTCCATACACCAGGAGAGCCTCTGCTTGGAGCAATGCTGAGGTGCTGGACCTCATCAGCATTTGGGGAGAGAATGCTGTCCAGTCTCAGCTACAGGAATTACAATATCTCCAGGCATATCTCAAGGTGCATGACTGAAAGGGGCCATGACTGGGATGCACTGCAGTGCAGGGTCAAAGTAAAGGAACTATGAAATGCTTTCCACGAGGCACGGAAAGCAAAACACCACTCTGGAGCTGCACCCACAACCTGCAGGTACCATAAAGAGCTGGATAACAGACTTGGAAACAACCCCACCTCCACTCTGAAGACCCCATGAGGATACCTTAAAGGCTCATGGGGCATCTGACAGAGGACTGAGACAGGAGGAGGAAGTTGTGGCTGAATGTGCTAAGTGGGAGAAGGACCTTGAGCTGGAAGAGGACTTGGCATCCTTAGGGGTTTGCAGTCAGGAGCTCTTTTGTACCCCGGAAGAGGTGAACCACTCACAACCCTTGGAGACTGTGGATGATGCAACTGGTAAGTGGATTTGGAAGAATTCAAACAGTTTGCTGGGAGCAGGAGAGTTATAAAAAGGAGGCTAGGTTCCCACCACTCAGTGCTTGTGTCCCAAGCCCAAAAGTGACATTCCACTGTGGTCAGCACCTCTGTGAATGCCACAAGAAAACTCATGTCATATATATGATACATGGTCTCCTACTCGTCCCTTTGCAGCTTCAGGAACAACTCGACTGCTGCTCATGACTTGTTAGTGAGACCTATCAGCATTTTCGTCAACAGATGGAGATCCATTCCTGCAACATGATGGAGGCAAGGAGACATATATGATGCCACAATCCAGTAAGAAATCGTAAGAGATGATGCTAGGACAGAACAAGTTCACTTGAATGCTCATATTACTTGAATCCTTTATTTCTTTTAAGAAGACGCTGAATTTTAATTCAGGAGAAATGCTAATCTAAGTGCCTTGCTCACCCTGCCCCTGACCATGCATGACGTTGTTCACGTACAGAGCCTGGGGTGAGCTAATTAGATTTTATTGGGGGGGTGATACATTTACAAAAAAGAACTGAAATTTTAATCTAATTAATTAGAAATTGAAAAACAAGAGCCATTCTGGAGGCAGCAAGGCTGGAGGGATCATTTTATCAATTGTTTGCTTGAAAACAAGCCTCTTTTCCAGTGATAACTAGCCCATCTGAGAGTGAAAATAGTCCACATTGAGGCTACGTCTAGACTGGCCCCCTTTGCCGGAAAAGGCATGCAAAGGAGGCCAGTCGGAATTGCAAATGCAGCGGGGATTTACATTTTCCCCGCTCCATTTGCATTAACATGGCTGCCGCTTTTTTCCGTCTTAGTGTTTTGACGGAAAAAAGCGCCAGTCTAGACAGGGCTCTTGTGGAAAAGGAAGCCTTTTCCGCAAGATCTCTTATTCCCTTTAGAAATTATTATTCCCTTTCCCTCTTATTCCCTTTCCGCAAGAGCCCTGTCTAGACTGGCGCTTTTTTCCGTCAAAACTCTAAGACAGAAAAAAGCGGCAGCCATGTTCATGCAAATGGAGCGGGGAAAATGTAAATCCCCGCTGCATTTGCAATTCCGACTGGCCTCCTTTGCATGCCTTTTCCGGCAAAGGGGGCCAGTCTAGACGTAGCCTGAGAATACACTGGATTTTCATATGTTGAAATTTGACATTTAAAAGTCCCATGCACTCCGGTCAAAAGTAACCCTTTTGCCACATGTGATCTGTGTATAAAAATGTGGGGTTGCTGGAGTCATCTTGGTGCCAGCATATCAGAGGGACAAGGTTGGTGAGGTAATACTTTTTAATGGATCAATTTCTGTTGGCTAGAGAAAGGAACTTTTGAGCTTTATATAGAAGAACAACAATTCAAGATAGCTTGTAAGCTTGTCTCTCTCCCCAACCACAGTTGGTTCAATAAAATACATTATCTCACCCATCTTGTCTCTGTGAAAATGTGGCAATTTATTTCTAAATTAGAAAAAGTGTTCTTTTTCCAATCCAAAATGGTGGAAGAGATTTTGCTCCTAAGTGAAAGAGGGACCAATCATGAATCTAAGAAGTGATTATCTGGGAAACATGAAGGCATAGAAACAGGTGTGCAGACTGGAAATTGTTTTGCAGCCTTACCTGACATATTTGGTGCCAGGCAACTGCTATAAGAATGTTGGACCTGACCTTGTGAAGTGCAGAGTATCTCCTGAGAGATCCTGAGTTGTCCTTGGGTAATCATTGAGATGAATGGGAACTCATCACAGAGTTTGGGCCTATCCTTGGGTTTGTTTTCTATCCATGGTTTCTTCTGATTAAAAAAGATTGTTTTCTCTCTGTTGTTTAGGAGTTTGGTGGTCCTCGGTGACCCCTGTTCTGTCTTCTGAGAACCACTTTGACCACATCTTCAGAGTCTCTCCTGCTATCGTTTAAGGAGCAGCGGCAAGTTGTGGTAACTTTCCAGTGAGACACTGAAATAGTTATTCACGCTTTTATCACAGACAGATTAGATTATTTTAATTCTTTATTGGCCGGCTTCCCTCATGGGACTTTGTACAAGCTCCAGCTGCTGTGATATGAGCCCACTAGTATTTTTGTCCATTCTGTTCTGATCTCTGCCATGAAAACTGGAGAGATCACATTGATTTCAAAATGCCTTTTTTTATGTACATAGCCAAAGTCAGATGCCTTTTCACTCATTGCAGGCCTGAATCTGTTACCATACTCACATTAATTTAATACCCAGTCTTTGAATAGCAGTTCCAGCAAAGCTGCTAGGAGCAAATTTTAGCTCTGTGGACATTCCACCCTGAGATCTGTGCAAAGGGTGTGCAGCGTACAGCACATTAGGTCTCCACACGGTTTTACAGACTTTCACACTTAAAAAATGGGAAATGAGTGCCTAGAAAGGAATACTGCTAAAAGGGAGTTAGGGGTCATAGTGGACCAAAGTTAATAGGAGTCAACACTGGGACAATTTGCCTAGGGATGTTGTGGAATCTCCATCATTGGAGATTTTTAAGAGCAGATTAAACAGACACCTGCCAGGGATAGTCTAGGGATGGTGCTTGGACCTCAAGGGATAGCCTCTCGAGGTCCATTCTAGTTAAGTATTTTATGAGCCTATGTTTTTCTAAATCAAGTGGCCATACTGAGCCCAGAGTTTAGAATTCAGGCCTCCCATTTAGCTTTTAGTTGGTAAATCCCTACTGGGATTAAAGGGAAAAACTCTCAGGAAGGCCTATATGACTTAAATGAGCTTTAATAAAAATCCAGTAGCAAATTACTGCATTATCTGGTTTTATTAACTGTTATGTACCCAATGATTTTTTATTTGTTGCGTGAAAGCTGCTAGACTCAGTACAGAGCTATTAGAGTCAGTACAGATAGGGCATGGAATGGAGTGCCATGGTAAATACAGCATGCTCTCTTGTTGTTTACCTCCTGTGTCACTTTGATAGGGAATCTGTGCCTTGCACACAAGGAAGCAGATATAAAAGCAGGCAGGGGAAAGGGGGAGAGAGGGAGAGAGAGATTTAACATTGACTTTTTGTTTTAGCAAAATACACAAGCTTTTTGGTTTAAAGGGGGGGCATTAAAAATATAGAGAGAGTTACATTGACTTTACAAACTTCTACTATATAAGGAAGAAGAAAGGAGAAGTCAGAGTTGGGATGATGGCTGTAGTCCTTTTAAACACAAAGCATCTTGTGCATTTCAATTCTTTTCAGGAGCCTGAGGCAGAAGATGAAGATATGAAATTGTTTGCCACATGGATTAAAAAGAAAACAGTATCTCCACAGACTGGACAAATCAGGATCATTTTTTTTTCTGAGATCTCATCAGCTTTAGATTTCAGGTAAAATGAGATCCGCTGGAGCCCTGCAGGAGACTATTTTTTTAAATCCTATTCCACAATACTAAGGCCCTCCTGCTCCCACATTGTTTCTTGCATTGTTATCCCTCTCCGACCCGCAAAAACATTAGATCCCACAAATCTCATGAGGGACAGATTCCTCCATGCTATTAAAAAGAAAAAAAAAGGTCAGTTAATATATTAAATCTATAAATGGCATTCAGACACAATTTTTACCACAAAAAGAATAAAGCAAATCTTGTTTAAAGCAAGTAAAAAAAATACTTTAACTGCTGTTGAAATAGATATCAAATATCTTTCTCTCAAGTATTAAACATTTTAAAATGTTTTCCCACAAATTGCCATAGTCTGGCCACAATACAGTACATTTTACTAGATCCCAGTCCCGCTGCATGGCTCTGATCCAGATCATATCCAATCCTGGACCCTGATCCTTGGGACCAGATGTTCTGCAGGATCCAATGGCTTTTTATGTTACCTTTATACACTCCCCATGGGGACATGGAACTGGCCTGAGGCTAGTGTGACATGAAAGCTATGTCTGCACTACAGAGTTTTTTCGGAAAAAAACGACATTTTTCTGAAAAAAACTTCAATTATGCAATTGCAAACACTGCAATCGCATTCTTTCAAGAAAAAAATGGAAAGAACAGAGGGGTTCTTCCAACATTGGTAAGCCTCTTTCTACGAGGAAGAAGCCTTTTTCTGAAAGAGCTCTTTTGGGAAAAAATTGTGTGTGGACGGGAAAGAGGAAGCTCTTTCGGAAGAAGAGGAAAGAGGAAAAAGCACAAGTGCCCCAGTGGCCACTCCATCCATAGTAATAACAGCTTACATGTGAGAGAGCATCCATAAAAGCAGATCGCTTTTTTGATATGCTTTTGCAGTGTGGACGCTCTCTTTCAGAAGAAGTTTTTTCGGAAGATCTCTTCCAGAAAAGCTTCTTCTGAAAGAAGCCTGCGGTCTAGATGTAACCCCAGTGACAAGTTAGATCTAGGAAGAAAACATGAATCAGAAAGCAGTGCCCATTTATTACTATACACATAGCCTTAAAGTTCAGAGAAGAAAACATGACCTGTGAGGAAAGATTGAAAGAACTGAGATTGTTTAGTCTGGGAAAGAAAAGACCGAGAGGGGACCTGATAACACCTCTCAAGTATCTAAAAGGAGGAGGGAGAAAAAATATTCTTCTTAACCTCTAGGGCTACAAGAAGAAACAATGAGCTTAAATTTCAGCGAGTGGTTTAGGTTAGACATTAGGAACAATCTCAAATCAGGATGGTTAAGCACTGGAATAAATTGCCTAGGGAGGCTGTGGAATCTCCATCATTGGAAATTTTTAAGTGCAGGTTAGACAAACACTTGAGAGGGCTGGTCTGCTCTAGATGATGCTTGGTCCCGCCATGAATGCAGGACGAAATGAAACCTGTATTATGTTATTAAATGACATTTTGTACTTGTGAAAGGACAAGATGCATAATAACCTTGATGGAAATTAGCAAGAACACCAGGTCTCTATCTTGTGTTCTAGATCAGATTGTAAGTACGTATAAACAAACTGCACTCTGCTTTTCCATGTTGACTAAAATTGTCTCGTTTTATAGAAATAGAAAACTATGTCAAAAGCACACACTAATTCCAGAGGAGGTGGTGCAGCTTAAATATGAAACTGGGGCCACGTTTTTATTTTACACCCTGAAGCTCTGACAGAATTGGTGCACTCTTGGGTAAAAAATATTTGAACTCAGCACATGCATGGCAATGTCCAGTTTAGAGAAATGAAACCTGCATTATGTTATTAAATGACATTTTGCACTTGTGAAAGGAACTCAACTGAGAGAGCCCCGGAGAGTGAAGTTCTCTCTCCAAGGAAAAGTACAACATAGGCAGTGGCTTGTGAAGCTTGCCCAGCGTCTTAGTCCAGCCAATGTGCTTCAGTCATTACTTGAGGAATTACTTTAAAGGTTGAGAGGGAGTTCAGTTCCCATCTTTATTCATTCCTTGGCATCTCTGTTGAGACTGTCAACAAGTACTGATTGTGGGGGAGCTTGTGTGATGTCCAAACAGAGATACAGGACTCAGGCCACTGTCTCATTCCTAATAAGCCACAAAACACCTATTATGGAAATGCAAGTTTCCAGCATTACTGATACAAGCTGAACTGATCCAGTGACACAAGGTCTCTTTGGACCATCACAAATCCTCTAAGACATCCTGTTACCTATCTTCTTGCAGGTTGTCATCAGCATTCAGATGGATGCCACAAACACATCACCTCTTTCCAGTCATGCTCACATTAAATGACAACAGCAAAAAGACCCGTGAATAATATGGGTATTTACAGTGTTATGGCTTTAGCAAAGAACAAATGTAAGCCACATCTCAACTCCCAGGAAATGGACTGCTCATATGTTTCCATTCACAGTTGTGTTCTCAATAGGATGTTCAAGTCGTCAGCTAAGAATGTTAATGGAACATGTCAGTCGGTGGAAATGTGTTAGAGTTGTTAGATCTATTTTTACGATTATTAATTGCAAACCTAAGCCCCTATTAGCCAATGATTTGCAAATCAAATATTAAATATTTATCAAATTAACAAATATTCACCACACAGGGTGAGCAGTTTTCCAACTTGTGGAGTGTTCTCCAACTCTCTGCTTCAAATGTTCGGCAGGCTAGTCACTTAAGTCAGATGGTTTTGTTTCTGCTGATTGGATGACTGGAACCTTCTAAAAGAGGAGAGTAGTGAACAGCAAAGAAGAAATATCATCTGGCAGGAATCATCATTCCTGCTAAAATTCATGAAATTGTTGTAATTTGTGAGCATTTTCATTAAATCCCGTTAAGCCTGAAATAGTGGGGGGCGAGGGGAGGCAAGAGGCAGATTTGCAGATATGATCAACAGCTAATTCTTTGTACTTGCATAGCTTCTTCCACAGGATGGTCGGAAAGCACTTCATACGTTTTCATCAATTAATCAGCACAACACCCCGGTGCTAGCAGTTTACAGGCAAGGAAGCTGAGGCATTGAGTGATGACACTGTCTTCCCCCAGATCCTAAGTCAGTGGCAGAGCTGAGGCTACAATTCAAAGTTCCCACAACCCACTCCTCTAATCTAACCTGCACAGTATCCAACTCTGACATACATTTGAAGATGCTGGCGTCCTGTGATAACGTTGAATTAATTTTAAGGAATCTTGTGCCCATTACTGTGATCTGCCCCTTCTCTCCCCGTGCTGGAAAAGTTGTCTTTATGTCCTGTGTGAATATTGTGGCACATGGTGGACTGTGTATACATTTCCCCACCATTTGAAGGGTCTTGCAACATTTAAGCATTGCCAGAGGTTCACAGGGTGCCATTTCTGTCATAACACTGCAGATTCTTCTATTCCGTGCAGACCAGTTGGGTTATTTCATGTGCACAGATCTGTGTGTGAAAGTGAACAAGATGTTTCTGAGCTGATTGCTTCCTCCTCTAGATCAGGGGTTTTCAAAGTTGGGTCATAGGCCTGCCCAAGTAAGTTGCTGGCAGGCCATGAGATGCTTTGTTTATCTAAGCAGCCATATGCATGGAGCCTTGCAGCTCCCATTGGTTGGGGTTCGCCGTTTCCAGCCAAGAGGAGCTATGGGAAATGATGACCCACTGGGAAGCCCATGCCGCTTCCAACAGCTCCGCTTGCCTGGAAACTGCAAACGTCAGCCATTGGGAGCTGCAGGGCCTTGTGCCTATGGAGGCTTAGATAAACAAAGTGTCTTGCAGACTGCCAGCGGCTTAGCTGGGCAAGCCCAGAACCCATCTTTGAAAACCCCTGCTCTCGGCTGTGCCCTGATTCTTCAGCCCAAATCACTAGGAATTAAATATTTCTAACTCCCCCCCAAAAAACAACAACCAACCTCCCTATTAAAATAGAATTATACAAATTACCAAAAAGGAAGAATTTTGAACTCAAATTCTCCTCATAACCAAGCTGAAATGTAGACTAGCCCAAAACAGACAAGGTAGGGGGGTCATTCGACAACCTTTGAAACACTCACTTGTAGCTAGGGGTTCAGCCATCTCCTGTTTATCTGCATTGCCACGAAAACCCCTCTGCTCCACAGCCAGTAGCTGGAACTCCTACATTCTGCTGGTAACATCATACCCACTGTGGTATTGAACCGCACTGGAGCTGCAATCTGTCTATGGGAATGAGGAAGTGGGCTGAAGCTTTGAACAGAACATTACAGCAGCAAATGTGCTAACTAAGGAGGTAAAGACTTAATTATAAAAACACATCAATATTTAACTCAATATTTTTTTGTTTTTCTTCATTTAAATAATTGCTCTGGGATGGGGCTGGAAATGAGGGATTCAGTATGCAGGATGTCCTGGGGAGAGAAGACTACCCTGGCCCTCTCACACCACAGCAGCTTAGGGCCACGTGAGAATCACCTCTCCATAGCTGTTGCAGCTCCAGTGGGCACAGCAAGGAGAGAGGCGCATGTCGCCAGCTGGCACAGGTCTAGGTTCATCTGCCCCCGGCGCTCCCCAGACACAGTGAGGAATGCAGCAAACTGTGAACTTCCCCTGGTTCCCTGATGAACGGGAAAAGCCAGCAATGTTCCGCTATGAATCAGGTGTGTATGTGTGAATCAGAAGTCCCTCCCATCGTCCCTAAAGAGCACCTGAGGGTGGGAGGCTTGGGGCTGGTACAGTCCCAGAGGGGGCCCTATCACGAGCCTGGTAATTCTGTCTCTCTTCTGTATGGGTATGTCTACACTACAGCGTTATTTCGAAATATCTTATTTCAAAATAGTTAATTCGAAATAAGTTATTTCAAAATAACGCATCTACACACAAAATGCATTTCGAAATAGCATTTTGCTATTTTGAAATAGCGTGTCCACACTGAGTGGACGCTGAATCACATTTAAGGGCAGCTGAAACCGGCTCTAGCAGGGCATCAGGTCAGTAGTTGCTTTGTGTGGCTGCTGCCTGAGGCTTGTGCTTAAAGGGACACTCCCCTCCGCCCCCCCGGACAGCCGGCTCTCAGCTTTCCTTGCTTGCTTGCCTACCTTGCTGAGGGACAACAAAGCATTTTTGTCTCTGTCTGCTTTGGTTGCCCTGACTCAGGACACCACAGCACTCAGCACCATGGAGCCAGAGCTGCCCCTGGGCACTCTGGTGCTCATTTTGGATGTCTTGCTGCAAGCCTGTCTGCAATTGCAGGAGACTGGCTAGCAGCATCTGCTGCAGCTCAACCCCCAGGCCCTCTTCCGGACCCTCCTGGGGACTACTCCCGGATGCCAGTGTGCCCCGCTGCATCTGGCGTCTGGATACCAGCAGCGACTGGTGGAACCACATCATCCTGGAGCGCTGGGGAGACCAACAATGGACCCAGAACTTCAGGATGAAGACGGATGCCTTCCTCGAGCTCTGTGAGTGGCGTGCCCCTGCTCTGCGGCGACGGGACACACATATGAGGCCTACCATTCCCCTCCACAAGCGTGTGGCCATCGTCCTCTGGAAGCTCTCCACGCTGGATAGCTACCGATCCATGGCACACCAGTTCAGCGTGAGGAGATCCACCGTTGGAGCGGTGCTCATGCAGGTACTGTGCTTGGGGGGGGGGGGGGGGGGGAAGGAGAGGATAGGCTGCCCCAGGGAAAAGTGGGGGAGGTGGTTAGGGTTAGGGTTAGGGTTAGGGCATCATAATAGGGGCAGGGGTCCAGGTCAGCCCCTGGTTTGGAGCTGCCCCCTGAGGCCCTGGCATAGGCCTGCCACAGCTCTTTTATTTTCATGCGCACCTGCTCCTGGGTGTGCATGTGGCCTTTGGTGTAGATGGCCACATTCCTGCATCTAGTGCAGAGATCGTGGACATTGGAGGCCTCCCCCCAAACCTTAATGAGGTCCACAATCTCCGCACTAGACCAGGAAGGCGCTCATCTTTTGTGGCCCCTGGCAGGCTCCTGGGAGCTGCCCGCCTGCTCCTGGGAAGTGGTGGAGGGCTGGGTGCCACTGGGTTGTTGGCTTATACTGGGCAAGGTGCACGGACTGCTGGCTCTGTGCTGGCAGGCTTGCAGCTGGCACAGGCACTGTGGCAAGAGTCTACCCCTTTAAGGGCTTCGGGGCTGGCCGGGGGAGCAGAAGAGTTTTCCTGGTTGTGCCCAGAGTGGCCACCAGGGCACCTTGGGAAAGGCTGGAGGACCCCTATTTCGAAATAAGCATCTATACAGCACTTATTTCGATTTAACTATTTCGAATTTGGCATTATTCCTCATAGAATGAGGTTTACCAAATTCAAAATAAGTGCTCCACTATTTCGAATTAATTTTGAAATAGCGGTTTGGCTGTATAGATGCTAGGAAAGTTATTTCGAAAGAATGGCTGTTATTTCAAAATAACTTTGCGGTGTAGACATACCCTATGGTTTTATGCATCCCTGTAGGAACTGGGAGGGGAGTGGAGGAGAAGGGGGAAACTTCCCTCCTGCACAATCAAATCCTTACTTTGCTTTAAGTCATGATAAGAGGAAGCTGTATACTGAAGTTGGTGATTCTAGCTCTTACCGTTTAGGAGGAGTTCTTGAACAAACAGATGGATGGGCAGATAGACAGATTTGCTCACTCATTCACAGACAGACAAACTCTCTCAAATATATAGTAGACTTTTAGAAAAGGAATCAAGGAGTTTAGAGCCCAGTGCAGTGAGGGGCTGAGAGCCCGTTAGCCTTTTGTTCAACAGAGGCTCTCTCTGTCTTAGTGCAGAGGCCTAGAGGGATGTGATCGCTTGCAAGAAAACTGCAGCCTTGCTTTTATCAGGCATGGATACAAAGGGACATTGAGACTTAGGCTGGTGGATGCTTAAAGATTGTGCTGGCCCAGCTGTGTCAATTAAGAGAATGCAAAATTAAATCCCTAACAGGTGTTCCCATGCTGGCAAAGACCCTAGTGCAGACATGGTTACAGAGGCAAAAAAATTTCATTGTGGCTCTAAGGCCTCTTGCATTCAGGGAGCTGGTTTAGGCTGCATTGGCAGAGAACTCTTGCCAGCATGAGCTGGGTCCCTACTCAAGCAGTTTGCTGGTATAGCTCTCCCAGCATAACTATGCTGTCAAACCTTTTTAGGTACAGATGAGGCCTTATACTAATATGCAGAGACAGGACAAACCCAGACCTTTTAATTTCAAGGTGAGTTAGATCTTTGAATCTTTGGATCATGGATCCAGAGGTGAAAGTAAGCAGGTGCGCCCTGGTGCGCAGCTCTGGCAAAAGGCAGCAAGAAGCTATTTAAAGAGCTGGCAGGGACCAGCTGGGAGAAGCCTGTTTTAGATAGAGCTGGAACTTCATCAAAATCAGCCACTTTGATAAGATTCTGGTCTCAGATGTTGGAGATCTTTGAAGAGTGACATCATTTTGAGCAAGATTTTAGGTGCCTGTGAGATTTAAGCACCATGAATCTCAAATCAGTTCCATGGCTTGGTCACAAACCTAATAGATAACTGGATCCAAACCATCTCCTTAGCCTGTCTCTGCTGCACAGCAGGGCTATGTCCACACTTGCGGCTTCTTGCACAAGTACAGCTGTTCTTGCGCAAGAATCTGCAGAGCGTCCACACTGCCCGCCCACTCTTGCGCAAGGAAATTTACAGTATGGCGTGGTAAGAGAGGGCTCCTTGCACAAGAGTTACGCTCTTTTTTATCAGGTGTAAGCCCTCTTGCGCAGGAGCTCTTGCGGAAGAGGGCAGTGTGGACGCTTGGCAGGGATTTCTTGCGCAAGAAAGCCCTATGGCTAAAATGGCCATCAGAGCTTTCTTGCGCAAGAGAGTGTCCACACTGCCATGGGAGCTCTTGCACAAAAGCACAGCTCACACATGGCAGTGTGGACGTTTTCTTGTGCAAGATGTTCTTGCGCAAGAAGCCACCAGTATAGATATAGCCCAGTTGTTTTGCTTTACTGTTTTCTCCGTGGTTAGAAGAAAAACTCCATACAGCAATTCAGTGGTAGATCCAAAACTAGAATCCATATTTACTTTCTCCCAGAGTTTCTTTAGCCACGAGGGCATCCTAACCATCCCATAAATAGACAATACATTGGAGTGTTTATATATAACAACAGGTGCTTGCTTTCCCCTACATACCAAAGAGTTCTCTATAAAAGGTTCTTTATAACTTTATAAGAGCTCCTTAACTTAGTCTCATTTTAAAGGAATAAAAGACGCCAGACAAAAATGTAAGCACCAAGAGAGATTTTAGGAGCAAATACTTACCTAACATTTTATTAATTTGTCCTACTCCCTTAGTTATAACTTTGGAATGGCACATTTTTGAAAATTCCAAGATCGTAATTCCATTTTGCTGAAATAAACAGTGAAGTGCCAAAAGGGTGAGAAATTATCACTGATTGTAGGGCAGAATGGGATGATAGGAGGAGAGTAGTTAAATGTTTCCAACATGCCACTTCTGTACGCTATTACTTGTCTTTTGCTTCAGAAGTGCAACTTGTATACTAATACTCTAGTGAAAAATGAGCTCATGTAATTCCAGCTAAGAGCATGCATTCAATTCTGCTGGCACAAATGTTTTCCCTTCAGGTCTATAGCTGAATCACACACAGGCTTACTCATACCATGACCACACATATCATTACAGCATCAGCCTGTGATTTGTTTTCTGCTGAAACTGGATGTTCCATAGCAGGCCCAACTCCCACTCAGTTGGCTGTGCAATTATAGTACTCTCACATACATGCCTCTTGTTCTTGAGCAGCAAGGATATGGACTATGCTTACCAGTGTTCAAAGTGTGTCCCACTTCTGTGGGGCAAGGTGGAAGTTTGCCCAAATTGCAACCACAAAACAGACTTCCTCCATAGTCTCAAACTTTATCTACAATCCCAGAATGGGATCTATCTTCTAATATGACTAATACAAGCTAGTTTTCAATAGTCTCCAAAGTTAGCACCCCATTGAGATGAATGGAACAGGAGACTGGCTTTCCCAGAGTCATTATTTCAAGAAGGCAACACTGCACCATTTCTTATCTGTAAGCCTCTGCTCACAATGGTAAGGGTTAGAAATTTAGGGATTGTCTATATACCAGGGTAACGTGCTCTAGATAGGTATCATTACTAAAAACTTGTGCATTAATTGGTCCATGGTCCATTGGTCCAAATCTCTTTCTTCTCTGACACCATGCACATCTGATCCATTACTCAACAATCCTGAGCTGGTGTGATATATAACTTGCTTGTGTCCACAGCAAAACTAATGCATTACAAAGGAAAATTCAGTCCCCTTTTTGGTGCAACTATCATGGCAAAACAACTTCAATGGCAAATGAATGTGTGAGGAGAAACACGGAGGTTTTAAATGAGATTGGGCAAGACCAGAATGCTAGACATGACCAGGGCTCGACAAATAATGTAATCTACTCGCCCAGGGTGAGTAGATTACACCCTGGAAGAGCTGGCACAGAGCGCAGAACCGCACGGCTGGTGAGCATGGCTTGCCGTCGCTTGGCGAGCCCTGGACATGACTATCCCCAAACTTTGGGGGGAAAGGGAAGTCAATTGAAATCTGGGATCTGATACTGATTTTTTGCATCATGGCCTCATCTTGACCCATTCTCTCTCCTTTCAGTTTCACCAGAGTTCAGCATCTCAAATAGGTATTTCTTTTTATGATACACACTAACATTTGTAAAAAAGCTGTTATTTTTCTCCCCATCAATCAACGGTCTGCACCGAAGGTTTTTCATTGTTTCAACTATTAAAGGGCTTGTAGCTTTTGGAACATCACAGCTTTCTCTTTTGAATAGAAATGGTAGCGATCAGCAAACTAGACAGGAAGTCACTATGGATACGTCTACACAGCAACATTATTTCAAAATAACTAGCATTTACACAGCTGGCAGTTTTTTTCAAAATAATACTGAAATACTGTTAAGCTGGAGAACTTCTTACTTGGACTCCTGTAACCCTCATTGTATGAGGAGTAAGGGAAGTTGGAGGAAGAGTGCTCTATTTCAAAATAAGGGCTGTGTAGACGCTCCCAATTTTGAAATAAGCTACACAATTGACGTAGCTCAATTTGCATAGCTTATTTCGAGTTAAGTCCTGCTGTGTTGACACGCCCTAAGTGATGATAGTGGCAACAATAGCTAATGGAAGCAATATAGAATCCTAGAAATGTAGGGCTGGAAGGGACTTTGAGAAGCCATCATGTACTGCCCCTGCACTATGGCAAGATTAAATAAACAGACTATCTTTGGCAGGTGTTTATTAACCTGCTTTTAAAAATTGCCTCTGATGGAGATTCTACAGTCTCCCTTGGAAGCCCATTCCAGAGCTTAACTTCCTTAAAGCTTCCCCTAATATCTGACCTAAATCTCCATGACTGCAGAGTAAATCCATTGCTTCTTGTCCTACCTTCACTGGCCTTAGAGAACAAATGATCACCAACTTTTTTATGACAGCGCATCACATATTTAAAGGCTGTTATCAGGTCTCTCCTCCCAGCCTCAGTGTTCTTCCCTCATGACTAAACAAACCTTTCATTATAGGTCAGGTTTTCCAAATCTTTCATTACCTTTGTTGGTCTGTTGTGGAGTCTCTCCAATTTGTCCACATCTTCCCTGAAGGAAGGTGCCTGGAATTGGACACAGTGGTTCACCAGTGCTGAGTAGAGCAGGACAATTACCTTCCATGCATTACATATGATACTCCTGTTAATATATACCAAACTGATTTTAGCCTTTTTTCACAGCTGTATCACATTATTGACTTATATTCAGTTTTGAGATCCACTATAACCCCCAGATCCTTGTCAGCAATGCTACCACCTAAACAGTTATTCCACACTTTCTAGCTATTCATTTAAATTTCTTTCCTAAGTGAAGTATTTTGCATCTGTCTTTATTGACTTTCATCTTGTTGAATTCAGGTCAATTCCCCAGTTTGTCAGGGGTCATTTTGATGTCTAATCTTGCCCTCCTACATGCTTGCATCTTCTCCCAACTTGATGTCATATCCAAATTTGATAAGCATACTCTCCATTCTGAGTCATTAATGAAAATATTGACTAGTACCAAGGACTGACCCCAGTGATATCCCACTAGATCAGGGCTACTCAACTTTAGAAGCCCTGGGGGCCACAATGATACTCACAGCACATGCCGAGAGCTGCAACTTAAGTGTGGCTGCATATATATGCAAATATATGCAATTAGCTTCTTTCACACTGACGGACATGAATACAAAGATTAAGGCAAGACTATACAACACACAGGCCCCATTTAAGTCAGTTCCGGTGATATTAATAAAATGCAATATTTACCCAATTTCCACCCATATACAGCACTTTTAATGAGCAATGACAGTCCAGGAATTTAACTACTAATACACATATCAACAGAAGACTATTATATTGACTACATTTTTGTTTGGACTCCCACCCACGAGCCACATGTTGAATAGCCCTGTACTAGATACCCTTTACTAATTTGGTAGCAAGTCATTGATAACTATTCTTCAAGTATGATTTATCAGCCAGTTGGACACCCATTTCATTATAATTACATCTATATTATACTTCCCTAATTTACTTATGAGACTATCATGTAGAAATGTGTCAAATGCCTTATAAAAATCAAGCTTTATCAAATTTACTGCTTCCACCCTGTCCACTAGGCCAGTAACTCTGTCAGGGAAGGAAATTAAGGTGATGTGGTGTGATTTGTTTTTGATAAATCTTTGCTTGCTATTCCTTACAACCCTATTATTCTGCAGATGCTTACAAACGGGTTTCACTTCAAGCTTTGCAGTTGCACAGCTGCCTAAGAAGCCCTGTGTTGAGGCTCGGGGATGCTGTGCACGGAGCTGCCACAGTGTGGGGACACGGGCTTTTCTCCCAGCCATAGTAGCTCCCTGTTGGAGCCAAAGGAGCGTTTTCCCCTGGCTGTGTCAGCTCCCTGCTGGCAGCTCCTACAGGTGCAGCCACTTTCCCCTCCTCCAGTCCCATCACAAAGCTGCTGCAGCTAGGGAGAGGCACCCTCCTCCAGCCCCAGCAGGGAGCTGATGCACCCAGACAGTGCTTTCTCAAAGTTCTTCCCCTGCCATTCCCAACAGCACAAACCTACCATAGCCAGGAGAAAGGCAGCCGTCCGCCAGCCCCCTCACCGGAGCTGCTGTGTCCAACAGAGAGGTGCCTCTCACCTGGCCCAAAGCTCAATAAAACACAATTTGTGAGCCTGACCCTAGCTCCCAGAGCTGATGATCTGCTCTGGGTCAGACCTGGCAGTATCATTAGTGCCCATATGAATAACCAGAATATAGACTTATAGACAGAGTCACAATGTGGGCCAGTGCTGTTTTTCTTCTCCAGGGGTCTAGCGAGCTCCCTTTATAATACTATATACAATTACAGAAAGATCTTGGCAAACTGAAGAGAATTCAGAGAAAAAGAAAAACAATGCATGGACTAAATTACAAAGACAGATTAAAACAATTGAATAGTGTGGTCAAATTAGCTATCATTAGCACTCACTAATTGCTCTACCTCACCACTGAAGTCAATAGGGATGTATGCATGCGAGTGGAGACTGGCCCTGTCAGTCATTTAAGAGAAAAACAGGGAAGAGTCACGAGCCCAGTCTTTACATATTTCAAAAGGTTAAGTGCCATAAAGGGAGTAGCACTGTTTGGATAGTTCTTGGGGCTGTAACTTGGAATAATGCAATACAACAGAGAAGAAGAAAACTCAGCTTGAATATCAAGAGCCATTTCCTAACAGCAAACTTCATTACACTGTGAAATAGGCTCTGAGACAAGTGGAGGAAGCTCCATCACTTGAGCCATTAAAAATTTTGTGCGACAAAGCTCTGGCAGACCTGCCAGCACAGCATCAGCAGACGAGATAGATGGACTAGGTCATCTCAGGCCATTACTGATTTATGTGAGTTTATGAATATCTGGGCTTCAAGTTTTGAGCCTGTTAGAAATACAGTAAAAAATGTAACTGTTGTTTGCATTCTCTTAGCTTTTCATTCTCCTTTTCTCCAGCCTTCTGGCATGCCCCAGTTCTATCAGCACATTAAACCATAAGCTCATGGGCAGGATATCAAAATTGGATTATTCCCATCAGCTACTTCGGTATCAGCTTGGCTTCAGTATACTACGACAGGCAAATTCATCCCTAGTGAAACTTCATTGACTTCAATATAGATACTTAGGATGAATTTGTCCCATGACTGCATATTTTTTGTCTTAGAATTCTATGTGTGGTCAGAAGACTTTGCAAAATGGAAAGCTGAAGGTCTGACAGCACCAATGTATAATCAGCCCATGCTACAAACAAAGAATAAACAGTCTGTTGACCTTGGATTGGCCCTCTGCGGCAGACTGGTTTCACCCTTATTGGACAACTGTTTGATGACAAGGATCTTTGAGAGTACTGGCCAACCCAGACAATTTCTATGCCTAAGGATAATGGACACAAATCAGACATCAGGAATGATAAACACATAAACCTATTGGGGAACATTTTAACCTCCCTGGACATTGAGGCTACATCTAGACTGCAGGCTTCTTGTGCAAGAAACTTTTATCAGAAGAGATCTTCCGCAAAAACTTCTTGTGCAAGAGTGATGTGAAAAAGTGCTATGCTTTTGCGAAAGAGAGCGTCCAGACTGCATGGACGGTCTCTCGAAAGTAAGCTCTGATTGCTATGCACAGAATGGCCACCAGGGCACCTGTACTTTTTTCCTCTTTCCTCTTTTTGCACAAAACCCCCCTCTTCCCCATCCACACACACCTTTTTGCAAAAGAGTTCTTTTACAAAAAGGCATTCTTCCTCGTAAAATGTGGAATTCTTACACTGGAAAACCCTTCTGTTCTTTTGGTTTTTTGCGCAAAAAAGCACTTGAGGTGTGGCTGCACTGCAAGTTTTTTTGAAAAACCAGCTGTTTTTCCAAAAAATCTCTGTAGTGTAGACATAGCCTCAGTAATGGATTTAAATTCAATACTATCAATTTAGGATTGAATAAAGATCTTAACTGGTTAATGCCTTACAAAGGCAATTCATCTGAAGAAGTGGGTTGTGCCCACAAAAGCTCATGATACCATCTACATGTTTTGTTAGTCTTTAAGGCGCTGCTAGACTATTCATTGTTTTTTAAGTTTTTCCCCTCTGGTTATCCACATTTCCACATCAACTTCTGTGAATGAGCCACTTCCACTCTGACTTGATTAGCCTCATTTTCACAAGTACCCTCTTTCTTTTGTTGCCCTTATATATACTTATGTCTCTGCAAACTCCACTCCAATTCATCTGATGAAATGGGCTTTACTCACAAAAGCTTATGCCCTAATAAATCTATTAGTCTCTAAGGTGTCACAGAACTCTTGTTGTTTTTTGAGCATACAGCCATTCATACTTGCTAAGTCAATGTCAACTTAAAATTTCAAATGTGATGTAACATTAGGATTTCTAGAAGCATTCATATAATTTTCATCTTCAGGTAAGTACAAATTGGTAGCTGCAGCTTAAAGGTGACTTGCACAAGATAGAATTAGTCGTTCATTTACAATCAGTCCTTGCTTGTTTGTTTGTTTGTTTGACCTTATGAATATAAGGACTGCGGAGTTTGGTCATCTCTGGTCTTTTCCTTGGCAGAGGACATGGGGGTGTCTCTGAAGATGTTTATTATGAGCTCTTTGAGTTTTATTGAAAGGGCAGTGGTGTGTTGAAGCTTTAACAAAGATCTCCTTTATTCAAAATATCGTTAGTCATTGACGGCTCAGACCCTCCCCTGAGGCCTTGTGCCAAGCATGCTAGAAGTGACTTTAAGTCACATTTATATTTCCTCTGACCCAAAAACTAAATGCAGACGAATCTGGTTACAGAATAAGTAAAGACTGCTCCAACATATTCAGCTGCCCATGCCCCAAGAAGCCCTTTCAAATGATAGAGGATCTTGGGAGGGCATACTATCTTTGCCCCAGCACTCCTACTACCTTATTACCACGGAGGGGAGGGAGAGGTTAGGGGAGTGTAGGAGTAAGTGCATCTTCTCTAAGCTATCCAATAATCCACTAGTCTTCAAGGCCCTGGTGAAGACAGCTTTAGGTGTGACACAAAGCAGCAGAAGCAGGCCCCAAGCTGTGGCTCCTAATTTACAGAATGCTCTGGGATACCTGAGGTGAGAAAGGCACTTTATAGCTGCAAAATTCATTTTTAATAATATCAGCATTACCTGCCTACCAGCTGGATCTTTTCTAGCAAATCCAGACATTTTCCTCTAAGGTTATTTTGGCAACAAGCATTGCCATTGGAGGTGTGAGAAAAACAGGGCAACAAAAGGCAAAGCTACTCATGTTTATTTCAGTTCATCACACACTCAAACCTGTGTTCTTGTGGCTAGAACAAAAAATTCACCACAACTGATTAATTTTTGTCTTAAAAACAGGCCTTCCTTCAAAGAAAATGAAGCTGTCTCTGAACAACCTGGGTTCCACTGCGTAAGAAAGATGGCATTGAGGTGAAAGTTCTATTTGGCAGGATGTCTGAGATTTCAAAATAGCTGTTACATTTTTGCAGAAGAGGATCACTTAAGTAGATACAAAATCACCAAAACTGAAACAGCAAACAATCATCATGTGGAGCAAAACAATGAGCTGTTTCAGTTACCTCTATTGTCATCTTTCCAAACCCAAGATTTCGGTCCTACAAACTGCTTCATCTGGGAATACCCCTGCATTTGTATGAAACCCTTTGAAACTGTGCAGCTTTGTATGTGTTCAGTAGCCTCTCCATTTGGAACCCCTTCCACAACTGAGACCAGCTTTTAAAGATTTAGCTAGCGATAGAAGTTAAACTCCTAGGCATTTTTTGAAAATTCCATTTGGCCCCTATCTGCATCTTTAGGGAAATACCTTCAAAATTCTGACTGGGGGATTCTGCTTGCTAGTGTACATGAGGAGGAAGTTATTTGAAGGCAACAGAGTTGAAAGTTAGGCTCAGTGGTAGGCAACCTGTGATTGGTGGGCCACATGCAGCCCATTGAGAACATAAGAACATAAGAACATAAGAATGGCCGTACCGGGTCAGACCAA
>JANRFK010004440.1:27180061-27194478 GCA_030068395.1 Apalone spinifera | reverse complement strand
AAAACTTTTCCGTTAAAAGCATTTCTGGAAAATCATGCCAGTGTAGACGTAGCTAGTCAGACCAAAGATCCATATAGCCCAGTAAACTGTCTTCCAGTGGTAGTCAATATCAAATGTTTCAGAGGGAATGAACACAAGCAATCACTGAGTGATTCATTCCATCACCCATTCCCAGCTTCTGGCAAACACAGGTGAGGGACATGTATAACATGGTGTTGGATCCCTGCCCACCCTTGCTAATAGCCATTGAAGGACATATTCTCCATGATCTTATCTAATTCTTTTTTGAACCCTCTTATAGTCTTGGCCTTCTGGCACAGAGTTCCTCAGATTTACCGTGAAGAAATACTTTATTTTGTTTGTTTTAAATCTGCTGCCCATTGATTTCATTCGATGACTCCTAGTTCTTGTGTTATGTGAAAGAGTAAAAAACACTTATTCCATTTTCCACACCATTTGTGATTTTATAGATCTGTCATATCTCTTCCCCTTATTCATCTCTTTTCCATACTGAAAAGTCCCAGTCTTTTTAATCTCTCCTCATATGGAATGTGTTCAATAGGCCTAATAATTTCTGTTCCCCTTCTCTGTACCTTTTGCCAAATCTAATAAATCTTTTTTGAGATAGAGTGGCCAAATCTGCACACAGTATTCAATAAGTGGACATACCATCAATTTATATAGAGCCAACATGATCTTTTCTGTCTTATCTATCCCTTTCCTAATGATTCCCAATATTCTGTTAGCATTCTTGATTGCCACTTAGACGTGGAGCAGATATTTTCAGACAACTATCCACAATGATTCCAAGATCTCTTGAACTCTTGATGAGTTCAACCATTTAGACACCATCATTTTGTATGCAGTGCTTTTTTTTGGTAAAAAATAAAATAAAATAGGTGCCAGTTTTAGGATTGTTGAGCCAAAAAAAAAAAAGGCCAAAATGCAGTCGTGGCCTCTTTAATTGCCGCGTGTCCAGCACAGAACGAGTGCTCCCAGGGCTGGCTGGGGGCTATGCCGGGGGAAAGCGGTGAATGCGCCCCCAAAAAAGTGATGGTACGCACAAAAAAAGCACTGTTTGTATGTATATGTGAAATATATTTTGCCATGTGCATTACTTTTCATTTATCAGCAATGAATGTCATATGCTATTGTGTTGCCCAGTCACCAGTTTTGTGAAAGCCCTTTGTATGTCTTTGCAGTCAGCTTTGGATTTAACAATCTTGAATGAATTGTGTATCATCTGCAAATTTTGCTGCTTTGCTGTTTACTCTTTTTTCCAGATCATTTATGAATATGTTGAATGAACGGCACTGGTCCCAATACAGATCTCTAGGGGACACCATTATTTGCTTCAATCCATTCTCACCTGTTATTCCTATCTTTTAACTGGAGTGCCTGATAGCGCTTTCAGGATCATCTAATGAACCTTAATTTACTTTAATGACGAGCTTTTTGTTATCATCCTACCTGTTTATAAACAAACTCCTTGCCTCAAAGGGTCTGCTGCTCACAGCTTCCAAATTCATCACCTATCACAGGCTACAGTCTGTACTACCAAGTTTGTCGACAAAACTTATATCTACACTCAAAAGTCAACAAAACAAAAATTGCCAGATGTTCATGCTTGCTCCCTCTGTCAACAGATCATGCCCACATAGGGGGAGGGGGATACCATTGTCGGCAGTATGAGCAGTGCACTGTGGGTATGTATCCCACAGAGCTTATCCCTGTACATCTTGGGATTCCCTCTGAGTTCTTCCTCAGCCTTCAGCTCCTGGGAGCAGCATCAAGTGTAGCTCTGTGAGCTCTCCATGCTCAGAAATGTCACAGCAGCTTGTTCTCCTCCTCCCACAGCACCAAGTCTGCCTGCCACTGTGTTCTTAGGCAGGGCAGAACAGGAGATTTTCAATGATTTTCTCTTTGTTTATTTCTCAAACAGAGCAGCACACTCAATTGTCAGATACTTCCAGGAGCTTTGAAAGGGGAAGAAACCACATGATCGCAGGGCAGCAAAGATCCCAAAACATTGAACAGAGGAATGAGGGCAGGCTTTGTGGGATACTGGCGGAAACCAGTTCTGTGGACAAGGCAACAAAACTTGGTAGTATACATGAAGACACACTCAGGCTCTGTTGCAGTTAAGAGCTCTGTCTGGGGATAGTGTGAAAGTAGACCCCCGGTACAAAATTTGAAGTGGGGGAAGGGAGGAGAGCTAGAGATCCCTGCTGCCCCTTCTTCTCCAATGGTGCCTTTGGCAAAACTATGTAAACAGGACTAGTGGAAAGGACAAGCTTACAAAGTAGATATTTCATTCAATGAGTTGGGTTAAGATAGTGGATCTCTAGTTGTGGCCTGGGAGTCATCAGTGATCCCTGGTGACTTTCTTATGGTCTGTGAGACTGTGGAATGAAACATTTTTAATCCACATGAAAAAAAAAGTGTGTGTGGGTCACAAGCCTAGTTTCATTGTTAAGAAAAAAAGAGGAAAGGGGTGTGTGGGGGAGGGGAGAAATTAGGAACACAATCAGTAAGAATGGGAAGTGAATTAAGGAAACAAAACAAGACACGAAGACATAGAAGCCAGAGCTAGATAGATGGTTGATTTTGAAATAGCACAATTGTTTATACAAATTAAGGCACATTACAATTTTTGTTTTGAGATAACAAAGAATACTTATGGGTTATACAAAAATTGCTCTAGTACTTACTTCAGTTTTAATATTTGTATTTTAAAAACAGTAATAGTGTAATCCTGCAGCCCCTCCTCATGCAAATACTTACTCAAAAAATCCTATTGGTTTCGATGGGACCATTTCTAGAAGTATAGACCATGGATTGTGGAATGAGGAGTAATGGTAGTTTGAATTAGGATCTTTAATTCGAACGACCTACTCCGTGCCTCGTGTAGCCGCGGGCACGGAGTCCGGACTAAGGGGCATTTAAAAATGGCGGCACCCGGGAACATGCAAATAAAGCCCGGGATTTCTAAATCCCGGGCTTCATTTGCAACTCCACTTGCTCTCATTACCCTACCTAGCTCAAACTAACGAGCTAGTGTAGACGTACCCTGAGGGAGTGTTTGCAGCTACATAAAATGCCTGCTTGCTCATGAATGGAGGTCAGATTCAAATCACAGCTGATTTCAAGTGCACCAGAGATGAACCTTTCTCACAGTTCTAATCAGTCAGTTATTGTCACAAAAAGAACATATTTTAGCAATAAATACAGGAACCACGATTGTTACTCTTGGGTTCTCTAAAGTAGAAGTTTCCTACATTACCCACAGAGTCCAGGTATTTCTAACAGCTCCAATTCTCTCACAAAGATTACAAGCTGGCCACCAAATGAACATTTTCCTTCATTTAACTTAACATTCTTATTATAATCACTGGGAGACTGTCACAGCACGTCCCTAACTGCCAACAACAGTGCCTGGAAACCACAGTGATGGGTACACCAGAAGTACACAGGGAGATAGAACAGAATGGACTCTAATCACATAGCTGTTAAAAGTAGACGTTTTGGGCTCTGCCATCAGGTGTGATCTGCAGGAAAACATGGATTCTTGCTGCCAATTTGTACTGCAGTTTCTAAAACCAGGAATTGTGGTTCAATAGCACAAGTTCGCCACATTCCAACTGCCTCTGACAAACAGAAGTCCCTCAGGGGAAACAAGAAGAAAACACAAGTGTATTACATGGGCATTAATGAGCCCTGTGGAGCTGGGAACTTATTCTGCCAACTGCACAGATAGCAGTGAATGGCATCTCAGAGCTGGCTGTGAATCCAAGCTTCCCCCGTATCTGCAGTTCTTCCAATCCAGGTAATATAGTGGGGTCACTATCTACTTTAAAAAAGGCTGAAAACAAAATTATAGGGAATCCAGCTAGCAAATTCAAACACCTAAAGTGTGTTAAACAATAACGTTTGAGTCTCTAGAATGCCTCTCCCGGCCCTCGAGAGCTATAGGTCTCACACACATCATGCTTTGGAAAGCATGACAGATATTTTGATTAATTTGAGGTTGAATCTGTAACTTCCCAGTCCTTCCTCTATTTCCTATGCTGAGGGTGAGGCTTGGAAACACCTGCCAGTGACACACCAGTCTCATCAGACAGCAAACAAGATCTTAGTAGAGGCCACTCTGGGCCACAGCACCAAATAAGGGCATTTATTGTAATCTATTGCTATCTGTAGTCTATATGATAACATGTGATGCTGAACAGATTTTATTAGCAAGAGACTGAGGTGACTACATTTCCAGGAGCGGTGGAACCAGACGGGATATAGATATACCCCTCATGAACGGCCAATACCAATTTTTTAATATGCCAGTGCTGCCATTTAATTTGTATTTACACCCTAGATTTGTCTTATCCTGTTAAACTTTTTACGCTTTTGTGACTCACCTTCTGTTTCCCCTCCCCACACTGAAGGGCATCGGTTACTGTGGAAACAAAGATGTCAGTGGCGTAGGCAGAACTTTGACATTCACAACTGCAGAACAAGTGCAATTTATGTAACCATTTTGCAATGGATAGCATGATTTGAGACGGTGATGGGGTGATTATGCTGTCCACATGTGTGTTCCCTACACACTGCAAATTGATGGGCCACGTACTGCACTGATGCACACCCATGCAACTCCATTGGCTTCAGTGAGTAACACAGGCATAAGACACTGCAGAATTTTGCCCATCATATTCTGTAGTAGTATAACTGAAAATTGCCTTGACAGCTAAATATACTTCCTTGTTTATAACTAGCTTTTAACTGACTCAGCTGCATTAGGAAGCTTTGCAAAGCGATTACGGTGTCAAGGACATAGCGTATAAGCTCTGAGCGTGAACAATTCAGGAGGATTGAGCTGCACTCATTTTACATGATGCACAGAACTGTGCAGTCTTCCAGCCTTTAATGTGTCTGCTTTTCTTCAAGGTGTATGTATTCTGGTTTTCAGTAACTTTTAAAATCTTTGTTGTATCTCTTGGATTAGTCTCTCAACCCTTTCCCTTATGGCCTTGGGAGAATTTTCAATCAAATTTGTGTTCTGTGTGAAAAGCAGTAAATGTGAAATAGAGAATCCATTAAAAATAGCTTGAGTGTTGGTGTCTAGGAATTATCTATCTTATCCTTGCCCTAAATTATTAATTAGTATTTGAATTATTACTGTCCAACCAAGATACCCTTATAAGGATTAGAGCTTGTTGCTTTACATAAGTGACTATTGTTCTTATCCGGACAAATGATCAGCATTTAGTCCATGATCCTGCAAACAGACTCAGGTGGATGAACTCTTGGTCATATCCCATGGCTTTGCAGAGTCCAATGTGTCCATGTCAATACAAGAAACTGCTTACAAGATCAGGACCTTTTACTGGAATTTGAGTGAGTTATGTAAGTCATGTTGACTGTCTTCTTCAAAGAGGCTGCTCTTGGAATGGTTTCTTCTCTCTAGGTGAGCTGGCCCTGCCTGGTTCCATGCTTCTAGCTGCAGCTTGTTTACACGTTAAATTAATTCAATCAATCACATAATGCGTTCTATCTTCTGACATAGCACAAACTTAAAGCACTTTCCTTTGTTATTAAACTTTGCTTCCTTTTCCCTAGCTTTACAAAGATACAATTCAGCCTGCTATATATACTATAAGGTTCAACATAAAGATGACTGAGGGCATGAGCCTGAGTCAGCTGAAGTCAACAACAAGATTCCTATGGACTTTGCTGAGCACAGGACTGGGCATTTCATTTGCCTGCGCTGGGCTGAAAAGCACACCATGAAGGATTGTGCTTGAGTGTAATGACCCCAGAATTTGGCTTTCATGTGTCTTCTGTGCCATCAACTTTTACTCAGTTCATACTCTCATAAAATGTTAATTTGCAATGAATCCTGCATTTGCATTGATCATTAATTTTAATAGTTCTGGAATCTGGAGAGATGAGCCTTTTCTCACACATAGATTTGACATTTGTCAGACAAACGTTTCTCTTATCCCCTAAGTCAAAATCATAGACTCATAGACTTTAAGGTCAGAAGGGACCATTATGATCATCTAGTCTGACCCCCTGCACAATGCAGGCCACAGAATCTCACCTACCCACTCCTGGAATAATCCTCTCACCTATATCTCAGATATTGAAGCCTTCAAATATTTTAAAGATCCCAAGATGCAGAGAATTCTCCAGCTGTGATCTGTGCCCCATGCTACAGAGGAAAGCGAAAAATCTCCAGGGCCCCATTTCAGATCATTTGAAGAACACTGTACTTTCTTACAAATAAATAAATAAAGTAAATAAAAGGGAAAGACTTCTTAGTAGGTCAGCATTTGAAAACATACCAATTCTATTTATTCCCACTCATATGCCTAATAGACACATATTTCACAAAAGCTCTCATATTGTGCGCTAATTTGTTGAACACATTTTTAACCATCCACCATGTGCCTGTATTTTGTTTGTACTTGAAGCCCTTTTCTCTCTTTCATCCTTTCAGATAACCATGGATTGTTACCCACTACCAACACTGTTGCGAACATTTATACGAAGGTCTGGCTGATAGCCAGAGAAATGGGGAAAGTTAGAGCAAAGGTTCTCAAACTGACACAACATTGTTTTGTGCTGCAAAACTGGCTTAGAGGGGAAGTACTGGGATTTTGAAAGTTCAACTGGGGAAGTTCATGAGATGCTAGAAATTCTGTAAATTTCCATTGCAAGTTCTTGCTCCAACCCTTGCAAACTCATCAAATGTGCATCTGAATCACTGTGCAACCCACATGGCTTCATGATCAGTAGGAAAACTATGGCGCAGCTGAGAACAATTCTGTGCAACTTAGAGACAGAGCAAAGGGGACTTTTTTTATGCATCATTACTGGACATTGAAATTAATAACATAGTTTTGCAACGAGCTAGAAAAAAAAGATAGCTGAGGTTACAAAAAGGAAGTAACTTGGGGGTTTGGTGTCCAGAAAAGAGATATTGAACAGTAATGGAAAGGAAATGAGATAGCTGCATAAGTGAAGTTGAATATGTAAATACAAAAATAAACAGTTTTGTGCATTATGATGCTCCTCTGCCCCCCACTTTCCCTTTCCAGTAAGGAGACAATAAGCTCATCCACTCTGTGAACAGAAACAGTATCATGTGTCCTGGGAACCAAACAAAGCTAACCAATGCAGCTGGAAGGAGGAGGACAATTTAAGAGGAAGAACTGAACTGGTTGATGGATAAGGCAATGGACTGGCCTTGAAGAGACTGTATACAATTATTGGCTCTGTCATTGACCTTCTCTGTGAACTTGGACAAGTTGCTTAATCACTAGCTATCACATGAGGATAGTAATCTTTCCCTGCCTCATAGGGAAGTTGTAAGGATAGATTCACTGAGGATTGGCAAGCCATATAAATAGATTATTAGTTTGAATACTGAATACCAGCAATGAACTGCTCATGAATGATCTACAAACCAAGAGTTATTGGGCAAAGCCCTTTCTTTACATCATTTTAAATAAGGAATAAATTTGAGAAAGTTGGTAAATGCCCCCTGGAATAAGAAAAGAGATGAAAATAAATGAGTAACAATCTATTTATTTGCTAGGACCAAATTCTCCCATCATATCTGCATGACATCTTATGGGCTTGTCTCTGTTAACTCCCTGCTGTTACTCATCTGAGTAAAGGCTTTTAAACTGGGCCTGTGACTTCTCATAGTATACTCTGTTGGCCTGCACTGAACTCTTGGTTGACAGGAGGAGAATATTACTGCAAAGATGCATCTTATATTTCTTAATTTAAATAAAAACGTCCAAAAATTTAATGCTGATGCTACTAACAAACTCCTATGCATGTGCTTTTGGGTAACTTTATTTTTACAGTTTCTCTGCTAGCAGAAAGCTTGTTGATGGGGCTATAGTTCTTTGGATATTTCTTGAAAAAAAAAGGGCACGTTAGAAGCAGAATTACCGGCCCAGTTTTAGATTAATTTATACTAATTAAGTTAGTGGTGTTGCACCAGTGAACTTGCAAGTAGAATCCAGACTTACTTCAGCATACTCAGCAACAGGGCGTGCAGGGGTATATCCGATGTGCTACCCAGCAAAATCGAGCAACTACAAAAGAGGAAGAGAGTTCAGAGGTTATTTTAATGGGGTTTTTTAGGTTGGATGGCAAATGCCTCCAAGGACTGATGAACTTACTCTGGATTCTACAAGTGACTGCAGTGAAAACTACCTAATTAGTTTAACTTTGGAAATCCCAAGGTTTAAGGATCTATGTGTCATCCCAACTCTCCAGCTAGCCTGCAGAGACTCTGACTTGACTACAAAGTGACCTCTGACAGGATTACTGTTTTAGAAAAGCATGAGTGCATGGATCCCCCCGCAATCTTTCGTGGCATTACTATGATATATTTGGTGAATGTGTGGGTTGTCCTCTGCTTGGAAATAGCAATGACAACACCATACAGAATTTTGGTTTTCATTCTTATTGATCTGGTCATTTTTGTAGCTGTTCCTCAATTGCTACAGGTGTCTCATCTATCAATTCTAGTGCTTTTGGTAACTCAAATAATCTGTAAAACCTTCCCCATTGTTGTTGCTACAGTAAAACACATGGTGCCAGATCCACCACTATATGAGTCAATGTAGCTCCATTGACTCTGATGGAGCAATATCAGTTTACAGCAGTTGAGGATCTAGACCAGTGATGCGCAACCTAGGCTAGTGCTTGGGCTGGGCATGAGTGGACCTCCTTAATCTCAGAGGGCTGTAAGATTGTTGTAACCAAGATGGTGTCCTGAAACAGGTTAGTTTTGCTAACTGCACTTGTGTGCTAAGAATGTGTGGGGTTTGCCAGTTGCACCATAGTACTTTGGATGCAGAGGGAGCACACAGCTCTCACAGTCAATATTGCGTGCAATCAACATGCACCTCCCTTCATGTGCCCTTGCTTTGTGTGTGTGTTACTTTAGTAACACCAGTAGGAAAAAACTTACACCAGTGGAAACCAGCAGAATCTGTCAACCTGATGCATGGACAACAGTAAACAAAATGTCTCACAGGCCACACACAGAACCCCAATGGGCTGTATACTGCCCATGGGCAGCAGGTTGCCCCAGGGCCATCCTTAGGTGAATGCACTAAATGCAGCTGTGTAGGTGTAACCTTGAGTGGGCTGGACTTCATTGCCATTCTCCAGTGTCTAAAGAAACCCCCACTTCCACAGCAGTACTGGAGACCCAGAGTTTAGTCTGTAAGGAATTTAAGCAAGGATTGCACAGTGTCAACCTCCCTACATTCAAGTTCCAAAAGAATGAATTTAATTAAATAACTTTATACAATTTTATGAAGAAACAAATAATCTAATTCTTTCAGCAGAACACAGCTATTTTATACCCCACAAATAATATCTATAATTACAATAAACATAAGTAAAGAGAAAACTAAAAGTGAAATTTGAACAGTTCAGTCCACACAAACACAGTAAGAAAAGACTGTAGGTCCCAAGAGTTTAGATTTGGTTCACCAAAGTCTCAGTTTGTGTCTCTGATATCAAATCTGCACCCAATGCTGAGTCTGAAGTCTTCTCCACTTGCTTGTAGGGAACCCTCAGTTGGAGTCCAGGCAGACTCTTCCTCTGCTAGGGTCACTGCTAGGCAGCCAGATCACTGATTAACTAGTCAGTTAGCTCACAAGTGAACAGACTTAAAGAAACCCTATTACAAGAAAATACAAAAAACACTTGAGAATAACAAAACAGAAAGGACTCTTTCCCCATTGCTACAGTTACAGAGGAGATGAAGAATCCCACAGACTGAGAAAGTGAACTAGAACAGTTTGACTAAAATCCAAACAGCATTTAAAGCATACAAGTTACTTTCCTTCCCAGGTTCTCCTTGCTCTAAGTAGCATTGCCCTGATCCCTGGTAGAAGGTAACAACATTACTACCTGCTGCAGAGTGAGGAACAGCAGCCAGTTTTCTGCTCCTAGACAGGAGTGGCTTGAGCAGCACTCTGCAGCAGCTGGCGCCCTAGGCAGAGGCGCTATCAGCGCCCCTGCCTGCACCGCCGTCAATGGCCCTGACATCATCATCGGGCGCCCGGGCCAGCAGCGCCCCAGGCAACTGCCTAGTTTGCCTAGGCTCATGGGCCGCCCCTGCTCCTGGATTAGCTTCTTCCAGCTCTCATAGGCCTTAGAAAAGCATCTGCCCTGCTGCTTGCTCATGAAGTCTGACCCCCAACTACTGGACCCAACTCCAGAAGCTTCTGGGTGGAGTGCTGAATCCTCCCAGCAACAGTAACACTCAACTCACCCCTACCTCCCACCACAGGGGTCTCTTAAAGAGATAGCTCCCTATTAAGTGCATGGGTTACATAGGGCTCTATGCTACCTATGCCTATGAACAGGATGTTAAACAGCTGCACGCTCAGTACCAGGGCTCCAGCAGCCTCCAGCCCTATCACTTGGCTTGGCCCCTCCCCCTGTGGGCTGCGCCCAGCACCTACTCACCAGGTAGCAGTGAGTAGCTCAAGCATGGGTCGGAGGACTTAGGAGGAGCAGGTGACGGCTGCCTAGCCCTCAGCTGGACACAAGTAGCAGTTTTCCCTTCAAAGTGCTAGTTCTCTCTGGCTGGCAGCACAGCCACCCCCTACTCCTCCAGCCTGCACTCACGACCTCGGCCACCACCCACACCTCCCGCTTGCTGCCCTGAGGATGCAGTGAGTCTCCCTCCCAGCCCTGCTGCAGGGTTGCCAACTCTCCCAAACTGGAGAGACTGGACACCATTGCCGCGAATGGCATCTGTTCCAAAAGAGTTGGCAACCCCCTGCCCTCTACAGCTTCTGCCCCTGCAACCACTCTTCCCATGCAAACTGGCCATTCCACCTGCAGGAGGCCGAGCTGTACAGAGCACCAGCACTGGTAGGGATGGCTCTGGGTGATCTAGACTGGGGTGGCCAACCAGTTAGAGACGAAGAGCCAAAATAGCTGTGGACAGAGTACAAAGAGCCACGTATTATATATGTATTTGTATATTTCTAATTATCTAGATAGATAGATAGATAGATAGATTACACAAAATGTAGTGATAAAGATGACATTATAGGACATTTTGGACAAAAACCAATAAAAAAGTCTCTAGTCACTTAAAAAATTCACGGCCAGTCCATAGATCTTCAGAGAACTTGACAAGGAATAAACATCAAATTTTTAAAAAAAAAAAAAAAGCTTTAAAAATACAGTAATATTCTCACACTAAAAATTAGCATCCCCACCATGTATTTTAAATTCAACACTACTGCCCTATCGTCCAGTGAGTTTTTAAAAATTAAACTGAACTGAGAAATAAATTAGCACAATTTGAAGTGTCTGTTTCACTCCAGTTTGTTGATCTCTGCTATGGTTTCCTCTTTTTTTTTTTTTTTTTTTTTTACTTATGAAGATTATGGCTTTTTAAAATTCTAAAAATTCAGGTCTGTCCCAGACTGCAAATATGAGAGGTTCAAAAACAATAGGGGAGAGACTCATATCTCAGAATAATTGCTTCAGCCTGGCAAACAATAGCCTTTCAATTTTCTTTAAAGAAACAGTGTAAAGCAGATACATGCTGATTCTTTTTTTGCCCTAGAATTTAAATATGACATCTGTGTTTGCTGCCTTATTCTGCATCGACGAAGACTTTGAGTTTAAGGTGCTTCATCCCCCCCCCTCCCGTTCTAACCCAATGCCCCACCCCTCTCCCACAGCCAGGGACCCCTCTCCCCCGCTCTAACCCAGTCCCTTCCCCCTCCCACCAAGCCAGGCACACCTACTCTAACCCAATGCCTGGGTCCTGAAGCTGCTGCTGCCACGCACTTCTCACTCCAGGTCCTGGGGTGCATGCGCAGACCGGCCGGCCATGAGCAGGCTCTAGGACACATCCGCAAAGCGCCCGGCTGTGAGCAGGTGCTGGGGCATGTGCTGCCAGCCATGAGCAGTCCAGGCAAATGACTAAGAACTGGCAAGAACTGCATTTCTTTATACAAAGAGCTGCATGCAGCTCAAGAGCCGCAGGTTGGCCACCCCTGATCTAGACCATGATGTCAATAGGAGTACAGGAGAGTAACTGGCAGCAAAGATTGGGTTACTCTGTGATGGGGACTGGATACATTTTATTTTGTAGTGCACCTAGCACACCAGGAGAGCCGGCTCAGTTTGGCCAAACGCTGAGCTGTGAATTGAGTATTGACGGGTGATGCTAGAATATTGGTAGAATTCTGGTCTGGACCAAGAAACACAGTCTATGATCAGTGAAATCCACTTTAGTAGAAGAAACAGGAGATAACAATGAAGTCAGTGAATTGAGACTGCCAAATGGTCATCCTTTATCTTCTGGGAATGTAAAATCTAAAGACTGGGCATAGGATTATAGTAATTTTTACTATGTGTGGGTGGGGGGAGGTTTAGATTTTTGGTTGTGGGGTTTGTTATTTTCTTCTTCTTTGTCATCTGTCTATAACCCCTGAGAAAAATTTTCAGATTAGGAATCAGCTGCCTACTATTAAGACAGATCTGTACTTGTATGAAATACTATCAAGAAACACTGAAGGCTAGTATTTTGGGGTCTGATCCTACAAACATTTGTTAACCTGAGTCATGCGATTGTCTGCAATGGGCTTGCTCATTATAGGAAACACTAAGATCAGTATGAAGTGTGTGCGAGATGAGCCCCTTCGGGATGAAAGGCTCTGTACTGTGTACATTTGCAGTGGTATTGTTACCACAAACACTTAATCTTACAAATAGTGTATGTTTGGGCCTCCAGAGTGCCCGGAACTGGACTAACTCTACCCTCATTAAAGTCAGTGGGAGCAACATAAGACAATGTTGTCTTTATGAAAATCCCATATGTCAAGCACAAATGGCTCCAAAGTATGCTTGTTAAAGTCCTTTTGGGGTGGCAGATTAGGGGTCGATGTATGTGAGGAGACAGAGCCATAACCCTGCCTCCTCCTCTCCTTTAAGTCCCCTTTGTGGGATTAAATGCTCTCAGGGAAAGAGGAGGTGTGAGGAGCTGCAATTCTGCCTGCCCCTTGCACAGGCAGTGCAAATAGAAAAGAAGTTTCTTATTTCTCCCCATCCTGCAGGATGCAACCATATATAGACCAGGAAGAATCTAGCCCTCACAAGGAAGCAGTTTGACACCACTTCTTATTTGAACATGATGGGAGAAACCAAAGGTGTCTCATGGGTAAAGGCAAAGTAATTACAAACTCCTCATTCTCTAGTTTCAAACACACACAATGCAATTTTGCTCAGCAAACTGCCACAGCTCAAGGCTTCTCTTCCAGCATCAGCAAAAAGATGTCTTGCACCCTTCCTAAGCAGGGCAGAAGTCCACCTAATAAAGAAGTGATTGGTAGGGAATCCCCATAGCCCCATGACAGGACAGCACTGGCTTTATTGTTATTGGGCTATTTCAGCTCAGCACACCTGCAATGCTGCAAGCAGAAATTGCCTCTGGATATTTAGGACAAGGTGTGGTACTTAGTTACGGAATGGTGCTAATCTCTCCATAGTGAAGGTCAAAGTAAGCTTTCTATTATAAGCCCTGTTTAAAATACACGTGCATCCCAGCCTCTAACTGCAACAGAACAAAATCCCCTGATGTGCTCTCCATGTGAGGGGCGATGTCAGAAGAGGACGGTAGGCAAACTTGACAGGGCTATTCTGAGCTAGGTGAGTTCAGAGCTAGAGCATAACTTTCAACTCATCCCCTGAGCAAGGATGGCATGGAGGCAACATCACCCACAAGTAACCCGACCAGGAAGTAGGTCCCGACACACATGTCTGCAGGGCCAGATTAACTCTTCTGGGGGACTGTGGCTATTAGATTTTGTGGGGCTGTCTAGGCTTCAGGGCACTATGCAGCAGGCACCAAAGCAGGTTACAGAGGTTGGTTGGGGGCGCACCCCATGCTGATCTCACCCAAAATACTTTAAACACAAACTCTGTGGCATTATCTTGCCACTTGAGGCCATCCCATTGCTCACTCTGCATGTTTCATCCATTCCCCACCAATCTGGGACTGCCCCAGTCCTGACCCCCCCCCTCCGGGGTGCCATTTAGGGAGTGTAGGGAGCAGGGCTGAAGCTCCCTGTCCCCCCAAAATTTGTACTAAGATGATGCTTGCTGCTGTTCCCCTTCCCATCACTGTCAGGGAGCCAGGGGGAACCGCACAGTTTGCACAGTTTGCACCAGAGTGAGGGGCTCTCTCTGGCTGGGCAGGGTAGGGGGCAGACCAAATGTGGGGGTGCAGAAGTGACTGTGGCTCCCTGACAGTGACAGAGATAGTGCAGAATTCCTGTATAAATCTCAGCCTCCCCTCACCTCCCCACCCCACTTCAGCCCCCCCACTTTTCCAACATACCTCTCTATACACC
>JANRFK010004440.1:27160093-27179961 GCA_030068395.1 Apalone spinifera | reverse complement strand
ACAGGCTGTTAGTTTGGATTAAGGGGATTTAAAAATGGCGCCCAGACGGGAAGATGCAAATAAAGCTTGGGATATTTAAATCCTGGGCTTCATTTGCAACTTTGAATGCCTACTTTAGCCTCCCTAGTTCGAACTAGGGGACTAGTGTAGACATACCTCAGAGACTAACAAAAAATATAGATAGTATAAGAAGTTTTTGTGGGCATGTCAAAGCTCCTTCCCCACTCAGGCATGATAAATACAGAAGTGGAGGCCCACAAAAGTACCCCAAAACCTTATTTTTCCAGGCTTTGGTAAAAAACTTCCCCCCAAAATCTTAACAACCAAGATTTGGCAGATAAAAACTCTGCTGCCATCTCCCAAGTAATAAGAAAATCAGGGGAGAGATCACTTGGGAAATCTCACCCCTAAAGTACAAACCAGGACACAAAAATTAACCAATACCAGGTTAATAAAAAGGAAAGAGAAAGAACTTTTATTATCACCACAATATTCCTGTTGCAAGCATAATGACTAGATGGTAAAATCACAAAGTAATATACTGATGGGGAATTCCACTGTGGGCCCAAACTTAGTTGCAAAAGAGAGAAAAACCCAATTTAAATGCACAGACATCAGATCCCATTTCCCAAACCATAAAACAATAAAACCTAATGGATTTATCTAAACTTTACCCTACTTACAGAAGAGTGAAGAATCTAGTCTTGGAGGGAGACATTCTGTTTGACTCCCTCAGTAGCTGGGGAGAATCTGCCCCAGAGACAAAGGAAGGAAAACATTCCTTTGTCCCAATTTGAAATTCCTACCTACATTCCTATTGGCCATCTCTCTACCTGGGTTAGGTATAGTTAACCCCTTAGTCCCCAGGCTACTGGCCATCTCTCACGATCAAGACGGAGCACAACCCACTTCTTCAGATGAATGGAGCAAGAGGCACAGTGGGACAAATATAAAGCAGAAAAAGAGGGGAGGGGGGAGGAGAAATAAACCTGTCAATTAAAGTGTCTGTGCTAAGTGAGTCTAATAGAATGGGCTGTAAGTGTCCAATACTTAGCTTTTGATGCATTTGGGTGTTGAATATAACGGCCCATCCAGGAAATGTCTTTGTTCAGTCCCTGGATAAATGGGTCAGATTTGCATATGAAGGCCAGTTCTGCAGTTTCTCTGGTTGGTTCGTGAAATTATTCTGGCAACGGAGTTTATTGCTGGGGTAGGTACTGGGTGAGTATGTTTGAGGTGAGATGCATGGTTGCTGGAAAGCATTTGTTCTTGAGTGATCTAAAAATAAAAAAGGAGTCCTATAAAAAGTGGAAATTAGGCAAATTACAAAGGATAAATATAAACAAATAACACAAGTATGTAGGGGCAAAATTAGAAAGGTGAAGGCACAAAAACAAGTAGTGACATAAAGGGTAACAAGAAAACATTCTACAAATATATTAGAAGCAAGAGGAAGACCAAGGACAAGGTAGAACTGTTACTCAATGAAAAAGGAAAAACAATAAGGGTGCATCTATACTTCACCCGTAGCTCAAAATAAGTTACGCAATTTGAGCTATGCACATTGCGAAGCTTGTTTTGAGAGTATTTCAAAATACCTTATTTTGAAATTTGGTGCTGTCTACACAGTGCTAAATTTCAAAAAAAGACAAGTATTCCAACTCTTAATCCTCGTGGAACAAGGTGTACCAAGACATTAGAATAGCAAACCCGTTATTTCGATTGTTTCAAAATAATGGACGTGCTGTTAAGATGTGGAAAGTGATGTCTAGAAATACCCTAATAGAAAATGTGGAAATGGCAGAGGTTCTTAATGACAACTTTGTTTTGGTTTTCACCAAGAAGGTTGGTGGTCTGTCTCACCAGGACAGGGTGGTGGGGTGTCCGAGAGCGTAGGTTGGTGGACTCAGTATTTCCATACATCAAATGAGAGTTTCAAGGAGATCTCTGACTGAACCCACCACACTTACAACCTCAGGGCACATCTACACTACAGGACAAAGTCAAATTAAGGTACGTAACTTCAGCTACATAAATTGTGTAGCTAAAGTCAAAATAGCTTAATTCAAGTTTTGGCACTGTCTACACAGCAGGAAGTCGAAGGAAGAACACTCTTCCTTTGACTTGCTTTACTCCTTGTGAAATGAGGGTTACAGGAGTTGGAGTAAGAAGTCCTCCAGCTTGACATTATTTCAAAATACTGGCTTGCTGTGTAGACACGCTCTATGTTATTCCAAAATAACATTGCTATGTAGACATAGCATCAGGTTTCATAGGATAATATCATTAGCTAGGTGGTTGCCTAGGGAAGCACAATATTCATTTAGTGTCTGTTTAATATATGAATTGACTACAAGGCTTAGAATGGTGGACAGTTGCCAGTTTGCCCAACAGCAACAAACACCATGTAGATGGTGCCTATGGTTTAAGACACTCTAAGGGTATGTCTACACTTTCTCCCTAGTTCGGACTAAGGATGCAAATGGAGCATACCGAAATTGCTCATGAAGCGCGGGATTTAAATATCCCACACTTAATTAGCATATTCGTGGCCGGCCACCATTTTGGATTTGGGGTATTGTGAAATAAGTTGTGCCGGGTAGATGCATTATTCTGAGAGAAAACCCTTCTCTCAGAATAACTATTAAACCTCAATAACAGTTATTCTGAGAGAAGGGTTTTCTCTCGGAATAACACGTCTACAGGGGCCAACTTATTTCACAAAACCCCGAATCCAAAATGGCGGCAGTCCGTGAATATGCTAATTAAATGCGGGATATTTAAATCCTGCGCTTCTTTAGCAATTTCGGTATGCTCCATTTGCATCCCTAGTCTGAACTAGGGAGCAAGTGTAGACATACCCAAACTGTGTGAAGCTACTAGCATTGTGCTCTCCTACTGCCCTTTTGAAAAGACGATGCTCTTTTCTTACAGTTTTGACACAACTCTACTGACTATTATGGAGTGATATGAACAATCATGGATGGGCATGTGTCCTCAGATGGTAATGACCTTAAGACACGTGTGGTCTTTAGATATTCTTGCATGGTTCCCAACCCCATTAACGCATGCATGCATTTGTCTAATGGCACCATTTGACCTCTTATATTAGCCACAGGGATTCCAGGCCACTTTGCAAACTGTTTGGGCAAACTACTAAATAGCTTTTGGGCTCAGTGATCAGCAGGAGACATATGACTGATCCACAGTGCCAGAGAGATTTCTGATTTGCAGTAGGGCCTAAGGAAATACTAGGGAGAAGGAAATAACAGCTCTAAATAAGCTAGCAAAGTGCCTTGGAGAAAAGTTCCTTACTTCAAGGGTACCATGACATTGTAAGCAGTAGCAGCAGGACAATTACAGGGAGAAAAGAAATGGGTAGAATTTTAAACTGGTATCTTCCTTACAACTAAATCATGTCAGCTTGGAAAACTTACTAGACATTCTTAGCCACTAATGTGTCTTTATTTTGACAGCTGAGGAGCTAAATCATGGTGGAAAACCCCACTGGCCTACTATGCTTCATTTAATTATTATTTATTTGTTATAGTCCTGAATTACCTAGGATGCACAGGAGCCTACTGAGTTCCATGCATCCAATACAAATGTAAAAGCATTATTCCCATTGACATACTTTGCTTGATACTGAAGAAAGATGTCTTTCTCATTTATTTCCATCCTCTAACTCTAGGATTTGCACCAGTCTTACAATTGGCAGGTCCCTTTTTTCCCCTCTGGTATAAAGTACTTGGTTTCTGCTGTTCCTATCCAGCTCATTATCTTAGAGGTTTTGCCCATGAAAGCTCATGATACCCTCTGTGTGTGTGTGTGTGTGTGTGTGCGCGCGCGTGCGTGCACACATCTATACAGCACTCTAAACTCAAAATAAGATATGCTATTGGCGCTACAGAAATTGCATATCTTATTTCAATTTTATTTTGAAATTTGGTGTGTCTTCACGGTGCCAAATTTTGAAATAACACACTATTTTGAGACATCCCTTAACTGATACAGGGATGCTGAAATAACGTGCCCGTTATTTCAAAAAATATTTAAAAAATTTTTTTGAAATAATGGGTGGCTTGTTAAGATGCAGAGTAGCTATTTTGGTATACCTACGGTATCCCAAAACAGCCGCACTGTGTTGATGTACCCTAAGGTGCCCTAGGAGTACTCGTTGTTTTAAAGTTACCAACTAACATGGCTGCTCCCTGAGACTTTCTAGGATTAATGCTTTGAGCAGAACTGTCCTTACAATTTGTGGGGACCTACACAACTGACGCTGCTCCTACCCTTGCACAGTTTCTGCTTGGGGTGGGGGCTGGGGCTTCCCTCTCCTCTCACTTTATAGTCTCTGCTGGGAGCCTGGGGCCTCCCACTGCCCATGCAGCTTCTCCTTGGGGCTGCCATCCCCTCTTCCCCTACTATGTAGCTTCTGCTCGAGGTCTGGTCCATCCTGCACAACTTCCCTCCCCCCACGGCTTCTACCGGAGCTTGGGTGCTTCCCGGGGGCTAGAGCAGAGCCACAGAGGTTGAGGGCTCTTCTCCACTCCCAGTCTGGCAGAAGGGAGCCCTCAGTTAGTGGCTGGCTGCTGGACAAAAGTATGTGGATGGAGCAGGGAGAAGCTCTGCTGCAGGCAGGAAAGAATAGTTGAGGGGAGGGGCCAATGAGGAACCAGCAGGTAGTGTGGGTGACAGAGGGCCAGGACTAGCAACAAACTTGTTAGTGCTGTGGGCAAGTGGGGGCAGCTCAACTCCAGATCCTCAGAAGGGGGCGGTGCCTCAGGTGGAGGGGCTGGGGACTAGCCTCCCCCAGCCATCTCTCAATGCCACCCAGACCATGCTGCATGAGGCTCCAGAGGTGATTTATAAAGTCTGGGGCTCTGGTCACTGCTGCTACCCAGCAGTAGCAGCTGGGAGTCCTGGACCCTTTTAATTTGCTGGACCTCAGGGCAACTGCCCCTTTTACCACCACCACCACCCCCATCAGCGGCCCTGCACAGGGCCATCCTTAAGAATACAAGCATACACAGTTGCGTAGGGACACCCAAAAACTTCATGCCCCAAATTTTCAGGTGCTCTACACCTGCATATTTCATGTATGTCTAGAGATGGCTCTGGATTTGAGGTTTATGTGCTATAATCTATTTTTCCTGAGAGAAAGTCTTTTGATATACCATCTGTTTAAAAATACTAATGCTTCCACTCAAGACATCGTCCACATAACTGTTAATTCAGCTCTACAATATCATGTATATAGTAGCCCAGTGTCTGTGCGTCCGTAACGCTGACGTCATCACCCGCTTGCCACCGCTTGCTCCCCCGCCGGGGAGCGCCGGTCAGCTGAGCGGCGCAGCGCGCTCTGGCCGGAGGGGAAGGGGGCGGGGCTGGCCAGAAGGGGGGTGGGAAGCAGAGCTGGGGGGGGATCAGGGGCTGTGGGGCTGGAGGGGAGGATGGGAGGGGCCCGGAGGAAGGGGGGAGGGAAGCAGCGCTGGCGGGAGGGGGGAGGTGGGTGGTGTCCAGGGGGCTGTGGGGCTGGCCAGTAGGAAGAGGGGGTGGGAACCAGAGATGGGGGGAGGCAGTAGGAGGGGAGAGAGAGAGAGAGAGAGGGAGAGACAGAGCGAGAAAGGTCAGGAAAGACGACCTGAAAATCCCGTCTTATGGCGGGCTAATTGGCTAGTTCATAAGAACAGCCATACTGGGTCAGACCAAAGGTCCATCTAGCCCAGTATTTTCCAACAGTGATCCCTCTCCTGTCATCCATTTCCAGTGTCTGACAAACTGAGGGTAGGGACACCATTCCTGCCCATGCTGGCTAATAAGTATTGATGGACCTAACCTCCATGAATTTATCTAGTTCTTTTTTGAACCCTTTTAAAGTCCTGGTCTTCACAACATCCTCTGGCAAGGATTTTCACAGGTTGACTGTGTGCTGAAAGAAGAAGATATTGTTATACCCATTTCATAAATTATTATGCTGAGACCCAAAAGAAAGTAAGTGACTGACCAAGGGCATAACACAAATTAGAGGCAGAATTGGGAACAGAACTCATGTATCTTGAATATGATTCCAACATGCCTGCACTATCCACTGGACAAATACTCTTTCTCTTGTGTAAACACTGAAATGGTGCTGTTGATCTGAATGCTCCATCTGTATTTGACATGACCCATGCGAGTGACATCTGCCCTTTCTATGATGGCTTCATGACAGAATTTCTGAAGAGATAATTTATCTTGAGCTGAAAGTCTGTGAGGTTGTAATGTTGTTTAAGAAATAATTTCAGGAGTAGATGCAATCCAAGGATCCTACATTATTAATCATCATTCATTTTTAATTTGCCCAGCTGGTTACTAACTGCAACTGGTACCATTCTTCATCCTAACTCACCATCTTATGAAGGACAAACTGAAGAGTATGTTAAAGGAACATAACCTGACATTGTGAATACTAGAGTTGATTGACCCTGAATCATAACTTTGGATCTGAAGACTTAGGAGCTTTGGATCTAGTTCAGACTCATCTCTAAAGAGTGATACTTCCAGAGTTACAATAGGAAAGCTGAATCAAATAATAGCCCTTTCCCTTTGTGTATTTTTCTTTAACTCTGGAAAAATATCAGGACTGACCAAATTATTGTAGAACATTCCTGATCCATTCCTGCAGCTGGGCTGCCTTGGAAAGTCAAGGTAACACAATGGTGTGTAGTTTGGTGTCCCCTCCCACTTTCTGCTTCTGTTCCTCACTCCAGGAAGAATACAAGAAGATAAGGTAAGAACGGCCAAACTGGGTCAGACCAATGGTCCATCTAGCCCAGTATCCTGTCTTTTGTCAGTTGTCAGTGCCAAATGCTTCCGAGGGGGTGAACAAAAAAGGACAATGTGATTGTCCAGTCCCAGCTTCTAGCAGTTAGAGGTTTATGGACATCCAAGGTTGCGTCTCTGACCATCTTGGCAAATAGCCATTGATGGGGCCATCCTTCATCTATTTTTTTAACCTAGCTATATTTTTGGCTTTCAACTGCTATGAGCTACTTTAGTTCAAGTAGTAGCAACACATGCTTTTAGTGCTAATGATATAATGATGCTTTTAATCCCCCAATCTCCTGACCAGAGGTATTTCAAGTGGAGAGGATTCTCCTGCTCCCACTGGTGGGTGGAATTTGGTAGCTTGAGTGGGGAAATCTCTTGTCATTTGATTGGAGACAGGACCAAAGCAGTAGATAAGGCTGGCCCAGGAGTTTACTGGGTTATGGGCCCCTAGGTGGCCTCTTGTTTTGCTTGTTCTTGAGATTGGCCCTAAAAATGAGTTTCTGAAGAAGCTTTTAGATTAGTTGTCTGTGCCCATTTCCTCCCATTCAGTATCGAATTCTGTCTGCTTCTCACTTCTCTTGGCTTCGTTTCTTCTTTGCTACCATCAGGTAGGCTTGGGGATTTGTGCTCTGTGACTTTCATTTGCTCTTCACTGCATTTGTGAATAGCATTGTGCTCTACCCAAATAGACATGAAAAGTACTGAGCCCTTTGTAGGGCTGACACCATAAGGAGGGAAAGTGACTTAATATTTTATTTGGATAAAGAATAATAACTGGTTCTTTTTTTCCTCTCAGTCTCTCTCTTGTACTATTAATAAGATGCATGTGAGGAATAAACAAATATATAACATGTGTGGAGCTCATCAACATAACTGATCCCCGGTTAGAATAGTTTCCACGCTGTGTGTCTCCATATAGCCTATCTTTCATGAACATGTGACCCAGAAGAATGTGTCATCATAACACAAGTAGTCACCTCCCCAGACTGATGAAAAGAATTCAATGGAAACTGAAGCTACATTGCCTCTTCCTTCAACTTCTAGGGCACTTACTGCAAATTCTCTGTAAGTTAATGTAACATTAAAGGGACATTGGCAGCTTAGACTTACTCTAATTTTACATTTTGTAAAATAGGCTTTTATGACATCTAAGATCCTGCCATTGCTTACAAACACGAATATGAAAAAGAAGTAATCATTCCTTTGCCATGGCTGAAAGCCAAAGGTGCGTTGTTAAGGCGTTCTAAACTAAAATGACTATCCTTGTAAAACTATCTTTGATTTGATTTTTTTTCATTTCCAGTCAGGAAAAAGAAAAGTATGCTTGACTTTAAATTTTCCGCCACTATTCATGATCAAGTGTGTTGTCAGAAACACAGGGTATCAAAGGTATTTGGTTATGAGGTGTGCGTCTGATGCAAATGTTTCAAATAAGGAACATTCAGACTGAAAGATGAAACTCCATGAATGAACTGCTTTGTCTAGAACAGTAGATTCAAGAAAGAAAGAGTTCAAGAAGGCCACTTAAGTGATCCAAGCCATCCTCTTGCCAATACAATATTAGTCCCTACAGTATATTTAATATTTGCTTGATTTTTACCCAGACTAGTTTTAAATGGCTGAAATGATGAAGCTAGCTATAGCATTTCAGGACAGAGATCCTGTTATGTGTTTTCACATGTTCTATAAAGCACCCCACAGCCCCACACGTTCACTCTATAACAATAATAATATGAACAGAACAAGGGGTAAGGTAGAGAAGAGCAAATCATTCTGAAGGTCCTGATCCTGCATTTCTTGATATCAATGACAAAATTCCCATTGAAGTTCATGGTGCAGAATCAGATGCAAAAGGGGGAGACCCTGTTAAGTGACATTGAGAACTCCTGAACAGGGCCAAGTATCCCCAGTAGCTACTGACTTCAATAGGAGTGTGGTGTGCATAGCGCATTGTAGGTTTCAGCCCTAAAGCCACAAAACAATTATCACAACAACCATAAAACACCTCAAACCATGTGTAATTTCCCATCATGCAAAGCACTAAGGCAGTGGCAGGCAACCTTCTTTGGATCAGGGACCACTGACCCACAGAAAAATCAATCGGGGGCCACACACAAGTGAGAAGCAGAGTGAGAAGCCCCTGACTGAGAAGGAAAAAGACACCCCTCACATTTCCCTTGCATACCAGAGCCTTATGGGGGCCCAGGCTAGTAGATTTTGTGTGCTCCAGCCCTGTGCGTGGGTGGCAGGGGGGCTGGGGCACAAGCACAGGCTCCCCAGTGTGTGGGATCCCTGAGCTTCGGGGGCCAGATCCAGGAAAGCTGGATGGCCAGATGTGGCCCCTGGGCATGAGGTACCCCACTCCTGCACTTAGGGATCTTGGTGTTACTGTAGGATTTACCTACTATATATTAAGGAGAGTTTGTGTGTTTGTCTGTCTGTCTGTCTGTCTTTGTGTCTGCCTGTTTGTTTAAGAACTCTTCCTAAACAGCAAGAACTGGGATCACCATGTTTGGTATACAGCTTTCTCTTATCATAACTTAAAGCAAGGTAAGAGTTTGGTTGTGCCAGAAAAATGGGAGGTGCCTGGAATGGGATTGCTTCTCATAGAACCATACAGAAAAGGGACAGAATCACCAGGCAAGTGAAAGGGGGTAGCTGGGGGTCGCACCTCCCTCCCCCGTCCAGGACTGCCCCAGCCCCCAACAGTCCAGGCACCTTTTAGGGTGGGCAGGAGGAAGGGGGTTGAAGCTCCCCCACCCCAATTTGTACATTGCTGGCTGTCCCCCTTGGTCAGGGAGTGAGGGTAATATGCACAGATTGATGCATTCCTCACTCTGGTGGGGAGTGCAGGGGGACAGATGAACCTGGACCTGCCCCAGCCAGGGGACATACACCTCTCCCATGGCTGTACCTGCTGGAGCTGCTGAGGTCATGGAGAGGTGCTTCTCACTTGGCCCCAAGCTGCTGCCGTGATAGAGGCCTGGGGTTATCCCCAGGGCAGCCTGCATATTGAACCCAGCCCTACACCACAGAGCAATGGTTGAAATGAAGCATGTACATTTTAATTTTATTTTCCAAAAAACCAAAAAAATAAAAAAGTAGAGACCCATTTTGTTTAATGGGTCTATTTGATACAGTAATCTTTAGATTGGGGTTTGACCTACATGCTACATTACAAACTCTCTTATAGACTGAGGAATCATTTTGTAGCAAGGGTTCGACACCTAGTGGAAAGACTATGTCTAACAAGGCTGAGGGGGTAGCCGTGTTACTCTGTACCTGATCATCACCTCGGGCATGTCTACACTAGGAAATTATTTTGAAATAACTAACTTTGAAATAATAACCCCCAAAATAATTCTCTCGAAATAAGCTTATTCCCTGAAGAAAGCAGGAGTACAGGTTTTGAAATAACCAGCCCGTTATTTCAAAATAATGGGCTTGGTAATGTGGATACTCCACTTATAGTATAGTGTATAGGGCCTCCGCTAGTATAGACCAGGGCCCACAGACCCCAGCTTAAACCCCATCAATGCATCATTGACAATCTACAACATATCCTGGAAAACAATCCCTTATTCTCAGGGTATGTCTACACAGCAAAGTTATTTCAAAATAACTGCCATTATTTTGAAATAACTTTCCTAGCATCTACACAAGCTGCTATTAATTAATAAATTAATTTGAAATAGCAGAGGGCTTATTTCAAAATTGGCAAACCTCATTCCACAAGGAATAGAGCCAATTTCGAAATTGCTATTTCGAAATAAGCGCTGTGTAGATGCTTATTTTGAAATAGGGGGCCTCCAGCCCTTCCCATGGTGCCCTGCTGGTCGCCCTGGCCACAAGGTAACTTCTGACCTGATGCCCTGCCGGAACCAGTTCTGGCCGGCCTTAAAAGTGATTCAGCGTCCAATCAGTGTGGGTGCACTGTTTCGAAATAGCAAAAAGCTATTTCGAAATGCATTTTGTGTGTAGATGCGTTATTTCGAAATAAGATTTCGAAATGTAGTATAGACATACCCTCATAGACCTTGGGAGACAGGCCAATCCTCGCCTATAGACAACTCGCCAACCTGAAGCAAATACTTACCAGCAGCCACACATCATACCTCAGACACACTCATCCAGGAACCGTCCCCTGCAATAAACCCCTTCACTAACTTTGTCCACATATCTATACAAGTGACACCATCAGGAGCGGCCCAAGGCCGGCTGCAGCAGCTGGCGCCCCTGCCTGCATGGCCGTCAATGGCCGTGACGTCATCATCAGGCGCCTGGGCCAGCGGCGCCTTAGGCAGCTGCCTAGCTCGCCTAGGCTCATGGGCTGCCCCTGGACACCATCAAAGGACCTAACCACATAAGCCACAATATCAGGGGCTCATATAACTGTACATCCTCTAATGTGATATATGCCATCAAGTGCCAGGAATGCCCCGCTACCATGTATATTGGCCAAACCAGACAGTCTCTGCAACAAAGGATAAATTGACACAAATCAGACATCAGGAATGGTAACACACATAAGCCTGGAAGGAAACATTTTAACCCATCTGGATCATGCAAGACAACCAGGAAGACATGAAAGGTGTCCTAGTCTGAGAACACTGACCAAACCAAACCCTTGACTGAAAGGGAGGGTGAGATCAGACTCCAGGGAATCACATTAAGGATTTATTGTTTTTCATAGAACTGTAACTCTCTAATGCTTTCAAGTTTAAAGTTGCCGTGGTTTGGAAATTCCTTTGCTAAGCCAGTGTTCTTTGCTTGTCTTCCATGTGCTCCCTGAAAGGGTTAATCAAGAAACTCAAGTACACTCAGCAAGGTGGAACTCTAAGGAAGCATGCATAAGTATTTGCGGGAGGACCAAGGCACTAGTTTGGGGGTGGGGGTCTCAGGTAGGCTGACTGAATGGTCCCACTGCCCAAGAAAGGCATCAGACACATAGATGCTAGGAGCTAGGAATTCTTTCGATCCAGCAGGCTTGCAAGCACATAGAATTTAGTGTTTGAGTCCACCACTCCCAACAGCCTGGTGTCTAACCAGATAGGGGCCAGGGACAGGTTGTGACTGAAACAACTAAAGATTTTGTGGTGAATGATAATAATAGGTACCATACTCCTAGCAAAGACTCTTGCCTTTTTATGTTATCTTTTAGGATACTCCCGCTATGTCCTCAATTACTGAGGGACCCTTCAATCCAAGTTTTGACACTCAGTAATTAAATTCACGACCATCACAAGTTCAGCTGATTGTGTTTACAGGCATAAACTATTGCTTTATCCATTACCATGAAAAACCATCTGGCAATATTGGTCTATTACTTAGGTTTATGCCTTTAGTGAAAGGCTGCTCTTGATTAAGTTATCTGCCTGCCAGTTTCCTGGTTTCTTTCATGCATGGAGTGTACATGTTTTTAAGGAAGAGAAAAAGGACTTGATTACATAGCAAACTGGTGTTTTCCAGGGGTATGTCTACACAGCAACATTATTTCAAAATAACTTAGTCCACATCTACACAGCAGGCAGTTATTTCAAAATAATGTCAAAATACTGTCAAGCTGGAGGACTTCTTACTCTGACTCCTGTAACCCTCATTGTATGAGGAGTAAGGAAAATCAGAGGAAGAGTGCTCTATTTCGCAATAAGTGCTGTGTAGATGCTCCCAATTTTGAAATAAGCTATGCAATTGATGTAGCTCAATTTGCATAGCTTATTTTTTGAGTTAAGCCCTGTTGTGTAGATGCACCCCTGATGTCTAATAAATTGTGCACTAATTTCCAAGCTGAAATATTAGGCAAACCCACTCTAAAATGAGAAATCTATTAGAGGTAATGGGGGTACATATTTTTGTTAGAACAAGTGCTCTAAATATCCTGAAGAAAGATTAAATGCAATAGGATGGACAGTGGAAAGGAAATAAAAATGGATTTTTTAATGGAACCCACTCAAACCCTGCTGGAAGTGTCTACTACCATAGAACCACAGAGTAATGAACACCAGAGTTATGAAATGACCAATCAACCACATACCTTATTTGTAATGGCAAGAATACAATCTGGCAGCCAGCGAGAGAGAGAGATGCTAAGCCTACATAGCTTCCCTCTTCTGCAAAAGCCTATGCAAATGAAGTGTGGATTAGCATATTGCTACACTTCGTTTGCATAATTAGTTAAGAACTGGTTTTGTGCAAGAGGTTTTTGCACAAAAAGACCCCATCTACACAGCATCTTTTTGCACAAAAACCCCCTCTTGCACAAGAGCTGTTCTCTCATTTTTTCAGTGCAAAAACGGCTCCTAATTAATTATGCAAATGAAGCACAACAATATGCTAATCCATGCTTCATTTGCTTAGGCTTTTGGAGAAGAGGGAAGCTGTGTAGACATAATGAGACAGAAAGAGACAGACAGAAAGGAAGCAAATACAACAGTGTACTGTGTTAAATGTAAACTACTAAAAAAAATAAAGGGAAAGTTTTAAAAATAAAAGATTTTACAACAGTTTCTGTGCTTCTTTCATTTAAATGAAGATGGTTCAAATAGCATTTTTATTCTGCACAGTAAAGTTTTACATCTGTATTAGTCAATGTTCAGTTGTAAACTTTAAAAGGACGACCATAATGTTCTGTTCAGAGTTGCAAACATTTCAGGCTTATGACGTACAACTTTATTCCTGAGGGCTTCACAGCTCTGAGGTTCTATTGTATCGGGCAATCAAACTGAAAAAAGAAAAACACTGTGACTTCACTAGTAGTGTCATAATTTATTTTAGCAACTTTATAGTTCATTCAGACTATACGAACTATTAATAGACTATAATTGACTCCCTATTGGGAATTGCTATAAGATGGATAAGAACAAAATGAAGCATGGAGAGAGAGTTATTGTCTCCTACCTATAGTTGTTGGGTACACTTCTGTTCTCAGTTATTCAAATATAGAAAATTTCCAATAAAGTCAATAAAGGAAAATACCAGTGTGAAAACAGAAGTCCACCCTACTAGTTACATTAGTGGGGAAGTAGAGAAGAGCATCTCAGCTCACATTACATGTTCCCGAGGGGTGTAATCTCACTCCCAGTGAAGTCAATGAATTTTTTCATTGACATCTCTTTGGACTGTAATACAGGACCTCCCTCTGCAAGATGGTTGAATTGGTACCTTTTACTAAGAAAATAAAAGTGTAAAAACCTTTATTGGTTTAAAGTGAGACTAAGTCTACACGGGCATCTGGTACTTTACAGTGCTGTAATTTTCTGGCTCAGGGGTATAACCCCTTCCCTCTTGAAGAAAATTGCAGGCTAAAGTGCTGGGAGTTACTCTTCTCCTGGAGGGGGTTTACATAGAGCACTGGGATATCACTCTCTCAGTGCTCCTGCTGTGGTCAGACTTTCAGTTTCAAATACTGCCCTGGCTGCCCATTGAATTTGTAAGTGTAGACAAAGCCATAGATTGATGTTCCTAATGATCATTTGTATTTACAAGTTCAATGCAGTTAATGACTGGGAAATGTTTGCTATTTATTTGACTTCTCTCTTTACATTTCAGCAAATGAATACAATGAGGAAGGAAGGAATGTGAGCTATTTAAGTAATATATCTTGCACACAACAGATCTTTTATCTTGATTTATCTACTACCTAGAAGTCTGTCATTGGTCACTCACTGCAAACCACATGATTTTGTTGATAACAGCTTTCTCCTGTAAACATCTGTAAGTGGCAGTTTCACTTTCTAATTCTCAGGCACTAATTGCACTGTGCAGCTGTTGTGTGTTGCTTTTCAGCACTGTCATGCAATTATTATGGACTGACTCCCATTGATATACATAGGAATTTTGCCACTGACTTCAGAATACACAGGATCAGACCCCATATTCATACATCCATGCATTTTTCTGAGGTGATTTCTTCCCTCGCGCCCCCCCCCCCCAACAATGTTTTTAAAAAATATTTCTATTAGTTGCTGTTAAACATCTAGAAACTACCCTTCTGGGCCTAACACATTTGCCCTTAAAATGCTGAGCTCACCTATCATGGACTGAAATCTCATTAATTGAATAATTCATGGTGACATTATTGACAGAGTCTAATTAAAAGGAATAATAATTAATTGCACTGATAATGCCTTCTATCTGATGATTTGATTGTACTTTCAATATGAAATAATGGATTAATTTTAATTTTCTCCAAGAACAACAACATAATAGTATTATTGGCTATTTGTATTGAGGAAGGTATATCATTTAGGATGCTCTAGTACAGATTGGACCTCCTCTGTTCCAGCACCCTTGGAACCTGAGTGGTCCTGAACAAGGGAGTTTGCCAGACCAGGGGAGGTCAGTGTGCTGCCCCTGGCCAGCTGGTGGGGCTCCAATCCATGTCTCCTGCCCCACTATGGCCAGCGGGCATCCCTGCCCCCCAGCAGCTGTCCCTGCACTGGCCAGCGGAGCTCCGCTCCCCGCCAGCAGAGTTTCCTGTCCCCAGGAGCCTGCCTGCTATGGCTGGTGGAACTCAGCTCCTGACCAGCAGGGCTTCCTGCTCCTGGCCCCTCTCCAGCTGGCAGAGCTCAGCTCCTGTCTGGTGGGGCTGCTGCTGGTCCACTGCAGGTCACAGGACTCTGCACCCCCAGTCGCTGGCTCCACTCTGGCTGCCAGCCCGCTGGCCAGGTTCACTGCCCTTTGGCCCTGCAGGCTGATAGACTGGCTGATCTCCCAGCTGCTGGCAACCTCTGTGGCTCAGGCTCTCTGGTCTGAGAACACAGTCCCAGACCACAGAGGTTCAACCTGTATTTTCTCACAAATGTAGTAGCTGGGTATGCTACAAGCTTTCTGCAACATCTCCAGTAACTCCTGCTTTGAATCACATTAGATCTATCTGAAATACGGTTACTCTCACTATATTTTGGCTTTCCATCTTCCAATCCTGGTCCCTAGTCAATAGAAAACACCCCATGGTCCTAGTGGTCCAGAGATCAGACCTCTGGTCCGAGTGGGAATTCAGAAATTCAGAAGTTACTTGTTGAACTGAGAAAATTTTGTGTGTTTTCTCAGAGTCTCTCATCATTCTAGTGGGACCTTGGAAAGGGCCAATATCCGACAGCAAGTTATTTACTAACAATAATTAATTATTATATATGTGTATAGTTCCATATATATATAAATGGCATTTTAAAGAAACCAAATCCCCTGTGGTGAAATCCTGGCACAACTGAAAAATTCCCCTTGAGTTCGTGGGGCCAGGGTATCACAGATGGTCTCTACCTTAAGGGCTTGACAAACTATGGGCTCAAGACTTACTGTCATTGCTGTTCCTAGTGCCATCAGTGGGACTACTCACACTAGTCTGAGTGCTATATTTGGCAGTACATAGTTTGCAGAATCGGACCCTAAGTTAGCCTTGCACTGAGGAAATTATGACAACAGACAAGTAAGGGGAGGGATGAGGGCAGCAACCAACAAATTATATCTATGCAGTTAGTTATATGCAACATATGCAGTGTAGTAGTAGCTGTGCCTGTCCCAGGATACTAAAGAGACAAGGTGGGTGAGGGAATATATTTGGGGGGGGAGGGGGCAACTTTTGTTACTGAGAGGAGAAACAAGCTCCCGAGTCAGACAGAGCTCTTCTTCTGTTTATGTTTATTCACATAAATAGCATGTGCTATGTATGTTGAATATGAAACTTGAAAGAAGATGGTGAGAATTTACCTTGTTCTAGTTTAACCTGTGGATTCATTTGGATTTAAATTTTACAGAACCCAATCTTTATAATAAGCTCAACTGACTCCCCTTTAACTTCAGAAAAGTTTTCATCCAGATCTGAAATGCCTGTCCCTGGACCATCCCTATGATAGTCATTGTGAAACTATTGAAGGAGTCTGATAGCACTGGTTAGATAAGATAGCTAAAGTCGTCTTGATGGTCTAAAATGCCTTTAAAATGTGAAAATATTCTGTACAGGGATGACTCAGAAACTACCATCCTTGCCAACTTGGAAGGCCCATGGATGTTTGCTTCAAATGATATCCTGGTAACAAATGTATAGGTCACATTTACATACGCAGCTCCGTACATAATGAGATTAAAGGTCACAGCGCCTTAGAAAAAAGCCTGGTTAATACTGAGCTATATAAAAACGGTCTGTGGTCCACAAATAGAGAACTCACATTCCAAAGGGGTTTCATTAAATGAATTGAGCTGTGTATATCCATCGCTCTATATTGTAAATGCCTGTAGCAAGAAGAGCTGCTTGTTTATTTTTTTTAACATGTATTTATTAGAAATTTTTACCAGGCCTAACTGTTGCAGCTGGGTGCCTTCTATTCCAGTGTTTCTCAAGCAGCAGTATGAGTACACTCTGGGGTACTCAAGAGAAGTCTGGGGGATACATCAACACAACTGAAATTTCGAGAAGACTGAATTTTTGTTTTAAGTTTTACAGTGCTTTATTATTTTTGTACTTTTTACACCCAAAAATGTCATCGCCTCCCCCAGCTACAATTAAGTTGTTTAAACAAATGTGTTGCAATGGTAGAAAAAAAATTGTGTGTGTCTGAAAACTTTAGGTACTGGGGATACTTACATTTTTTTAAGGGGTACTTTATAAAAAAAGGTTGAGAAACACTGTTCTACTCCATAGGGCTGGAAGTTGAAGCTAAACAAATTGAAACTGAAAATTAGGCATTTTTTTCAGAGTGGGGGAAGTAGTTAACTGTTAGATGAGTTTACCAAGGATTACTGTGGATTGTCTCCATCACTGACAATTTTTAGATCAAGATTGGATGTTTTGCTAACAGATCTGCCCTAAGAATTACCTGGGAAAGTTCCATGGCTGGTGTTATACAATGGGTCAGGCATTATTATTACAATAGGCCCATGGCCTTGAAATCTCTGAATCACATAGAGGACTGAGAAAGGGATTGACTTAAAGTAGTCACTTTATACTGCACATCCCCACCCTGGACAACATAAGCCTGCCCTGGCTTGCATTAGCCCCACCTTATGTGTGCCCTCTCCCACCTGCATCAGTCCATTTACATGAACCTACTTGAGTTTACCTCCAGCTGCACAGGCCTATTTTCACCTGTCTGATTCCATATAGTCTGAGGCTTTCCCCCATCCATAATGGTGTCCTCCTATGGCCACAGCCTCCTCCAGTCTTCTCTCATTTTCCTGGACAAAGTCACCTCTGGTGCTAAGTCCTACCTAATAGACACAGTGCTCCACAAAATTAGGAATAGCCTCCCTAGATAGAATTATAAGGGCTGATTAAGTCCTCCAAAGCCTATAACAGTGTTTCTTAAACTTTTTAAGACCAAGGAACACCAAACAATTTTTTTTTGTGAGGAACACCAAAATCGGGGACAAAGTTATTGAGCAAAAAGAAAAAGAAGTCGCCTACCCCTTAAAGAGCAGCCATTTTGAACTCTGTAGTTCTCCACGGCACACCACACACTTCCTGGCCAACCAGAGCTATGGAGCCAATGCTGGGTGCAGAGGCAGTACTTGGTGTTCCCTTGATAACCCCTCCACATAGGGGTCACAGGGACTTGCTGACTGCTTCCAGCAAGGTAGAGAGTTTATGTTAGCCCACTGCACTGGTGCCCAGACTTTTTTTTTAACAGCCTGGTCAGTGGTGCTGGCCAGAGCCACAAGGGTTCCTTTTCAAGTGGGCATTCTGGTTAAAAACTGGACACTGTTGTCACAAACAACCCTCTACGGCCCCACCCACTTCCCACTCCCAGGTCTTCTGTCTGCCGACACAGATTGTGGCTCTTCTTCCCCTGTGGCCAGGGCCCCAGGCTGGGGCTACTGGGGCCTGGTCTGTGGCTAGGGATTCCAGGTGGTTGGGACCAGTGCTAATGTCCCCAGTGCTCTGGGACTGGGGGGGTGGGGATGTGCTCACCCACTCTTTGGGCTGGGGATACTCAGGCAGTGTGAGGTGGTTCTGGCCTCCAGTGGAGGCCCCAGGGAGGAGGAGTGGGGCAGGTCAGGACAGGGGCAAGCTGGGGATAGTTTCCTCAAACTTGCAGTTTGCCTGCTGCCCATACATAGCCACTTGACTCCACTTGAGCTGAGGCTTTACAGAAAACAGTAATTATCATGAGACTCATGACAGTAACTCTGCTTTCACTTCTCTTTAAAGGCGTGTTACTTTCCAGAAGGCTCTTAAACACAACACTGCCGGGATGGGGTTGCAGTTCTCGCAAGAGACTATTTCAAACCAAACACAAAGAAAATTCCACATTTTAAATTTTTGAAAAAAAGGCCACTGGAGGCAGGAAAGGAAAATAAGCAGACCCAGGAGCTCTGGGCAGCTCTTCCTCTTGAAAGAAAGTTGGAAGGTCAAACCTTCTAGTCCTTAATCAAGTAAAGCTTCATGCCAACAGTGCTCCCACTCATACCTATTAAACTTGTGCTCAATACTACATTCTTATACTTAAAATATCTGAGTCATCTTACCTAGGGCTACATTTTGTGGCATATCTGGAACAGTGCTGAGAACATAGATGTTACCCAGTGCATAATGCAAATCATTATGCACTAACCTAGTGAGGAGGGCTTTAAACTAGGTTCGACGGGGACAGGTGAGCAAAGCCCACAGGTAAGTGGAGAACATGGAGACCTGGGAAATGGGTGGGAAATGGGAGGGAGCGTGGGCTACAATGGCAGAGAGAAAGGAGGGTCAGGGCAAAACTGGGAGGCAAGGTCAAATCAGGATCTTACATACCTATATACAAATGCGAGAAGTATGGGAAATAAGCAGGAAGAACTGGAAGTGCTAATAAATAAGTACAATTATGACATTGTTGGCATCACAGAAACTTGGTGGGATAATACATGATTGGAATGTTTGTATGGAAGGGAATAGCTTGCTCAGGGAGGATAGACAGGGGAAAAAAAAGGAGGAGGTGTTGCCTTATACATTAAAAATGAACACACTTGCAGTGAGGTGGAGATGGACATAGGAGATGAAAGTGTTGAGAGTCTCTGGTTAGGCTAAGGGATTAAAAACAAAGGTGATGTCATGGTAGGAGTCTACTACAGGCCACCTA
>JANRFK010004440.1:27142405-27159993 GCA_030068395.1 Apalone spinifera | reverse complement strand
GGTTGTGGAATCTCTATCTCTGGAGATATTTAAGAGCAGGTTAGATAGACATCAGGCTCTAGATGGTATTGGGTCCTGCCATGAGGGCAGGGGACTGGATTTGATGACCTCTCGAGGTCCCTTCCAGTTCTAGTGTTCTAGGATTCTAAGCTTGTTTACTTTCAAAAGTGTCCACAAAGTCCTGTTTCCCTGAACACAGTAAGAATAGCAGGCGCTTTCCTTACTCAGAAATCTGTTAGTCTCGGAAGTTCTATGACCAAGAATCTCTAAGTTTCTGCTTTACCTTGAAGTCACACTGACAGCTGCTTCTGCTGGCTTCGTGTCTCCCCCCCTCCCCACTGTCTGCAATCAGTAGAAACCCACAGTCCACACAGTTTTTTCTCTGTACTGTCAGGCAGTTTAGTGTCTCAGGCAGAAGCTCCAGACAGCCCTCATCAATTTTTACTACAGAAAGGGAACTGATTGCTCCTTGGCTATGTCTAGACTGGCATGATTTTCTGCAAATGCTTTTAATGGAAAAGTTTTTCAGTTAAAAACATTTGCGGAAAAGAGCAGCTAGATTAGCACAGATGCTTTTGCGCAAAAGCATCCGTGGCCAATTTAGACGCGGTTTCATGCAAAAAAGCCCCGATCGCCATTTTCGCCATCAGGGCTTTTTTGCGCAAAACGGTTCTCAGCTGTCTACACTGGCCCTCTTGCGCAAAAGCATTTGCGCAAGAGAGCTTTTTCCCCCGAGTGGGAGAGTCATTGTATTTGCGCAAGAACACTGACGACCATACATTAGATCGTTAGTGTTCTTGCGCAAATTCAAGCGGCCAGTGTAGACAGCTGGCAAGTTTTTGCACAAAAGCGGCTGTTTTTGTGGAAAAACTTGCCAGTCTAGACGCAGCCTTTTTGTTGAACCAGAAAAAGAGTTCTTGGCATACCCATTGGCTCTAATAGGAGCTGAGAATAGATTTGGATCTGAGATACACCTGCTGGCATTCATTAACACCTTTCAGCAGAACACTATTAAACAGTAAGGAAATACTGTACGATGGTATTGACTTTCCCTCAATGTTTACTATCATTAGACAGCAATAATAATATTTATACCATTCTGAAGTAGATGTTTGCTTTTTTAAATGGTGCCCTAGGTTACTGTGTTAACATTTGGGGTTAATTTCCTCCAGACAAATTCTATTGCCCCTGTGACTTTCCTTCCTAATCCTGAACTTCTTTCTTCCTCCCTTCGAGCATCAAGTGAAGTGATTCTGCTTTCCATTAAATTTCGCAAGCTAGGTTCTATGGACATTTTGTGACAGTCACACCTTTTATATTGAAGCTAATTGCGCATCATAAAGACAGCATGATTTAAAAACCTGCTGTGTTTGTTTTTCAGATTGACTTGGAAGCAAACAGCAGCTTCAAACTCCCAGAAGGGGTTAGTGGCTCTAGGGGACATCAGTTTTGAGGAGCTTAATTTGAGACATCTTAAAGCAGCTAGATTGTTGGGGAAGAAGGATGGTGTCTTCCGCTCTTTCTGAAAATCAGGCCCTTATTAGGTGCCTCAAATTATAGGCCACCCAATAACTGAGGACCTCACATCACAGAATGCTGCTGAAAATTTGCGACAGAAAGACTTACCACTGTGTTCCCTTGAAAAATCCCCAGTACTCGGAATTGAGACTTGAATCCAAACTTTATTAAAATTTTAAATGATCACCAAATGGTGATTGAGTAGGAGAGGGTACAAACCCCAAATATGTCCTGCCCCATTATATATTTTAAATCATCATGTGTCTTTTGTTCTCTATACAACATTTATAAATTTAAAGAAGCCACATTGGCAAAGTGTTTGCTAGACATATTTAATGGACAAGGCCTAGCTACAGTGGTCCTGAAACATAGAAGTCAGTGGGAGCCTTTGAAGAACTCACAAACTGTTCAAAGGGATACTTCTATTTTCCTGTACACTACAGGACCATATGTTAATTCTGTCAAAATCTTGCAGATCTTGCATACGTCAGGGTTTGAGAGGGTATTAGCAGGAGAAATTTCGGCTACTCCCATGCAATACTAAGGTAGATTATGGCCCTTAGGCTTTACCATTTAACTTTATAGGTACACAAGTGCATTTACCTGGAATTGCTCAAAACATTAAGGAGGGGCTCAGGAAAAGGGGTGGGGAGTGCAGGAGTCAGCGCAGGAGGTTGGGAGGCTCAGAGGAGAGGATGTGAGGCTCAGGGTGGGAAGGGCTAAAGGCAGAGGGGTGTGGGTGGTCAGCGGCTGCTCCCCATGACCAACTCAGGATAGTGGGGGGCTGCACAGCCCACCTGCCTTGTTCTCCCTGGGGTGGCAGGGGCCATGCTGCTGGCCAACAGCTGTTCCCTGGGGCTGGAATGCTTGCTATCCCTTCTGTGGTCATTTTGGGGCATAGCTGTCCCTGCTATTGCACCCTCCCTTTCCATTTGCTGCAAAACAAATCGCATTTCATGCACATCCCATTGTTCTGGAACAACTAAATCTTGACCTTGCTTAAGTTATGGTAAGCAGAAGCTGCATATCAAATTTGATGATCCTAGCTCTTAGCATGTAAGAGGAGTTCTTGAACAAACAGACCCACAGATGGATAGACAGACAGACAGAAAGACACAAACTCTCTAAAATATATAGCAGATTAGAAAATGTTTTTCCTCTCATTTTTTACCACCATTACTGACTATTATTTTAGATCAGCAGCTGCCGTTTCCCTTGGATCTCTCTCTCCACCCCCTTTCCTTGCCCCTATCTTTCTCGTCTCATCTCTTCTTTCTCTTACCTTTCTTCTCTCATCTCCCTAACTTCCATAGAAATGAGCCTGCCAGTTTTATAAGGCTTTTTAATAAAACACAGAATCCACCTATAAATAGTATTTTTCACCTTCTTTAAAAGTCTCAGTTGTTACTGTTTTACCAGCAGAGTAAAGGAAAAGAATATTCCAGTGGATCTTCTCTTAATTGATCCTCCCTTTATCTAGCTACTTTCTAATTGCTATATTGTGTTTACTTATGCTCATTCATGGAGCATGTGGACTAAGGTTCTTTGTTGTTTTGCAAGGTAGGAAAGATTTTTTGGATGCCACTCAGTTGCAGGTAATAAACTTTATGACCTATGTTATGGCAAAGTAGCAGCTCTAATTAAAGACCATTAAAACCCAAGTGATCTGGCATGTCAGTAAAATGCTTACCTGCAAAATTCACTCTGAGAAGGGATTTTCCTTCTCTGCACATATGGTTTAGAAAGTCTTTTGTTGTCTTGGTAATATAGTAATCATTCAGGTATAAAAGTAGTTACCCAAATTATTCCTTATATAGCAACAGAGTTTTACTTTATACAATGCAACCCTGTCACCTCACACATACACACCACTGAGTGTATTGTAATAGCTTTTTCCTCCCTTGTCTGTTAGGCTTTCTTCCTGGTTATGGCCATGTGGAATTTGTGGTTAGTGCTCCATTTAAGTTTCATTTCTTTAGCTGTCTGGTGTCTCATAAGGGCTCAGAGATATGTAGCTAGAAGAAAAAAAAAAAAAAAAAAAAAAAAAAAAAAAAAAAAAAAAAAAAAAAAAAAAAAAAAAAAAAAAAAGAGAGAAAATAATCTTCAAAACATCAACAAAAACTATTATCTATTGAGAGCATTAGTTGCTTGGATGTGCTGTAGCTAATGATGGTTTGGTACCTCTGAAGTTTGAATTCTGGGAAAGTTTTAAACTAACTGCTTTAAAGCTGTCAGGAGGTAAATCACTAAACGCTCTTTGTAGCTGAACTACAGACAAACAACTCAAAGGAACTGCAAGCTGGATTTGCTGATATGCTTTCTGATCTGATGGTCAGATATCTTTTTTTTAAATGGTCTGCCTTTCTTTAAGGTTGGTTCCATGGCTGCAGAACAACAGAGGAAGCCAATTCCTCTAATCTTCCCCCTCCATAGAACAGATCTGACTGGGTGATTAGATAGATAGGAGAGAGAACACAGGTTGTACCTCCCTCATATGGCACCCTTGAGACCTGACTGGTCCCGAACAAGGGGATTTGCCGAACGAGGGGAGACCTCTCCCAAGATGGCCCATACAGCCATGCTGTCCCCAACTAGTACTCCAGCCAAGCCCCGCTGCTGCCTGCCCCGCCATGGCTCCCCAGGCTGGAGCTCCATTGCTGGGGCTCTGTGGCTGCTACGGTTTCTGGGACTGCCAGGGCTCCGTGCCTGCCACAGCTTCTGGGGCTGCCGGAACTCCACAGCTTTCGGGGCTCCTGGGACTTTGTGGCCACTGCCGGCCCCTGCTACCACTCCTTCTCTGCTCCTGCCCTGCAGGCTGACCTCTTTTATACTTGGACTCTGTGGTCCTGGAAGGTCCATGGTCCTACCAGACTAGAATCCTGGTTAAGGGAGGTACAACCTGCATCATTGAAGTTGGTTGTTTAACTTTGCAGCAGACTCCAGTATATTCCAATAAACTGTTTTCAGTGAAAAGTATCTCAGGCAGGAGGCAGCACATTGGAATTTGGCAAATGCAGGGGAGACACCAAGCAGTACTTGCCACCCCTTGGAACATCTCAACCTTTGTACTGTCTCTGGTAAACACAGAACATTACTCTTTGTTATCAGGGCAGAACATGAGGTGCACCAGTTATTTAGTATGTGCTACAAAAGTCAACACCCTTTGTGCAGTTAATGGAATCAAGGCACGAGAGGACTTTGCAGAAGGTGAAAGGATTCCCCCCCCCCCCCCTTGTCTTTACTCTGCCTGTGCTACCCTGGCTTGTGTGAGCACATGAGCCAGTCAATCCCATATTAGAAGGACTCAGCCTCCATGTGAGGTTTAAGCATCTGACTCCGGCTATTGCCAAAAAGAGATTAGGCTGAAAATGCTGCTACAGGAAAGACAACCACTGAAGCCAGTCAGGGCATTCTCCCCACCCCCACGCACAAAGAGGGGCAAAACAAAGCCCAGGAGCCTGGCACGGCAGATCAGCAAATAAAGAGAAAACCAGTTAAAGCTCTTTGGAATGAAATGTTACAAACCAGATAACAAAAGGCAGATTTTATTCAGAGCCAGGTGGCAAAGTGCTTCCTGTAGCCTTTTGAATGGGGCCATCAGACCTCTTGAAATGCGCAATGGTTTACAACACTTTTGCTGATCTTCCTGTAACTAGTCTTCCACCACCTGGGTTTGGCAGATAGACACCACAAGATCCAACTTTATTCTAGGCACATTGACTTTTTTGTCAGATAACAGCTCACTCCACAGGCCATAAAAAAAAAAAAGGGGGGAAATCTTTCCACCTGAGAGATCCTGGATGTAGGGGTTTCTTAATCTACAGAATAAATAAAGACTTGAAACGTACATTTCAATTGTATGAACAAAAATCTGTGAAAATCCATCACTAGGGGCTTCATTCTAAGTTATTCCGTTCCTACCTTTCTGACAGGAACAAGAAGCAAGTTTGAAATTGGCCTGAAAGCCACCTTTTGTGCTCCCTGTATTCTGAGCTTGTGTAGAGGACCTGATCTATGGCTGGTGTAAATTAGAACATCTTTAAGGCTTCTCTAAAATAGTCTCGGATTGTTAGGGGTCCACTATAGGCCTGAGGAAGCAGAAAATTGCCCTAGTGCACTGCACTCTAGGCATGGTCCCCATGCTGGGGGTTTGATGCCAGTTCTGTTCCAGTTAGGAAGGGTCCCTTCACTGGAAGTATCCAGAGGTGGCTTTTTCCATCCTCTTTAAGTCCTCTTATGCTGCTCTGGCCTTAACTCCATTCATCTGAAGAAGTGGGTTGTATCCACAAAAGCTCATGATACCATCTACATGTTTTGTTAGTCTTTAAGGTGCTGCTAGACTATTTGGAAAAACTTAAACAGTTACAGACTTAGGTACGTCTACACTGCAACACTATTTCGAAATAACTAGCGCTATTCTGAAATAACTTAGTCTGCGTCTACACAGGAGGCAGTTATTTTGAAATAATGTCAAAATACTGTTAAGCTGGAGGACTTCTTACTCCAATTCCTGTAGCCCTCATTGTATGAGGAATAAGGGAAATCAGAGGATGAGTGCTCTATTTTGAAATAGGTGCTGTGTAGACGCTCCCTATTTAGAAATAAGCTACTCAATTGACATAACTCAAAATAAGCTATGCAAATTGAGCTAAGCCCTGCAGTGTACACACACCCTAACTCATCTACCCCCTGAAGCTTTTGGCCTTGTAAAGGTATGTGGTTAGCAAAATACCTTCCCTTTAAATATGGTGTAAATCTTGCTATAGGACAGATCATCCTGAAGAGACGACCACGTCCACAGTTGTGCCTCCGGTCTCTGTGATCTTTGAATTAATACAGTATGAGACAGTAACTATCGGCTTTACTGAAATGCTTCACAAGATGTCCTGTCTCCGCATCTGTAAAACCTGTAGCAGAACTGACCAACATTGCACCTGCCCACACGTCTTGCCTCTAAGGCTATCTATTTGTAACCAAAAGGTGATGTGGGGGGGGGGGGGGGGGGGGGGGGGGGGGGGGGGGATGAGGGAAGTGGTCTCCTTGCCCCGATTTACTGAACAAGCTCACATGGTTTGAGCACGCTCAATAACACTGCTGAAGCCAACTGCCCTCACTCTGAACCCCTACTTTGGGCAAGTATAGGTGGCCTCATTACAGGGAGATAACTTACCTACAATAACTTAAGAAACAACAAATGGTCTTGCAGAACCTTAGAGACTAACAAAACATGTGGATGGTATCATGAACTTTTGTGGGCACAACACACTTCTTCAGATGCAGGGGTTTACAATGAGAACACCATTCTAGAGGAAAGATGCTGTCAGTTTACCACAAGGAAAACTAGGTGAGGTCAGCACTATCCTTTCTCTCTTGCCAGTAGATGGCCTCTCCTAATTTATCTCATGGAAAATGCTGGTAGCTTATCTCCCTCTGGACTTTCCAGCGGGATAGTTAATACATATTAGTTGTGCTGTAAAAACATACCTTTTCATTATTAGTGAAGACACACCTAAAGCATTGCCTCTCCTAGAGAATTTGTTTCTGACACCAGCTCATAATCAGCTCATGTCCCAAGTGGAGGGTTGATTGTCATTGTGATTTTTATCCAAGCTGCAGAACAGCAGGTGTCCATAAGAATCACTGTAAATCATTCACACTGCAGGAAATCAATAGATTATGTTATCTTCTGAGGATGCTATAATGATTAGAATAGCAACCATTTTAAAATCCTTATCTAGATCTATTAAAACAAGGTGGGCTGCATGACTGTAGAGTTTAGTTTGATGACTAAAATGACAACAAAGCAATTTCCCATTTAGCGCCGAGTTCATTCACTTGTATGCTGATCCTGAATAATGGTGCTTAACTGTCCCTTGTCATGCAAGCAATGCTCATCTGGGCCTGAGACTGAGCTGAGACCATGGACACATTTAAAGTCTCTGGGACAGAATCTAGTCTCAGCTATGCAAGTGTAAATCTAAAATAACTCCATCGAAGTTGTAAGACTTTGATTTTAATTATGTTACTTTGGATTTGCACTGGTGTAACTGAGAGTGCTTAAGTGTCAGAGGGGTAGCTGTGTTAGTTTGAATCTGCAAAAGTGGCGAGGAGTCCTGTGGCACCTTATAGACTAACCAAAGTGTTGGAGCATAAGCTTTAGTGAGCAAAGACCCACTTTGTCAGATGCATGTCGAAGTGGGTCTTTGCCCACGAAAGCTTATGCTCTAACACTTCGGTTAGTCTATAAGGTGCCACAGGACTCCTTGCCGAGAGTGCTTAGTTTCCCTGGGTCATGGGAGCTGTGCAGAGATAGATACTATTTATACCTCAAATATTTAATTGTTGCTTTCTGCTAGGATTTTTTTAAAATCTTTTGAAGCACATTGTTTTCTAAAATGTAGCTCAAGACTTGATTGTTAAAATATGTTCAAACCTTTATGTGAAAAAGAGGCCCCATTTGCCAATCAGATAATAAGCTTAATTCTTACATCACACTTTATTTGTAGCTCACAATATAGTTAATGATTGCAGCTTATCTAACAGAAGAAACATGAAACCAGAGTTTTAGAATAATACAAATCTGCTTGGCATCAATATCTTGCCTATGAATCATATTCTTCCAATCAAGTCCCCTCTCTACCCTATCCACGTCCTAGCTGTGAAAATGCTGGTCTAATAAAACACCAAGAAGATCAATTACCTGTACAATTTCACCTCATAGTATTTTAAGTTCTGATAATCACTAGTCTTATTGGTAAAGGTTATTGACCTAGCAGGCATGGATCTGTTTGTTTCTGTTACTGTGATTCTACTGGTTAAGGCACTCTCTTATGTTAAATTTGGCCCTATGTGATTTCTAAAAACCAGCCTTTACAAAACTGAACACCAATATAAATGGGTTAATGTTGTTTTTTAAATTTCCAGCAAAAATTTAACAAAGAGTAAACCTTTCCGGTAGCATTTTCAACCAAACACATGAGAGAAATTGAGTAGAAACAGAAAGCGAAATTGATTAGTCTATTTTCATTGCCCAAGTGAGAAGAGATGCAGAAAGTAAACAAAGAGCATAAACAGTTAAAAATAATTTAGGTGTTCTTTGTAACATATGTAAAGACATTACCTTTTACTAATAGGTAACTCTTCATGTTAACATTGTCCCTATAAACTGCACCAACTGCTGTTTAAAGAGGAAACCTTCACTATTACAAAAAGCATTAGGCTTTCTATAGAGGGTGAAGGATGGAGGATGGGAAACGAAATACTGAACTAGTCTCAGAAAGGGGAATGTCACAGGCACATAGGGCTGACTGTTGGTGTATATATATATATATATATATATATATATATATACACATACACACACACACATATACATACACATACATACACACAGAGAGAGAGGCTCCTGGCATTTAATTGATAAGAAAATGACATCTTATCTGCAACTTGAACGAGAATCCTAAGAGACTCTGAAACTACAATTAGAGACATCTGTGACTGTGTATGAATTTACAGTAAAAACACATCCAATCTGCAGCTTCAGAAAGAGAGAGGATCGCAAAGAAATCATCTCTCTTTCTCCCCCTCCCCCCACACACTCCCAAGGAATGTGGAATGGAATATTCCATTTTCTCTGGCTGGGGTGAGGGGAGAACCTGGGACATGCCAAGATTTTAAATCATCCCTTCTCTAGTAACCCAATCCCATCCTAGAACAGGCTTCTTAATGAGGGCCTGCTGTCTCATACAAAGAGCAAAAAGGCATCTGAGCAAATGACTCCCACCTCATTCTAAGTTATAGAATATACATTAATCCCTTTCCTTGCAGTTTTGGCCAGGAAAATATCAATGAACTGGAAGAATGGGGACGTAAGGTGAGCCAGAGTTGGAGGAGAACTAGTAATAGAACATGGTTTGAGACAGATTTTGCACAGTGAGCCAGAAGGGACTTCATTTTCAGGGCTGAGGAGCTTAAACTGACAATTGGATGGTACCACTTGAAGGGAAGGGAGGTTGTGTCATTATCACTCTAAGCTAAAGAGAAAAGTCAGGAGGGTTAAAAGTGCTATGGAGGCCATAGTGCTCCCTGCTGCATCCCTATGCACTTGGAGTATCAGGGATACATTTTAAATATAATGATTTGTAAAATAGGACATGTTCACCCCCGGTATTGTTCCTTATGGGTGTGCCTAAAAAAAAAAAATACTCCTGTGAATATAAGAACATCTTTTCTCTGAGCTCCTGCATCCTGAAAAATGAATGGAGTGCTTTTATAATCCTAGAAGCAGGGGGTTGGGCTAAACCAATACACTGCATGAACATTTCCCTGGCTGCATGAATCTCTTTCTGCTGTATTTCAGTTTTCTTCTATTTAATAAAAAAAAAAAAAAAAGCTTTTGCAGCTGCAAAGAAACACTTCATCATGCATGCCTCAGTTCATGTCCAGAAAATGCTAATGGAGAGCCTGAACAACGATGGGGTACAAAACACTCAGTTTATCTCACTTGACATATTAACTCTGGTGCCTAATGATGAACCTCTCATTGGGTTACACTAACTATTTCACTGCTGTTCATTTTAGTGGGCACAATTGGGGATTGAGAGTCGGATTTGGTATATCACCATTATTTCCCAGATCTAAGAGTGTTAGTACTTAACACACCTTTAAAAGAAAAACAGGAATATAGGGGTTTTATACTATTTCTAATAAATATACATATGGTCTGAAGTACATCTAGAAGCAGAAAGGTCACATATGGACATCATACCAAAAGTATAGTGACATACACCTAGACCCCTCATATGAAGAGACTGTAAAAAACCAACCCCACTCTTGATTTTAAGACAGATGAGGCACAAGACAAATTATTTATGGAGGGCAAATAAAGAAAGGCTCATTATTGCATTTAGAATAGGAATTGTTAATGGTCACCAAAAGGAATGAAGTAAACCTTGTAAATATGAACTGATAAAGGAAAACCATACTCCCAACAACAGGAAGCCTGATAAGACATTGGATTTTGCTATCAGTTTGATGGGAGTCTTTCATTTATTTAAAGTATGTCTGGAAAGGGACCAGGCAGGGGAACATGTGCTATCATTTGAGGAAGTCAATTCATGTTACTAATATAGCTGATGTGGGAGAGGGGAAACATTAGTTGGTTTTGGTTTTTTTTTATCATTATTATTTGCTAATGACTGGAAGCACTGGAGCCAAATGTAAATTCTTTAAAAAACAAGACAACAGTTAGGTTACGTCTACTCAACACAGCTTTTAGGGACAAAGTGCTGGAAGGCTGGAGTCCTGTGTCACCTGCTGGCCTCATGTTCTGGGGCTGGGGAGGTTGGAGCCATGCAGCCTCCTCCCTCCCCCAAGATCCAGGGCTGGGGAAGCTGTGGTACATGCGATTGACTCTTCCCCTACCTATGGTTGGAGGGGGCGCTAGGCATGCTGCCACTTCATCCTTGCCCCATGGTGGGGGATGGGGCCTCAGCAGAGAGGTGAGGCTTGGGGCCTGCCTCCCCCCGCCTAGCTGCACCGACTGCCCATGAGTGTAGACATACCTGTAGTTACAGCAAGGGTTGCAATAGCAGCTTAAGCTTCTCCATATTGTCCTGCCTGCCAACCAGAGAAACCGACTGCCTCTGTAAGCCCCTGGGCAAAGTAGGGGCGGAGGGTGACTCTACAGTCCCAGAAAGGGCAGGACCCCAGTCAGAAGGGGCAGGGTTGGTGGAGCCAGCCCTCTACATCACACAGAATGTGATGCTCCCCCCCACAACCCTCGGAGCTGAATAGAGCATGCTGTGCAGCACTCCTGTGGCAAGGGCAGTCAGTGAAGGTGGGGATGGGGGAGGGAAGCCCCTAGCCCACCCCTTCTGTTGAGGCCCCACCCCCACAGGAGCTAAGCCGCCTCCCTGCCCCCCCATGGGTAGGTAGGGCAGCATGCTTAGCATGCCCCCCCACACTATGGGGAGGGCAGCAGGGCAGATGGGAGAGTGTGCCCCCCACTATGGGGAGGTCAGGAGGACAGATTGGAGGAGGTGCCCCCCCCATTCTATGGAGAGGACAGGAGGGAGGATGGGCACGTGTGCCCCAGCCTCCCACCCCCAGTCTATGGGGAGGGAGGATGTGCAGCTCCAGCCTCCCTGGCAAGGAGCGCTGGGGGCAGCAACACACTGCCCCAGAACACCTACAGCAGGCGTTCTAGGGGCAGAGTATGGGCGGGACCAGGCTCATGGTTTGGGAAGTCTGTGCCTTCTCCCGCCTAGGATACTGGATGCCCACATCCTGTGGCAATTTATAGGGCCCAAGGCTCCAGCCACTGCCCTGCCGCAATTGCAGTAGTGTTGCTGGGAGCCTCAAGCTTTTTTGAGCCTCTGGATACTGGGACAACTGCCCCCTTCTCCGTCACCCTCCCCTGGTCAGCAGGCCTGCTGCCCACACATCAAAGTGACTCTGGAGGGACTGCTTCTAAAACAGAAAGAGAGCTCTGTTGGCCTCTCTGCCAATTAGGATTTCAGTTACAGCCATGGAGGTGGGTTTTATTATGTGCCAGAGGAAACTGGCCTGAGACCCTGCCACTATGGATATTTCACTAAGGCTACGTCTAGACTGCAGGCTTCTTTCAGAAGAAGCTTTTTCGGGAGAGGTCTTCTGAAAAAGCTTCTGAAAGAACGCGTCCGCACAGCAAAAGTGCGTCAAAAAAGCGAGCTGCTTTTTCACACTGAATAGACTCTCTCGCATTTAAGCTGTGATTACTATGGACAGAGTGGCACCAGAGCACCTGTACTTTTTCCTCTTCTCTCAAAAAAGCTCCCTCTTCCCTGTCCACACATGCCTTTTTCCAAAAGAGCTCTTTCAGAAAAAGGTTTACCAGTGTCAGAAAAAACCCTGTTCTTTCGATTTTTTGGCAAAAGAACGGGATTGCAGTGTGGACGGAAGTGAAGTTTTCAGAAAAAAAGGCCATTTTTCCAAAAAAACCCGCTGTAGTGTAGACATAGCCTCAATTAGCTTAAGATGACAGTGCCATACGCATCCACCATTAAGCAGCAGAATCTTTCTCCAAGGGATGATGACTTGCCTACACTTGGAGCAGGGGCCAGGAAGACATACTTGTACTAACTCTCATTGACCTTGCATGCTAAAAATAGTAGCGTAACCACAGTAGCATGGGCAGCCTCAAAACCACCTGGAAAAGAAACCCACCTAGAACTAGCACAAATATGTCTCCTTGAGCTGGGAATCAGCCCCCCAGAGCCATTTATTGATGTTGCCTTAGTTACTGTTCTGCTGGGACTGCTTTTGAACTAGCAAGCTGGAGGTCAATCCGATCTCCCAGGCCTTGTAGTTCCCCTGTTACACAGTTCTCCTGTGAGAAGGAGAATCAGCAATGAATTTATCTGCAGTGAATGAACTATAGTGAGATAAAGCTGGATTCTCTATTCAAGGACATATATAAATGGAACAGCTCCCAGCAGCCTCTGCAATCTCCTTCCTTCATCTCCCTTTTCTGTCCTCACATCTCTGTTCTATTTACCTACTTTTGCTCCATTTAATTAGCATGAGGACTTACAATGCTATGCTCTAAGTGAGCAAATCCTGTGAACTAAGAAAGTGATAAGTGTATTCATGCTCCTGGGCATATGTAATTGCTTGATTGAGAGAAGATGGAGATATCCCTTCCCTTTAAGTATTACACCTAAAATTAAAGTATTAAACACAAAATCCTTTTTCTAAAGAGAGCAATAAGAACTGCAGCAAGAGCCCCTCTTTCCCTGGCCAACATTGCCAAGGGTTGGGCTTGCTGCTGGTTTCTGGGGTAAGGCAACCAGTCACACCTTCTGGGATTCCCTGCCCTGCTGTCTCTCATTCTTGCTCACTCCCACTCCTCTATTCTCCCCCTTCTAACTGGGGAGGCTTTTAAAGGCCTCCAGGGCTATGTCTACACTGGCAGGTTGTTGTGCAAGAACAGCTGTTCTTCTGCAGAGCGTCCACACTGCCCGCCCGCTCTTGCACAAGAATATTTACAGTAAAGCGTGGTAAGAGAGGGCTTCTTGCGCAAGAGCTACGCTCTTTTCTAACAAGTATAAGCTCTCTTGCGCATGAGCTCTTGTGCAAGAGGGCAATGTGGACATGCAGCAGGGGTTTCTTGTGCAAGAAAGCCCTATGGCTAAAATGGCCATCAGAGCTTTCTTGCGCAAGAGAGCATCCACACTGCCATGGATGCTCTTGTGCAAAAGCACATGGCAGTGTGGTCGTGTTCTTGTGCAAGAGTTCTTGCACAAGAACCTTTGCTCAAGATATTCTTGCACAAGAACCCGTCAATGTAGACATAGCTCAGCAGGCCTGACATGGAGTCAGTTAGTCCCAATCTGCCTGGCCCAGCTATCTGCCAGCTGCTCCTAATTGTCCTGCAGCCCTTCAGCTCTAATTAGCAGGCCTTTAAGGGCTGTCTCCCCCCTCTCCTCCATAGCAGCCCTCTGGCCTTACCTTGTTGAAGTACACTTTTAAGAAGAAGCATTCTTTACTGTTGGTGGTATTGCTATAGAGATGTTGTCCCCACATCGCTAGAGAAACAAGGTAGGTGAGTTTAAATCTTTTATTGGACCAACTTCTATTGGTGAGGGACAAACTAGCTCTTGAGTTTACAGACCTGAAGAGGAGCTCAATGTAACCTCCAAAGTTTGTGTCTTTCCTGAACAGTCAGTCCAATAAAAAGTATTATGTCACCCAGCTTGTCTGTGTAGTAAAGTGTGTCTTAAAAGGCTTGTAATTAAATATATTTTGGAAGGTTATTGGAGATTTTATTTTATTTTTAAAATAACTCCGCACCAGTCAGGCAGATCATGAAGGTAATGAGAAGCCGAGACACATCTCAACACGCTTATTGCAAGGTCCTTTTAAACCCTTCAGGACAAGGGAGAGATAAAACATCTTCTATTCTAAAGCCAGGTGGTTTTTAACATCTGCTTGCTTTCAATATTTCTATGTTTATGGCCTTTTGAAATATCCATCGAAGTGTAAATACTTATAAAAATTACTTACTAACCCTATAAGAGAAGGCTGGATTAAATTCTGAGCCTCAAAGGGAAATATATCTTCTCTTAATGAGATCTTACCTGAAGATATTCAAGAGCCAACATGGTACAAGTGAAAGAGACCAGATACTCAGCTCAGCTGGTGGAACCCACAATGGAAGTGTCAGGGAAGCCTTCTGAGGATCCAGTGCAAGGTATTTGAATCTGTCAAGCCAAACATTTCAATGATTGAGATCCAGGTGCTACCTAGAGAAAATGTCAGTTGATGTGTGTATCCTCATAGCTTTCACTACTGCTGTAGCTTCCAGCCTTTGGAATCAAGAGATTAGTAACAGGAGCCTTTTAGAACAGATCACCAGCTGCAGAAAGGTCCAATCAGACTTTGTGGGATTCTGTACAGAAGAAATCTTTCTATGGTACTTACAGCATCTGAGCATCTCACAATTTTTAAAATATATTGATCCTTACAACTCCCATATGAGGTACCTTTATCCCCATTATGTGTGGTAAACTGAGGCACAAAGAGGCTAAGTGACTCACTTAATCGCACATGGGGAGGATCTAGTGAAGGGAAGTGAACTCTGATCTCTCATATTCAAGATGAGTGTTCTAATCACTGAGCCATCCTTCCTTTCATCCTGAAACAGTCCCTGCGAGTTGATTGAAGACAATTTGGATGTCTCCCTTTCATAAAGCTTTTGAGTTTTGAACAAAGGAACAGTTTGCTCGAGCTAAAAAATACCAGTTTACCAGACCATCCATATACCATTCATTGGGCCCAATCCTGAAGTCTGGATTCAGTTTTTAATCACTCTGGCTACGTCTAGACTGGCATGATTTTCCGCAAATGCTTTTAATGGAAAAGTTTTTCCATTAAAAGTATTTGTGGAAAAGAGCATCTAGATTGGCATGGATGCTTTTGCGCAAACCCATTCTGGGTTGTCTACACTGGCCCTCTTGCGCAAAAGTATTTGCGCAAGAGGGCTTTTGCCTGAATGGGAGCGTCATTGTATTTGCGCAAGAAGCACTGATTTTGTACATTACAAAGTCGTGCTCTTGTGCAAATTCAAGCGGCCAGCGTAGACAGCTTTTGCGCAAAAACTTGCCAGTCTAGACGCAGCCTCCTTGTTCAGGCAAAACATCCAACCTGAAAACCTGAGTTTGGGATTTAGCCTCTTAACTGTACTGTATCTGATTTTAGATTAAGTTTTAGGCAAATTAGCCCTGAATTTTGCTTTTATTTAATACCTTTTATCTATGAGTCTGTAACATTTGTAGTCATGATGCTCTATAAATAATAATTAAAATACAATAATTATCAGAAATTTTGATTACTTTGAACACTATTATAGAACATGAAACCTTTTACCTCAAGAACACCATCTGGAAACCAGGTAATGTCTGTAACGGTTAGAAGCTGTTAGCACCTATTAGCTTTTTGGGATGATCTATGTGAAATAAGTTGGCAAGCCTCTGTCTACTCTAGCATCTGACAGTTGGCAATATTAGATGAAGACAATCTCTAACCTACAATGCTCACAGCTTAAAAGGCACACAAAAGTTCCTATTTTGTAAGCATCAACTACAGGGGTCATGCTTACTTAAGTGGACACTATCCACAGTAGGAAACAATATATCCTAGTCAAATTGTCTTCACAGCAGTTGATTCCAAAAGATGACCCAATGCACTGGGAAACCCAGGGAATGGTTTTACCTTGGCTGTGACATTGTGTTTTTGTTCATTACTGTTGGACTTCTCATGAGCATCATGGAAGAAGTAATTAGGAGTGGTCTGAACAATAACTTATTAATATAGAGCTAGATTATGACTCAGCCCATATGCAAAGGTATGAGGAAGTGAAAAGCTCCCATGTACATGTTTCTTGGACTTCGGATTCAGGTGTGTAGGAGTAAACAATGCCCAGCTGCTTCCCCTCCACCAGAGAAGATTGAGGAATTGGTAGACTTTGGGTCCACTGCCCCTATGCCCATACACACACAGCCCTGGTCTACATGAGGATTTTATTTTGAACACACACACGTATGAATTTATAAGCTGCCTGGTTGAGTTTATAAGCAGAGCATCCACACTACCAAGCCCGTTATTTCAAAATAATGGGCTGCGGAATTCAAAATCTGTACTCCTGCTTTTCATCAGGAGTAATGCTAATTCCAAAATAGTTATTTAGAAATAACAGTGTGGATACTCCAACGTTGCTATTTCAAAATAATGACTCCCTAGAGTAATTTGAATTACATACTCCCAGTGCTTCCTCGGGCTTTAAGTCTGAGGTAGCACGTCCACATTAACAGAGCTTGCCTTGGACTAATTTTGAGGCTTTCCTGTAGCATGGACACACTAGTTTGAATTTGTTAAATAGTGAGTTAAGTCAAATTTACTAATTTTGAAATAGTTTCCTAGTATAGACATGGCCTTACTAGCCAGAATAGCAGAGCCAGTGTGGTGGTGGTGGGAGAAAGTGGTAGAAGCTCCTTTGGAATGGGCGTGGCCAAAGAAATAGGAAGAGGAGTGAGGGGGAGGAGTGAGATTCAGTCTTTGGGGGAGGGAGGGAGAGGAAATGAGTTCAGGCTAGGATGGAGGGTGCTGAGGGTTCCTACCTGCTCCTGGGCCCTATAGCCCATGGGGGAGCTCACGGAAGGTTTCCTCCCTCTCCGGGTCAGTGGGCAGCCACTCCACCGATGTCCGTAGAGTCCCTTTTAGTTCAGGGTCTCAGGCCAATAGTCAGTTCAGTTCAATAGCGTGGACCTACGCCTGAGTTCAGGGTGGGGCAGCAAACACACACAGTCTTAAGCCCCAGCCCTGGTTCAGAGCAGGGCGACAGGCAAACACACAATTTATGGCCTGGCCCTAGGGCAGGGCAGCAGGCAAACACACAGTGGTAAACAGATACGCACTTGAAACTAGGATGTCTCTTTGTGTAGGAGGGATTCAGGCAACTTGTCTATAGTGGCCGAGCGGGGGAGACTGCCACCCAGTGAGTGGCTGGGGGGGGGGGGGGGGGGGGGGGGGGG
>JANRFK010004440.1:27112137-27122683 GCA_030068395.1 Apalone spinifera | reverse complement strand
AAAGCAGAGGTGTCTACTGATTTAAGCAGAGGACTGGGACAGGATTGTTTCGCAATCCTGTCTTTGACACCAACTTGCTGCTTGACATCAGGCAAGTTATTTAATTTCTTTGAGTCAGGGCATGTCTATATAGAGAGCTAGCATGCAGCAAGCTGGTGTGGAAGTCTACAGCGCTCTAGCCTGCTGCACACAAAGGGCATGTCTATAGTATAGTTGGGAGGGAGCCTCCCTGTCTGCGTAAACAGCCTTGCGCTGCTTCCACTCAAGCTCACACTAAAATAGCATTGTGGTTGTTGTGGCACGTGCAGCTTCTCAGGTTGGCTGCTTGAGCTCAGACCTTGGGTGCTGGACAGGTGCTGGAAGGAGCAGGGACGAAGACAGACAGCTCTCAGCACCATGCGGAGCGCCCCACTCCAGCCCCACATAGCCTTCAGTGCTGTCCGGAGCTCAGCGTGAACCCCCCCAATCCCCTAGCACTGCCCAGAGTGTGCAGCATGGCATTCCAGCAGTGATTTAAAGGGCCCAGGCTCCAGCCACTGCCGCTGCTGGTGCAGCAGCAGCAGCGGTTGCAGTAGCCCCAGGTCCTTTGAATTGCTGGGCTCTGAGGCCAGGAGCGGATGATAATTTTGCAGGGCCCAGGGCAGTGCCGCAGGGGCCCAGGGCAGCACAATTTCGTGCATGCGCCTTGGCAGCAGCCGACCAAAGTAGCATGCGTGGGGCACGTGGGTGGGGCCTACTGAAGCGCGGGACCCGGGGCAGCCGCCCCCCTCGCCCTGCCCTATATCCGCTGCTGTCTGAGGCAATTACCCCTCCCCCCATCAGCAGGCCTGGACTTATTTGGCTAACCCAAACCACCACCTGTGCCACAATATGCAGGCTATTTTTAATGACTAGCTTGAGCAGAGCTAGTGCAAGTCTGCCTGGGAGGCGCACTTCCAGCTCTCTGTAGGAACTGGAATTTGCAGACAGCCTTACATTTAACCTCTCCCTCAGTTAGATGCAAATACTTAAGTATCATATTTTCATCCCACAGCTAAATACAAGTTAATTGCCAAGTCTTAAGCCAATAACAGTACTGTCCAATAAAAGCCTTATCTGCCCCCAAAACATGCCTTTGCTTACAGTATCTTTTGTTAGTTAAACAAAACAAAATGACTGTTGCTAAGAAGTTAATGTTGTTTAAAATTTGCTGGCTAACACACACAGCCCTTTCCCTGCGTTCTCCCCACTGAATTCACATTCTGTTTTCTCTTGGGCTTTTTGCTTTGTTTTGTTTTGTTTGGGGGGTTTGATTTGTTTTATTCCTTCTGATTCCACTGGGTCTGGTGATTTTTATTTGTAAAATTTTCTTGTTAGTCTATGTGAACATCTGGAAGAATGTATGAATTTTGGATAATGTGGTGATCGGCTAAGTCACTGAGATTGAGGAAGGGGGAGGGGCAGAACAGGGGGCTAGGTTCAAGAAAAGTGGTTAGACAGAATGGGTGGGGATGGTGTCCCTAGCCGCTGTTTGCCAGAAGTTGGGAATGAGCAACAGGGGAGCCAGAATGGATCAGGGAGATGGGGTGTGTGCTGGGAGGGTGGCCTGAGGGAAGAGAGGGTTGATGAGATAGAAAGCTGAACTGATGGGATGGTGATGATGGGCCCTGGGGGATTAAATTGAGGGGATTGGGTCACAGGCTGAGGCTCTGCTGCACAGGATTAATTGCTGGTTATGAGACAGGCACATGTGGGGGTGAGGGGTTCTGTCGCAGGGACCAAAATCATCTTACTCAGCACACATGGGAGTGTTAGTATGAATCCTCACACACCCACCTGCTGGAGCTGGGTTCAAAGCATAAGAGATGGACCTAAAAACTGATATAAACTTTTATTAAAAAATGTCTTTATTTTGAGGACCAATCTCATGACTTTCTGACTTATGGTTTTTGATCTCTTGAAGTTGCCAGTACTGCTCATGCCATCATTGCATGCATAAAGAGGGGAATCTTGAACAGAGTAGAGAGAGTTTATAGTACAGTACCTCTGTATTAGATACCAGAAGACTGTATCCACTTCGGGTGTCCACAGTTCAAGAGGGATGTTGGAAAGGAGTCAGAGAAAATCCATGAGAATGATGAAGGGACTGAAAGACATGCCTGAGGCCTTGTCTACCTTGGCACGTTTTGTTGCCAAAAACTGCCTTTTGATGACGACATAGTTAATAGTTGGAGCCATAAAGAGCTCAGTCTGTTTAGTTTATCGAAGGGACGTTTAAGTGGTGACTAGATCATGTTCCTCCCTGGGGCACAGAAATCTGATAACAGAGATCTCTTCAATCTAGATAACAAGGCTATTCCAAGATCCAGTGGCTGAAAGTTAAAGATAGATAATGGCCGACCAGAAATAAGTCACACATTTTTAACAGTGAAGGTAATTGTTCCAGTAGTTAATTTACCAAGGATGTTGATGGAGTCTCCACCACTAGATATTTTAAAATTAAGATTGAGATTTACTATTGTTTTTTGAAGATATGTTTGGCTCTGAAGCAGATATTAATACAGGAAAATCCTAGGTTCTGTTACGCAGAGGTTCCCACTAACCAATTGCAATGATCTTTTCTAGCTTTAATATCTATTAATCTAAAATCTGTCATATAAAGCGTATTAATATTCACTGTCAATTTTGGATGTGCCTATGTAAGCCACTATCTACTTTCCATCCATGTAGCCAGGCCCCATGACTGGAAAAACAGAAACAAAAGGGTTTATTTATTTATTTATTTATTTAGTTCTGTTTAGTTTGTTGGAATAGTTGGTCCAATTCCTTTGTAAACGTTGCCTAGAATCACATTCCAAGTTCCAAGAGCAAACACTAAACTAGGTAATATATATAGAAGTGTCTCTGCTCTTCCAATGTTTCTAGGCAACCTTGCAACACAAAGTTACGAAGCGTGGCTATTTGTTCAAAACATTCTCAGCTATTTCCTCTGATTTTTCTTCATGACATTTTCCTCTGGGCTCTATTTGTATTTCACATCAGGAAGAGGGAAGGTGAGGGAAGTGAAGGTGAATGTTCTGTTTCTATACACAAAGAGCAAAAGCGTTACTTTCAGAATTTTAGTTTAAGGGTAATAACAAGAAAGAACAAAAAAAAGTCTCCAGAATAGAGCACAGCCTGTGTGACTCCTCTATAACATGCTGCAGCAATTCTGGAAACAAAATACCTGCCTAACTTGACAGCAGAGTTTGTTAGAAAGATTTAACAGTTATCTAGCCATGTATATTGCAGTGAGACAATCTCAAAAGCACTTTGCTCTTTTGGCAGATAGTCCCACTGTTAGTGACATGGTTCTAATTAGAGCTTGTTTGAACTTTTCATAAGAAACATTTGTGAAAATGCTGTTTCATGTAAGTATATATTTTTTCAAAGGGAAATGTAAATTTCAATTTTTTTCCAGTCAGGAGAACTTTGTCTACCATTGACATTTCAAAATGAAATATTCTTTCATTTAAAAAATTCCATTCAGAATGAAAACTGTAATTTTGAAATGAAGTCTTTAGAGCAGAGATTGTCTTTGTTCTGTTTGTAAATCCTGTTACAAAATGGGATCCTTGTGTAATCTATGTTCCTAAGTATTTGGTTAATAATAGGACTGGGAAGTTTCATTTTGATAAAGTTGTCACATTTTGCTTTGATACTAGATTTGAAAGTTTCTGAACTTTTTGTTCTATTAAATTTTTCCAATATTTTTACTTTTTATTTCTATTCAGAATAGAAATGAATTTCCCATTGTTGAAATTTCCCAGGATGCAAATTCTGGTTTTGGAACAGCTCTCATTGGAATTTCCATTCAAGTTGTTTGGTTTTTTTTAAATCTGGAGATATATTTTTTATGAAGTAAGGCCTATATTCAAAACAAACATGTTCATGGAAAAAATTCAGTTCTTTTGAATTTTTTTCTTAATTAAAATGATTTTCTCAGGATTTCATTTTTTAAACATCACATTTCCACAAAAAAACTTTGAATAAAAAACAGGTGAATTCCTTTTCGTCTGTTTCACAAAAACAGTCACCATCATATTCAGCTGTTTACAAGACTATAGGATGAAAAAAAGCAGCTGATGACTTCAAAACTGTAAAGTCAATGCCTTCTTTCCTTACACAAGCAATGAACACTGTGTCTGGGAAAAGCCCATGATTTTGGGTAATGAGTCTTTGTGATTTGGAGTTATGATATTTCATTCATGGCCCTAATAATCTGCAGGTGAAGCAGAAAAAATAACAACTGAGGCTATGTCTATGATGAGAAGGTTCGGCAACGAAAGTGCTGTAGACATGCAAAAGTCGCCAAAAGTGAAAACCGGTCAAACTAGAGTTTCTGCCTCCCATTGTCAACATTTCATGGCCACATTGTTAGCACCCTCTCGACAGATAGAGCAAAGCAACGTGGGTAAGCATCCCACAGTCCAGTGTTGTGGGAAGGCAGAGCTGCTCTGTAAGCTCTCAGTGTTGAGGAATGTCAAAGCAGCACAGCAGTTTCTCCAGCCCTCTCCCTGCAGCAGCAGTCTGCCTGCTGCTGGGTTCCTAGCAAAGCAGAACAGGAACAATTCCAATTATTTGTTCTTTGTTTGTTCCCCAAATGGAGCACCTCACTTAGCTGTTACATACTTCTCAAAGTTTTGAAAGGGGAAGGGGCTCGTGCCCACAGGGCAGCAGAGATCACAAAACACTGAACACAGTCATCAAGGCGGGCATTGTGGGAAACTGGCAGAAGCCAGTTCTCTTAACAAAACAAACAGCAGAGTCCACACTGGCTCTTTGTGGACAATAGAGGGGAAAAGCAAAAAGTCTCTTGCAGGACTGGAAGTTCTTTGTCACCAAAACTGGGTGTTTTTCCCCAAAAAAGTCACATTTCAGTGTAAATGCTCTTTTGTTGCCAAAATGCAGTTTTTGGCAACAAAACATGCCAGTGTAGACAAGGCCTGACATTAAGAAGAGTCAGAGATTAATCTGACAAGTTTCACTAAAGGTTCATGAGTCTACCACATCACAAGGATCTCCAGAACAATCTTTCATTGGCTGATCAGAACATGGGCCTGAGGCTGTTGCTAGCTGCTTTGTGGAAGCAGTAGTCTTATGTAAATTAATCCTATTATGAGTGTCTAATATACCACAAGTTCCTCCATTACTAATGAGTAAGTTGTGGGTGCAAAGGGAAAATGTTGACTAGCACAGTGTATAATCTCCCTTCAGTTGTTTCCCTGAAGTTGTTTATGCTGAGAGCTGAGTTTGAGAAACTGAAACATTGAGGTCAGGATTGGATTTCTTTGGTGTTATGTTTACTGTTTAGTTCCAGAATTACTATCTATGATTAATTTTGCCATCTAGTGACAACAGGTTAAGATTTCAGTCTTAAATGGAAAGCTCAGGCTGACACTCAAGAGTTTTTATTTATATCAGTGCCCAATTCTGGCATTTATTAGGCTCATAGAAAAATCTCTTTTTCATGAACCTAATGAATTCAAAGGTACTGATGTAAACTCCTACGTGATCACATCACCACTTAACTCCTCAAAATGACACCAATAAGGGGGATAGGTGGGACCATATGGGAATTTCTTCCCACCCCTCAGGAACTCACTTCAACTTGTTCAGCCTTTCACTAACACAGTCCTTATCTGATTTGCTGAGGGTTTTTTGTTTTGTTTTGTTTTGTTTTTCTCTTATGCTGATCCTGATCTGTGTCTCCCCCTCATCTCTGTCTGGGATCCTAGATGCAGGGGGAGACACAATCAACTTGTATGTGCTGTTTTGTCAGCACCAAGAGTTCAAAACTCATTAATCAGCCTCCCACACTCTGAAAAAAGAGAATGGCTTCTTGATAGGAATGTTAGAGATTGATTACTTAAATAATTGTTTAACCACATCAAACCTTAGCAGTTACACGATTATTTGACAGTCTCTGAGGGCAAGGCCAACAGCAATGTGCTCCTAGCCCAGCCCCCTGCCATTCCACATTGCTGCCTATCAGAGGCAGCAGCAGCCCTTGTCTGCAGAGGGCCCAAGCTCTACGTGAACAGAGACTGCACCGCCATCCCACGAAATAGCCTCTGTCTGCGGTGAGCCTGGGACTGCCGTAGACAGAGGCTGCTCCGTGGCAACCTCCCCTGTCCCCACTGTGTTCCCCCCCACCCCTGGGGAGAGGGGAGCCAGGCGGCTCAATGGAGCCAGTACTCCTGGGACCCAGCATTTAAGCCGGCTCCCCATACGTATTGGCTCCCCCTGACCCTCCTCACCCTCTATCACAGCGGTCGCCAACCTTTTTAACCACAAGATCCCTTTTTCAATTTAAGTGCAATGTAAGATCTACCTCAAACCCAAATATCCTTGCCCCACTTCCTTCTCACCCCTTCTCTGAGGCCCCGCCCCTGCTCCACCTCTTCTCCGAGGCCTCACCATGCTCCCTTTCCCTCCCCCCCCGCTTCCTCCCTGAACCTCATTCACTGTCACCAGACTGTGAGGTGAGTGGTGAGGGCAGCTCTGGGCCCACTGCAGCCCTGCTGGCTGGGCTGCCCCGGGGTGGGGAGAAGGCACTGGTTAGCTGGTAAGCATGCTGGTAAGGCATATGTTTACTATTTAACCGTTATACTAGCCAGAGTACAGTTTTAGAAGCAAAAAGAAGGTTTCGTGAATGATATTCCTGCTGAAGCTACAGCAGATGGATTGGTGTCACCTGCCATTGTTGGAAGGAAAGAAGTTACGGAGAGGAGGATCCTAGCAACTGAAACATTGGGCTAGTTGCTGTCTTCACATCTATGGCTGACAACCTGGCAGTATCTTACATACCAAAAATAAATAAATATAACGCAGGGCATCAGCACCCATCATTATTCACTTCAGCAGCCCAGAACTATCAGGTAATTACATCTCCTTTTGCTCCCTCTCTGTTGTGTTCTCTTCACACTAAGTAACTCACAGGTATTCACTACCATTGCCGTCCCCGTGGGAAGTGCCTATGTGACTCCCCCACAGGTATGCTAAGAAACAAGAGCTGAGTCGCTACGGAAATCATGAAGCAGAAAAATGAAGAGGAAAAGCCTGGTCAAACAAGTGGCCACACTTGGGCAATCTTCAGTCTTCCCTTTCAGATCTGTACACCTGCGAGGATGTGGCAGGACGTGCCCAGGAAAGCCTAAGTAAATATAAAACACCCCATCAGCGACAGAGTGATCCAGTCCAGAGGTCAAATTCATACATGGCATGACTGACAATGTCAGTGGAGTTCCTCCAACACTGAATTTGGCCCAGAAAACCTATATGGGTAAAGGCCTAGCCCAGGAATTCCACAGAGTTGGTCTCAGCTGCTGCACCTACGGGCACTTGCCTGGGTTCCGTTCTTTCCAACAGTCATGTCCAACCCATCATTGTGTCAGCGAGAAGGAACAAAGAAATCAGGCTCTTACCATGAATCAGCGGAGTCCTATGTTCTGTTCTGCGAACCCTCCAGCAGACATTAGGGATGTGAAAGGTTAACATCATCCTTAAAGGGTGGTGCTTACTGGTTCTGATTAAGCAGTGGGGGCAGAAGCATCTCCCCGCCCACCATGGTCAAGGGGCTGCTCCAGTCAGGCCAGAGCAGCCCCTGTCCTCAGCGGAGGGTGGGGGGAAGACACAGGCAGGGTCTGCTATGGCTGGCTGGACTGTGGCGGGGGGCCACTTCAGCCTGGTTATGGTGGGAAGGGGAGTAACTCCAGCCCAACTGGGCTGGACCGGCCCCACCCCTCACTTGCTGCTCCTTTAATTCATTAACCGGTTAAATATTACATTTAACTGGTAAACCAATTAAATGGGATTTTACATCCCTAGCAGCAATGGGCAGTGAAAATGATAAGAGGTGCAATGAGCGGTCAGGTTGAAAAAGAGGGGCCTACTGAGTTTAGAGAGGAGACATGATAGAATGAGGTAAAGTCATGGATGGCATAGAAAAGCAAGCACTTTTATTTATCCCATGTCACAATACAAGGGGACAAGCAATGAAATGGAAGGAAGCAAATATAAAAATGATAAAGGAAATACCTGGTAGTGGCCACTGGTAGAGATAAGACACAAGACTGGATGGACCCTGGCTTTGGGGATTTTTTCCCTAGTACTTATTTATTTAAAATGTTTTAATAGGATTGCAAATCCTTGACACGTAACGATCAGAAACAAAACAATAATCATTACAATAGTGAGCTTTTGATTAGAGAGATGCCATATGGTAATATGGCCATCAGAGTTCTCCGTTTAATAGGTTGTTATCATATTACACAGGGACTCTGATACAGCACTCACGGCCTAGGGCTTTCTCTGATCAATCATGTCTCCTTGGTTGGATATAAGGTAAAGAGGGAACCAAACTGCACAATTTGAGATCTGGAGTTAGAACATCTGAAAAGTCTGGGATATTTTAGTATGGGGCCATTGACTTAAACCTGCCTCTAATTTAGTGCCTGATTCAACTCCAATGAAGCAAATGAAAATATTCCTATTGACTCCAGTGGGAGATGATTAAGGTTGGGGACTACTGGATTAAGGCCTTTAAGGCAGTACAAGAGTCTTCTGTGTGGTACAGAGAAGATATATTGTATCATTCCAGGCCTGGCAACAGATGGGGCAAAGGGAGCAGTGGCCATGGTGCCTGTTAATTTAAAAGGGCCACTGCCACTAAAGCAGCAACGGCAGGGGCTTGAGCCTGTGGCCCTTTACATTGCTGCCAGAGCTCTGGGCAGCATGTGCCGAAGGGTTGGTTTAGAGAAGCTAGCCTGCAGCCCCCTCACACCTTGCCCAGGGACCAGTGAATTCTGTATCATTCAGTCACCCAGTGTCATTCATTCTGTCCCTTTTGCCAATGCAGAATCATTCCTACCAGTCATTCTCCATTGCCCTGTACAGTTCAGGGTTAACAGTCTCTCGAAACAAGCATCCCACCACTTCCCTCAAGAGACTATTCCACAACCTAACAGGGTCTCTGCCCTACAGAACCCGTCCTGTGGTTCCACTCCCATGCATCCCACTGCTCTTTATTAAAGCCCCTAAACTACTGTGCTCTCATCTTAATCATTAGTCTCTGCATTTCTTCTCACAGGACAGGCCTGGTTATTTCAGCCTCTGCTTGTGCTTAGCACTGCATTTGGAGAACTTAAGAAAATTGCTGCCAGAATCATGCGGATTACACAAACATTGCTTATTCCACCTCATTCTTCCCAGTATAGCCTGATCCAGGCTTCTGTGAAAGCAGATCTGCACTCTCACATCCTTGGCCCTTCCTGCGAGCCAGATCTATTTATAGAAGCTTCCAAAATCATAAAATTTCCAGGAAAAGAGACTGCTTGTGGGAATTTGAAGACTTGAGAGAAAGCAAGAGTTAGTTTAAAAGAGAGGATACAGGCAAGGAAAGCTCTGCAAAGGAAGATTAAAACAGTCTTTCCACAGGCAAAGTTGTTCCTTCTGATGCATATTGTACTGGAAAGGGAACAGGCTCATTTACAGGTTGAACCTCTCTAGTCTGGCACTCTGTGGTCCAGCATGACTTTAGTTAGCTGGATGTACGCTAATCATGGGTGTGACCAAGTTTCCCGTGGTCCCAGAAAATTTGTTTACAGCCACCACTCCTGGTGTTCAATGTTCTGTGCTGTTATTTAGCTCTAGTTTACCCCTAAATGTCCTCTAAGAACTCAGTGAGCAGTGCAAGTGTTGGTAATGCTGCTAGACAATACTGTCCTCCCAGGGTTTGGCAAATTCTCTGATTCGGCTCTGGTCAGGTCCCGAAGGTGCTGGACTAGAGAGATTCAACCTGTACTTACAAACACCACTCAGAATGGTTCATCTCAAATAAGAGAGATGTCATGTGCTCAGCCCACACAGTGATGGGTACTCCACCATGAACAGCTGATGTGCCAAGAGCGGGTATGTTCCTGAAAAGGTGAAAGTGATTATAGATGGCAGAAGTGCAAAAGGAAGGTGGGGGGCAGGGAGAGACACAGTTCTTTGCTGTGTGTTCTGCCAACAAACATGTTCAGAACACCTGCATGGCACTGCAATATAAACCTGGTCATGGATGTTTCATAATCTGCCTTTCTCAGCTGATCTCCTATGGACTAGCAAATCAGTGAGCATGATGCTGCCAGGTAGGCTGCCCATCGCTGTTCCATACTAGTGCAGGGGGGCTCAGCCAGGTGAGATCCTCATGAGCTGTGGTTTGTAACTGCTGTTTATTGGGTATCAGAAGTTGTTTAGAAGGTTGCCTTGCAGTAATTTTGTGTCTCATCCTGTACTAGCTTGGCAAGTAATTCCATTGTCTAAGGCAGGCATGTCAAACTCAAAGCCTACTGAGGGCCACACAAACAAAAACGGATAGCTTTCAGGGCCACCAATGTACTTCTATTGGAAAGTCGTAATTATTTATTATTATAGATTATATTTTAGGTATATTGTATAATATTTTTTCAGATCTTGTTTGAATATAATGCAATAGTTTGATGTGTAAAATTGTTGTTTGCTCATATATAATAATTTTTATAAT
>JANRFK010004440.1:27069941-27086339 GCA_030068395.1 Apalone spinifera | reverse complement strand
ATGGATTGTTCCTTCCTAAGTGGAGTACTTTGCATTTGTCCTTATTAAACTTAGTTCGTGGTGTTCAGTTCTTATAGTTGCTGATTACTCAAGAAAGCAAAGGGAGAAGAGGAGTAAGAACAACTAGAGCAGGGGTGATATCAGCCTTGTGTGCCTGGGGCTGTCGCCAGAGGAATTTGCACTGAAGTTAACTATTTAAGTGAAAGTGCTCTGCTGGAGCGCGCTACTGTCTGGCTCTGCTCTTCAAACCCCAGAGAATTAGTTTTCTTCTGATTTCCTCCTACCACACAACTCAGGACTGAGGATTATGATTGTTTATATTGCAGCAGTGCCTAAAACATGCTGGGTGCTTTCCAAACACAGAGGAAGACACAGACCCTGCCCTGAAGGGCCATCTCCAATCTAAAGAAGAATCAGTGTATTATATAAAGATTCCACTTCTGCAAACAAGCATTCCCTTCTCTTCAGAGACATTCCTCTGGGGCGAGGGTCACAGAGGCCGTCTCATCTCCTGCCATAGAGCAGGGTTGATTTCATCATCCTGGAGTGATGGCTGGAGGTTGGAAATGGATACACGACCGGACAGCTTGTTCCAGTTGCTGGGACTCTTTTTGGAACTGTAAAGCTTTTTCCTAATATTTATCCCAAACATTTCCTGCTGACACTTAAGCTCACAATAGCCCTTTCTGTCCTCTTGCTACTGAGAATATTTGATCTGAATCCTCTTTAGAATGTCCCACTATGTATTTGTAAACAGCCATCCTGTCGCCTCTGGTCTGAAAATGCCCAAGCCCTCTGGTATTTCCTCATGGGCCAGAACACTTGGGTGGTTCACCACTTGATTCTGGCTAATTTCTCTAGTTGTAGCGTAGTTAACACACAAGAAAAATCAATGAAAACACACGGCTCTCTCATCTTTAACTATAATCAGTATGTTTAAGACATTAAGGCTGTTTATACATTGCAAGCATCTTGTGCAAGAACAGCCGTTCTTGTGCAAAAACTTGCCAGCTGTCTAGACTGCACAAGTAAATTTACAGTATAGCGTTGGAAAACAGGGCTTCCTCCAGAAGAGTTATTGCTCTCCCCATGAGGAATAAGCCCTCTTGCGCAAGAGCTCTTTCAGAAGAGGGCAGTGTAGACAGGCAACATGAATTTCTTGCACAAGAAGCCCCTATGGCTAAAATGGCCATTAGAGCTTTCTTGCGCAAGAGGGCGTCCACACTGCCATGGATGCTCTTGTGCAAAAGCACATCTCTTGCGCAAAAGCACATGGCAGTTTGGACGCACTCTTGTGGAAGATTTTTTACATAAGAACTTGTCCACAAAACAGTTCTTGTGCAAAAAGCCTGCAGTGTAGACGTAGCCTAACTAGACTACAGGGTTTTTTTGAAAAAAACTTCACCTGTGTCTAGACTGCCACCACATTCTTTCGAAATTAAATCGAAAGAATGTGACGGTTTTTTCGACAGCGGTAAACCTCATTTTACGAGGAAGAGCACCTTTTTTCGAAAGAGCGCTTTCGAAAAAAGACATTCTTGACTGCAAACAGGGCTTTTTCAAAAAAGCAGATCGTTTTTTCGAAAAAGTTGTGGCTGTCTAGATGATCTTTTGAAAGAAGCTTTTTCAAAAGATTCTTTTGAAAAAGCTTATTTTGAAAGAAGTGTGTAGGCTAGAAGTACCCTAAATGGTTGCAGCATCAAGGACCTCAAAGCTCTTTGCAAACCATAATGAAGACTCAGGTATTATCTCAGGTTTACCTAAAAATGAAGATAATAAAGCGCGGCAGAGAGGTTAAGTGGCTTGCCTAAGATAACAAAGAGTCGGTGTCAGAGCTGGGAGTAGAATACAGAAGCTATGACTCCCATGCTCTAACCACTGGGTAGCAGTCTTTCCATCACTTTTTCAGATGTGTCTATATACATTTATTTAGTGTAGTTCCTCTGTTAGGACCTATCTTGGAATCAATGCCTGTATATATATTCAAAGCCATATCACCACCCTTGCAAATGAAATTCTTAGCATGAAATTCAAAGGCCAATAGCTTCTGAAGCTCATTCACCAGTGGCTTTCCCCTATTGGAAGAAGCTGTCTCTTTGTGGGATGACTGTCAAGACCATTTTTTCTAGTATTAGCCTTAAAGACTCACTAAAAGCACAAGGCACATTGTTGTAAAAGATCCTGATCAAAATTTATGAAAGCACACACTAATTTCTGATGCTTCCAACCTGAGTACTCAGACTAAGAATGCTGAAAGGGACCCTGATTTTCTGAAGAATTGAATACCCACCATTAGAAATCAAAACCCTTTAGAGCAGTGGTTCTCAAACTTTTTGGCCCATGGGCGTGGCCCACTTGGCTCAATACAAACCTTTTTGTGGACCACCAGTAGCTAATGGAAACTCGCTATTAATTACATAATTACACTTGAGCCATTTTGCTAGTGCTGCAGCTAAGGAGAATGGTTTAATTTAACCACTAGGAAAGAAAATATTAATTTAAATTATTACACAGAATAAGTGCTTTAACTTTCTCATGTTAATTTATCAACTTCATTTTAAATAAAGTAAAATATTAATTTATTTCCAACACAAAAGGTTTCCATGCTTTATTTATGGCAGGGTTAGAGAACCTTTTTTGGTCATGGGCCACTGACCCACAGAAAAAAATCAATTGGGGACCACACAAGTGAGAAGCAAAATAAAAAACAACAACAAATCCCAACCACTCCACTCCAGCCTCACTGAAGAAGGGGGAGGAACAGGGAGGTGTAGGTTCTGGGCAGGAGGCGGGGTGCAGGAGACAGTGAGTGGGAGTAAGGGTGCAGGAGCAAGGGTGGGTTCAGGAGCAGGCTGGGGTAATGTTTCTGGTTAGTGCGGAGGGTGCAGCAGCAGGTTGCAGGGTGTAGGGTCTCAGTGGGGGCACAAGTGTGTGAGGGGGCTGGGAGTGCAGTGTCTGGCCATGAGAGGATAGGGGGACATTTACTTGCCTTCATGCCCCTCCCTTCCAGGCACTGCCTTTCACTGCTCCCATTGGCTGGATTCTGGTCAATAGGAGCAGCAGGGAAAGCCTCCAAGCAGCACACCCACACACTGCTGTTCCCCCAGCTGCGGGAGGAGGAGGGGAAGGGGGAAGGGGAGGGGACTACTTCTTCCATGCAAGCCGGATCATGCAGTGAAGTTCGGTGCTCTGTCTCCCCCCCACATCAGAAAGCCAGCATTGGCGCTTCAACTGCGCAGGGGAGGGAGGGCGAGGTTGGAGCACCAACATGGGCTTCCTGATGCGGGGGGGGGGAGGGGGAAGGAGAGGGAAGCAACGGGGCTGAGCTCAAGTCACAGACCACCTGAAAGGTGGCCACAGACCACAGTTTGAGAACCACTGCTTTAGAATGTCCCAAGTAAGGTCTTTAATATCACTGGTCACTTTTGCAAACCTTGGCTATAATTAGCAAACAATTGAAAATGTGGGCTTGTATCTAGGGGCAACTCTACGGCAAGCGGAGATGTGAGAGAAATATTTACATTCAGACCCCAAAAATAGAGTGACTAGTCCAAGGACGATCACTCAAATTTAAAGGGGATTCTTTGATGACATCAAGTCAATATAGCTGTTATACCATTCATGCTGCTGCAGCAGGGAACAGGTGTTGTGGCAGGAAGAAAGGTGTAACCAGAATGCTACTGTGCTATGCTAATCCTTGCCTGCATTTTTTAACCTATGGACATGGGGCTGCTCTAGTCAAGGGCAGGGGTATTGGTTCTGCATAGAGCAGAACCAGCATCAGGAGGGAGCAAAGGTGAGGAATCTGCACATATCCACTCTGTGAATTTAAACCACAGCCTACCACCATCTGTTTCATCTGCTTACCCCCGAGATCTCTTGTCACCACCAGGAGTCCCTGCCCTTTGTGACGTAACAGTGATTATTGAGATTTCACCAACAGAAAGGTGTGATTCTGGTTGGGATTATGCAGGGGAGCCATCAAAGAATCAAGTGCCTCCTTTCTGTTTTTCAGAGATGGGCAGAGGAAGGTAATACTATTCCGTGGGGGACTTTAATTATTTCAGAATATGGGTTTGAGCCATTGAACTTCATTGAATCATCTCTGGGAAGTGTTTCAATTTCAACATCATCATCAAATTCTCATGAAAAAATGATTTGTCCAAATTTTTTCCAACTAGCTCTAATTTCTGTGTTTCCCAGCATCCTACTGAGAGTCCCTTCTCTCTGTTCTTTTACCATGGCTTCAACTACCACCTTTGTGTCAATGGGGCACCTTTTCTACCTTTTTATCCTCTCATCCACCAGGTGCCCAGACACTCTTCTTCAGATCCACCTCTTGAAAGTTATCCCTCCTTACTTTTGCTCCTCTTAATAATCCCCACACCCTCCTTCTGCTGCACTGGTGCCCGCTATCTGCTCTGATGTTTATACACGGTGACCAGATATCCCAATTTTATAGGGAGAGTCCTAATATCTGGGGCTTTTCTTATATAGGCACCTATTATCCTCACCTCTATCCTGATTGTTTATACCTGCTGTCTGTCACTCTGCATTTACATCTACAATTGGAATTAGGGATGTGAGTCCCAACTCACACAAGAACACTCCTGTTAGCTCTTACTGAGCTAGCATGTTAAAATATTAGCATAGCTTTGATTACACAGGCAGAGGCAAGCAGCAGCACTGGCTAGCTGTCCCAAATACATGTACCCAGGGTCCGAGAAGGATTGTACTTGGTGCAACTAGCCCACGCTGCCACTCACCACTGCCCATGCTACAGCAGTGGCTTCTACTTTTTAGTTTGAAGAGAGCTAGTGCGAGTATGTCTAATGAGCTGAGAATCAAGCTTCCAACTCAAAGAGTAGATGTAGCCTAAGATCAATGTAAGTACATTTCTTTATTAAACTGTCAGCATCACACTAGCCACTAAATACATCCACATATCATATTAATTCTATAAGAAGAGAGGAGGAAGGGCTGGGGGAAATTAAAATCTACTCATAGAATTTAAGATTATTTTTTCCTAGAATTGGTACCAATAAAAATATAAACACCACATTGCATTCTGGTATTACATTCATAGTCCCAGTATATTTATCTTCAGTAAGATGAGTGAAAAATAATAGCAATAGATTCTAGCAATAGATGTAGACTCTTCTACATTAAATGCACATTTTGGTAACAGTTTACCTGTTAAAAACTTCAAAATAAACTGTAAAAGAGAGGAGAGGGGAAATGTTAAGCCCAAACTGCAACTCAGCCACACAATTAACTTTATTCAAGCAAATAATCCTATTGAAATGATTGTGTCAAATCCCGCCGTTCTTACTCAGTTTTACTAAGTCCTTATTCAAACATATGCCCCAATTACTTACATATTCAGAGGGCCAGAATTGGATTTCTGTTACACCAGTGTAGATCCAGACTAACTCCATTGCCTTTAAAGACGTTGCTCTTGATCTATAATCCATCATAGCTGAGATGAGAATTTGACTACAGGCCAAAGCTGCCTAAGAAAGAGCTGATAACAGCAAAATGAAGAACCTAGGTTTTTACTTAGTGAAAGTTCTGCCAAGTTTACTTGTGTGTGATTACCTCTTTTTTGTTTCCCTGGAACTAGTTTAATAAACTGTAGTTGAAAAAGAAGCAGAAAACAAACCTTTCCAGTTAAATTGGCCTTGAGTCAGTTATATTCTCTTAACCAAAATTGTATCCAATTGTCCTGGGCTGTGAACAGTCATACGAAAGCTGATGCAAGAGGTTTGTTTTAATCCAAACAAAATCCAAACATTGCACCTCTCTGCAGACAAGTGCAGAGACAACCTTGAACATTCTGGCTCAAACAGCAGAAGGAAGGCCAAAACTGTTCAGTGATTTCTCTGAGCTTTAGAAACCAAACTTCACCACCCTTTTGTGCATTGAGTCTGATGGGTCCTAGCATGCAAGCACAATTGCCATGTGCCAATTGCCCCATGTGCTTCAGAACTCTGAATGACAAGTGCTACTACACCAAGCAGCTTCTGATCAGGAATGAAGTTGTCCTAGTTTTACATATGCCATCTTCTGTTTCTACAAAGTGTGTTACATTTCCTCCTCTACTGAAATGGAGCCATCTCCAAAATGGAACTAAGTAACTCTTTCAATCAAACAACTTCACAGTAGAGAAGTCCAGGCCAGAATGTAAAAGATACTGCACTCAACAGAAATGAGAGGGGGAGGTTAAGTAATTAACCACTTGGGATTAGCCCAATACACAGTAATTTGATTCAAATTTGTAACTAGTAATAGACGTCCAACCCTTTGATCCTACTGAAATCAATAGCAAAACTCCCATTGACTTCAGTGGGTGGAGAATTTTATGTATCTGTTGCAATGCATAACATCTAAAAAGGAGTCCATTTGCTCTTCTAGCATGACACTATTTAAAACAATACATTAAAACCATCAGCAACTCACCTAGGCAAATTCCAATGAAACTTTGACCCAGACAACCCAGTATTCAGAACTTTGCCTTCCAAACCCTCAGGTCCAGTACAATCAGCCTGTATTAGACTCTCTAACCTCTTCAATCACCTGGCCAAAAGGATGAGTTTAGTAGCACATCCTGAAGGTCAATAGTCTCTGGTTATTTTGCATAAAGTAGGCTCAGTGGGGCTAATAGGAATATCAGGTACACATTTGTAAACTCCTGGCAGTGGACAAAACAAAAGAGAATTCACCAAAATTAGATCGGGGCAATAAGAGGTGAATCTTAATTTTGCAAGTTCAATTCATAGAACACCTAACATTCTTGGGGCCCGCTTCTCAGCTGGAATAAATAGGTAAAATATCACAGCCCTGGATATTGATCTGAAAGTCGCTGGGACTGGATTGTGCAGAACCCTACAAGTTTATAGAACTATTATTGATTAGATTAATAGATAGATTAGCTAGAGCCAATCAGCTGAGGCTTTTTGGGGGCAAGGCGCTACATAAGTGTCTGTCATTATTATTTACTACTTGCCAAACACAGCAGGATATACAAGGACATGACAGGAGGCATACCCGTCCCCCTGGTGTGAGCAGACTAAGATAACAGGCTATAAATACACAGATGCATATTTACAGTTGTTATTGCAAAGCCAGGGTGGTGTTGGGATGCAGCAATGTTGCTGAGATTGTTTTCAGGTTATAGTTAGACTCTGTTACTGTCCTAATGTAATAGCTGGTAATGCAGTCATGTGCATTTGGTTTAAAATTACATGGACGTGTACTTGGGCCTAAATCCTGTCCCAAACCCAAATAATTAATCTGACTTTGGAGCAATAGTGGAGCTCTGTTTACTGTTACTACACTCTAATGGCTGGAGCAGCCTTCATGGTTCATGCCTTCACCCTTTCATTGGGAAGATGCTTCTTGTCAGGGATCCTCCAGTCCCACCTATATCCTGGCACCACATGCCTCCCCAGAGTTATTCCCTGTGGTGTGTAAGGGAAGGCTCTAGCCCTACAGAGCTCTTGGCTTGCTGACTCACTACCTCTACACCCTGCTTCTAGCATGTCTGGGGTTTCCTGCAGCTGAGGAGACTGGGGCAGGACTTATGCAAGACCTGAGACCAAATGTGGTGGGAACGCTTTCACAATCTAATAATAAATTAAACCTGTCATTAGAAATAAATAGAAGAATCTTCTAAGCTTAAACCTTGACTGAGTAGGGACATTTTTAAAGGTTTCTTTGCTGGCACTAACCTCACTCTACATTCCACAAGTGCCAGCACAGGAACCACCCCAAGCAAACTGCTGAGAGCTTTTCCCAGGAGAACAGTGACACTGAGCTCTGGATGTGAAGCTGACAGGCACAAACATACAAGGGGACTTCCCGAAGCAGTTCCTAGCTACAAATCCACAAGAAAGGGGAATTAAATGATTGGAAGTGACAGCTAGGAAGATTCATGCCTGTCTCTGTTTAATCTTCCTTCAAGGAAAATGCAACCAAGACAAGGACAGGGACCCACTTATTCTTCTCACTACCTTGCTACAGTTCTTTGGGCAGTTTTTAGGGGCGTGAGAAGTGTTGCACCATGCCAAAGACATTGCTGATGTTAAATAATCAGCTCAGTACAGTTCAGTGCACATACCTCTCGCATTTTTTGGTTTTACTTTTAGCCATTTCTTCAGGCAACATGTGCCATGATTAGGAAGAAGAACTCTCGTGAAGAAAGTTGCACGGCAGAGAAACATGGCTGCCAAGGGAGACAGAGGAATGACAGTCTGTCATGGATAGCGTGATGGGAAAAAGAATCTTGGGGATTTCAATCCACAACTGAATCCCCAATGAAGTGATCTGACAGCAGAGTAGAGCACAGGGTGTTGCTGTTGAAAGCAAGTACAGCAACATGAGATGGGCAGGGCATATTGGTAGGCCAGGGCTGGCCTTACCATGAGGCGAACTGAGGTGGCTGCCTCAGGTGCCAGACTGGGGGAGGAGGGGAGAGATGCCACTAGGACCCCAAGTGTAGAAAATTGTGTCTGCTGCTGGTGCATAGGTAGGTAGCAGAGCAGTACCATGAGAGGAGTAGAACAGGAAGAAGGCAGAATTGAGACCTTTCAAAGTTTTGGCCCAAGCGAGGGGGATGGGGGCGTCATTTGAGCTCCTTGCCTCAGGTGCCAAAATGTTGTGGGCTGGCCCTGAGCTAGGCTCACTGACAATCCGGGACTGAAACAGCTGGTTGGTCAACTTTTAAAGAGATAGGAAGGTTTTACCATGGAAAAGGCATGGCCACACATGGAGAAGGAAAGCCAGGATAAGAGAAGAATGGAAGATGTGCTGTGATTGGCACAATCTATAGGAGGGCTGAAGGATCGACTGAGTAAGGAGATCAAGGTGACCTCTCTTATGCACAGAGAAACCCTGATTTCTTTTTCTTTTTTTTTTGTGATCCCTATGTTTCACCAATGCTTGTGCAATTTTGCTCTTACACACACATGCACATACGGCTGTGGAGAGACTTGCTGGAACCTTGGGCAGGGCCAATCAGAGATTGGGACAGGAGGGCCGTTTGCCCTAGGTCTCAAGCTCAAAGGAGGCCTCAAATTTAGACACTTGTTAATTTTTTGGCATTTGATACGTTTCACAACTTATTTTTATTCAATCCCTATTGGACACTCTCCCCGAGCTGCAAATTTAAACAAATAAGAGATCTGAAAAAGGCTAGAAAACATTTGTTAAATAAAAAAATTCAAAACATGTTTCTCTTTTTTTTGTGCCATATTTTGTTTTTATGTGTGATCATTTTTAATTTTCATTATGGTGAGGGACCTCCACAGCTAGAAGTGGCCAACGGTGTCTTAATTACAGTTTATAAGTGCCTGCACACAGTATCAATCTGTAATAATGGGCTCATCAATATAGTAGAGAAAGGTGTAACTTTCACTTTAATGGCTGAAAGTTGAAGCCAGAGAAATTCAGACTGGAAATAAAAAAATGGAAATAATAAGAGTAATTAACCATTGGAACAATTTACTACGGGTTATGGTGAATTCTCCATCATTGTCAATTTTTAAATCAATATTAGAGGTTTTTCTAAAGATCTGCTCTAGGAACAATTTGGCGGAAATCTTTTGACCTGTATTATAGACGAGATCAGATTTGGTGATCACAATAATCCCTTATGGCCTCAGAATCTAATAATCTATGAATCAGAATCTTGATTTCAGTTTTGGTCTGAACAGATCATTCCACTGAATCATAGACTGATAAGGCTTTTTGGATCATATCCAGTGTTCCCTCTAATTTTTTCTATCTATATGCAGAATACATTTTGTTATGTGCACCAAGACGTGTATGGATGTGCACCACCAGTAGAAACACATGCTGACAGCTGTGGGTGCTCTGCTAATCAGTTGGATGGCATTTGAATCTCTCCTGAGCAACCACCCAAGTACTCAGCTTACAGAGAACACTGATCCGATCTCTTCCCAACCACAGATAATTTCTGACTGTAAGATGTTGAGCTAGTTGACCAAACTCTTTTGTTCACTCTGTTACAGAAGAACTCAAGAAACGTGGTGAAAGCCCAATCCCTGAGCTAACTGTAGTATTCCACAGTTAAACTGATTTTACTGCTAGGAAATAACATTTCCAATGGCTAGTGCAGGTTTTTCTTTGCTCAGCATCATCCTCTGACTTCTAGTTTCCTTCCCCCAACAATTCTTTCCCTTCTTGAAGGAGGATGCCATTCAGATATTTGTACACTGTTTTCAGATCACTTTGTAATCATCTTTAGGGCAGGAAGTATATATTTAGCTTTGTTAAATGTACTTTCTTTAGCTGCTTCTCTGCAAATTTACAAACTCCCATCAGATCACCCTCCATCCTGTCTCCATGGTATCTGAACATAGCCATACAACCTAGAAGGCACTGGGTAATCCCTAAGAGCACTTCATGCATGCTGACACCAGGATGAGTCTGGCCCATTCTGATGAAGTCCACGGTAATCCACTCCTCTTTGTACTGTAGCACAATGGGGGGCAACCCACCTAAAGATTTATTTTTGTTCTCAGAGAATGAATATCACCAGCTGTAGTCAGTTTGTTGTGCTGCCAGTATTTTCCCTTTGAAACAATTTCTGTAATGGTATCCTGTAATCATGGCTTTTTCATTCTGATATCCCCAAAAGATTCCTTTCAGTTAATTTTTGTAGAATGAAAAGGGTTTTTTCCACTCTCAATCTCTACTCCTGATACACACAGAAGTTTTCTTTCTATATTGTGCTTTTGAACAGCATTTTCTTTCAAAGGTTAAAAAAAATGGACTGCAGGAGAATGCCACCCACTTACCAGGGAAATCTATTACCTATGTCCCTCCAGTGCTATTATCAGTTCAACCCCACCAGTGTTAACACTGAGAAAGTATCTCTGGTGTTGATAGAACCGAAGCCAAAATTGCAGGGTGAGGTTCTTTGGCCTGTGTTATGTAGGAGATCAGACTAGATCAGGGGTCTGCAACCTATGGCTCTTTTGTCATTCCCAAAATGCATGCAACTTTTAAAATTTTAAATAAAAAATTAATTCAAAATTTAAAAAACACTTAATTACTCATGTAGCTTGATACGTGCATGAACCTGAATTTGACCATTGATGTAAACTTCAAAGAAATGCACAAAAAGATGCAACAGGAAACATCCCATTAAATAAAGTCTGTGAGTACAATGTTTCATTTATGCTATTATTAATCATCATGTCAATTATCAATAATATTAAATTGTATAATTTGAGTATGCAAATGGGCATTTTTATACAACTCTTTGTTGTCTACTTGTTCTGAATTTTGATGTGGTTTGGCTCTTTGGTTTGACAAGGTTGCTGACCCCTGGACTAGATGGTTGTAATGATCCTTCCTGACCCTAAAGGTATGACTATGAAAGCCATTTTGACTCCATGGAAACTATTGTTACCTTCCATCTGTCTCCCTGGTGTTTGCCTAGCTCTTCTTTGTTAACCCAACACTTTGCTGTAACCAAAAAGTAGTAAAAGCACATTGTAACAGAGCACACTTGTCCTCCCAAATGAGTCTAGGGAGACTACACTGTGGTATCGCACCTGTGTTCTTTGGTCCTTCCCAGTTTTCCCATCACCAGGGTCTAGCTATTTATTAATTTTACATGTTTTTTCCCCTCTTCCATTCCACTACCTTCCCCCTTTTTTGGCTAGTTCCTGGCATCTCAGGCTCTCAGATGTTGCTAATCCTCCCGCAGGCATCAGGCTTCTTCACCAGCCTCAATCTATTCTCCCCACATGCAGCTGGTGGGACAAGGCTAATTAGGTGCTCTTGCAGCAGTACCTTGCCCCACACATACACAAAGGATAGCAGAAGTTCTTTTCTACAGCTGGAAGAGCACAGACAGGTGTGTGTTCAGTTTTTCTTCCTGGGTTCAATGTCACTTACAAATTCTATTTGCTTCTCTTGTGAATATGCAAATTCAAATCATTGAGTCTCTCCTTTGTACTTCTATTTTTATTTCAGCTCAGACCAAAGGCCACGTATGGGTGTGACTTGAACTCAGTTTCCCTTAATAAATAGCTTTTTATACCATTCCCATAAGGAATTTAAGACATCAGCTGTTAATACTGCTGTGGCCTGACTGCTTCCTTCCTGGTGTTAAAAAAAGAATTCAGAAAACCTGATTAATACTTGCAGCTCTATCCAATTTAAGAAGAGGATTTCAGGGTCCAATTACATTACTTATTGGCTGACTCAGAGCTGGGACTGTAAACTGTGTCAGAACCTTCAGGGGCAGATGGGAATAAAATGATACACACCAGAACATTTATAGAAAAACTCTTATTTACCGTTCTTGTAATTTTCTGCATTCTCTGTGTTGTCATTGTATAGGAATTTGCTTCCTAACAATGCAGCTTCTTTTAGCTGATCCTATGGTGAAGGTGGAAGAGTACTTTGTAGTTCTATAGCTCCTTTCCTCTAAGGATCTTAAAGCCATTCTCAAGGTGTAACAATGAATCCATTTTAATGGATAGGAAACTAAGGGTCAGGAAGGGTACTTTCCAAAGAAATTTGTGGTAGAGTCAGAAACAGAACCTAAGCACGCTGATTGTCAGCCTTTTGATGTAAACATAGACCATTCTCATCCCTCAGCTGAGAATAGAATGGAGGAGTCCTGATTCCCCATCCCTTCCTCTAACCAGTAAACAGATTTCTCCCTAATGGCTTTGTGTTTCTTAGGGTACAACTACACAGCAGAGCTGAACTCAAAATAAGCTACACAAATTGAGCTACTTCAATTACGTAGCTTATTTCGAGTTTTGGTGCTGTCTACACAGCACTTATTTCAAAATAGAGCGCTCTTCCTCCAACTGTCCTTAATCCTCATAAAATGAGGGCTACTGGAATCCAAGTAAGAAGTCCTCCAGCTTGACAGTGTTTTGACATTGTCAAAATACTGCCGGCTGTGTAGATGCGGATTATGCTGTGTAGACATAGCCTTATAGTGCAGTCAGTTACCAAGGGAATTGCTTTTTCAGCACTGTGGACCACATTCATCTCTCAGCTATGACAATGCACACCCCGAGTAAATCGATTGAAGGGAATCCAGATTTGCACAGGTGCAACTGAAGACAAAATTTATTCTTCTGGATTTAGTGAGGAATCAAGCAGGAAAAGAAGAGAAAACGTGAATCTTGACAAAAAAGGGACAAGGAAAATCACAGGCAAGGCACAAAAGAAAAATTCAAGCAGTTCACTTTTTCCTAAGTGGATAAAGAATTGTGGGACCTGATTCTGATCATTATTATTCCTATCATAATAGCTCCTAGACAGAGACTCCAACCAAGGTCATTGCTTCAGGATGGTGGGCTTTATGCAAACACATCATGAGGCACTTCCTGCCCCCAAAGACCTTATTTCCTAATAGAGAAGGGGTGTAAGAAAGGGAGTTTATTTTACAGATGGGGAACTGAAGCTCAGAGGCACTAAATGATTTGCTTCCATATGGCAGAATGAGAAATTGACCCTCCATCTCTTAAGTGCCTGATTCCAGCCTAAATCACAAGACTATCCTTTCTCTCACATGGGTGTCATGTGTGAGTAATCCCTTGATGTCAGTGGACTACCACGGGTAATACCATGGAAGTGAGAGCAGAATTGGGCCTATATACTTCAGAAATGGAAAGTACAAAAGACCAGTTTGGGGATCTCCTGCATCCCCCTGCCAGTGCAGGATTGTCTTTGTTAGTATATTTGCTAGGGCTTTACTCACTCTAGTTTGATATGGATCTTTCATGTGATGTGACACTGAAGCCCACTTTGGATGCATGGAGCAGTCATTCTCTAAGGGATAGCTTGCTGATTACACCTTTGTACATGTCTGGGGATGGAGAAAGGACTCATGCTGATTTCACAGTTGTCATTCAGGATCGGGTTTTCAGCAGGGTGTATGCACGAAAAGAAATGCACAATTATGCACCTAGTGGACATGCAATTGTGTGGTGAAGTGCTGATGTGTGTGGTGAAGACAATGCTGATGTGATACAGTTAAGGAACAGCTCTGGACCCAAATGGCTCCGCACCTGCAGACCCTCCTTCACCTAAAGGAGAAGCTTAAAAGGAACTGCAACAACTCAGAAGTGGGTTGACAGAGGAGGGAGAGATACTAATCCTGAGAACTTCCCAAGGGTATTGCAGAAGCCTTTTGCTGGGAGGAAGCAGCAGCTTGGGAATGTTTTAAAGAGTGAGGGTGCTGACACCCCCTTATAACTCCTCCCCCGCCCCGCCTCCCAGCTCAGGCTGGGAACAAAGCCCTGATGTAAACTTTGTTACAGAAAAGACAAAACCGTCACATCCATCTCCCCCCTTCAAAGCTAGGAGAGGGCAGAGACAAAACTCCCAGCTAGAATAGGCCTCCCACAAGTATTAATAGATAAACTGTAGCCCCACCAGTTTTGAGACTGTGGGACCCTATGTATTTCTTGGGGCTCAGGTACCCCAGAAAGGGGACTGGCTAAATCCATGACCCAGCCAGAGATCAGAGCTGCTACTCACCAAAAGGCAGACCAGGGAGAGACACTGGAGGCTGAGCAAGTGGAAGCCCAGAAACCAAACCGTGAGAAATACTCCCAGGGGACCTAGCCCCATCACAACTGACTTTTTGTAAAGATCAGAGTCTGTCTTTGTGACGGGGTGTACCAACCCCACACTGGCCAAGGCGTTGGAGGACAGGCTTATTGGGTGGAGCAGGCCCCTCCCCCATGGCCTTGCTGGGCATGTTCACATTGCAGCCCTAGTATAAAGGCCAGAGAAGCTGGTCTGTTGGGGCTGGCTGTTGGTGGGGGAAGGAGCTCCTATCCTAATCCAGGAGTAGCAGCCTGCAAAACCACCCAAGCTAGAGGGAACAGCAGCCTGCGGAGTGGCAGCCTGATGCCAAACTACACCCTCTGCAGCTGGACAGGGGTAGAAAGTAGCCCACTGGCATGAAGCCAGAAGGCAACCCAGTGAGCTTGGTGTGTTTTGGAGGAATTTCCTGCTGAGCTTGTGGTTGGGAATATGCCCACCACCAACAGAGTCCTAGGGGGGTTGGGGCCCAGTAGAGAGGGTGGGCCCGGACACCCCTATCCCCTCAGTCCTGTGACCCCCAAGGAAGGGGGAACACCAGCTCTTATATGGACTAGGCTGCTGGAGCTAGACCCAGAGTGACTAGGCCAAGGAGCCCAACTACCCTGAGAGAGGGGGATATTGTTTGGGCCATAGGGCCGGACTGCCCCTGAGGCTGGGCCTGGAAGGCGGACTAAGTTGCCAGGGACTACTGGTGAGGGGTCAGTTTGTGGGGTGTCACTCCTCGGAAGAGGCACGGGGCAGGAGGCCCGGCACAGTCCTCAACAGAGATTTCAAATCAGATGGAGAATGGACAAGAAAGAAGTGAAGTTTCTGAATCATCTTTAGAGAGAAGGGATGAAGACCCAGAGGAGAGGTCAGTACTGGATAGGTGCAGAGAGAAGCCAGGGGAGCAGAGAGAGCAAGAAGGTCGTCTGGAGCAAAGCTATGGAGGGCATTGAAAAGGTAACTATATCCAATTCAATCCCTGAATGGCTCTGTGTGGCCAGACTCCATCTACCTATCTCCAAACTGACCCCAAAACATGAACCAAGCCATCAGGTCAGACATCTCCTTTCTGCCTCAGAACACATACCCTGCCTTCTGCTCCTAGCCTCCAACTACACAAACACCCTGTGCTCATGGCTTAGCCCTTCAGCCAATTCACATGTGTCCTCCTTTCTGGGGTATCAAAGTCTCCTCTTACGAAAGGGCTCAGGCAGTCTTCCCATTTGCTGCTCAGCCAATGCCACTTCCCCCCGATGGCAGGTAGGGGAACCAGGGCTCACCCTCTACTCCCAGTTCCAGTTCAGGGACCCTCAATCAAGGTCTGGTCCATTCTGGACCTTACTGCTTTTTCTCATCCTTTCCTAACCTTCTAGTTCAGTGTTTGCAATCCCCAAAACTCCCTCTTCCTAGGGAGAAAGTACTTTGACACTGGAGCCCCCAAATACATCACCCTTCCCTGCAGCCACTTCCTGTCTTTATAACCCACCTCAGCTTGTTCCTCTTCAGCTGAGCTCCCTCAGACAGGGAATTATTAAATTTTCTGATTCCCCTCATCTATGGCCTGACTGGTTTGGTCCCCTTCCAAGCCTACTTCAACCTCTTCAGGGCAAGCATGGGGGATGAGGGGTAACATGCCATCACACCACGATTTCCAGTCATTTTCTCTGACTTTTTGGGAAAATGAAATTTGATAGAGGTGGGCCCAAAGTTTCCCATAAAGAGCAACAAGTTCTATGTGCTGTTGTGAGCTCACATAGGCTACGTCTACACAGGCACCCTTTTCCGGAAAAGGGATGCAAATGA
>JANRFK010004440.1:27058550-27069841 GCA_030068395.1 Apalone spinifera | reverse complement strand
TGCATCCCTTTTCCGGAAAAGGGTGCCTGTGTAGACGTAGCCCTGGGGTATAAATATAGATATCGAGATCAACACACTGCTGCATAGCTTTTTAAGAGAATGTAGTGCAGTAGTGAATGGATCAGAAGTTATGGGCTCTAGATTATAGAACCAACATAAAATCAGTCAACTGTAAGACTGAAAGGGACCTAGGAAGGTCATCTTGTCCAGTCCCCTGCACTCACATTAGGACTAAATATTATCTAGAGCAGGGGTGGCCAACCCATTTAACAAAGAGAGCCAAAACAGAGGTGGAAAAAATGCAAAGAGCCAAATTGTCAAGAGAAAAAAAAGCCCCCCAGAACAGAATTTAATTTTTTAAAGGAGGCTGCACCTTTAAGGTGGCCTCCATCTTGGGCACCATTTTTAAAACCCCACAGCTCTGACCCGGTAAGCACAGAGAAACCAGGGACCGTTTGGGGGGGGGGGCGGGGTGCGCAGGAGCAGCTTTGTGAGCCACACTTTTGGGGGGCAAGAGCTGCACGTGGCTCATGAGCCACAGGTTGGCCACGGCTGATCTAGAGCATCCTTGATATGCATTTGTCTAATCTTCTTTTGAAAAACTACATTGATGGAGATTCTACAACCTCCCCAGGCAATTTATTCCCATGCTTAGCCATCCTGACAGGAAGTTTTTCCTAATGTCCATCCTAAACCACCCTTTCTGCCATTTAAGCCCATTGCTTCTTGTCCTATCCTCAGAGGTTAACAAGAACAATTTTCTCCTTATAATAACATGTTATGTACTTGTAAACTATTAGCATCGCATCCCCTCTCAGTCTTCTCTTCTCAAGATTAAACAACCCTATTTTTTCAATCTTCCCCATAGGTCATGTTTTCTAGATTTTTTTATTATTTTTGTTGCTCTTCTTTGGACTTTTTCCATTTGACCACATTTTCTGAAATGTGGTGCCCAGAACTGAACACAAGACTTCAACTGCGGCCTAATCCGCACAGAGGAGAATGGAAGAATTACTTCTCACGTCTTGCTTACAACACCCCTGCTAATACAACCTAGAATGAAGTTGGCTTTTTTTTTTTTTTTTTTTTGCAAGCATTTCATTGTGATCCGTTATAATTTTCAGATCCCTTTCTGCAGTACTCCTTCCTAGACAGTCATTTCCCATTTTGTATGTGTGACAGGTTGTTTCTTCATAACTAACATGTTTGCATTTATTTAACTAATGTATTTATTTAATGTCATGGGTTGATGGACTAATGCAATTTGGCAATTCCTATTTCCTAAGACCAACACTAAACATCCTTTGGATCCCTTTACTATAATTATCTTTTTGATACATCATGATATGTAGGGAGAAGAAGACCAGGAAAGACTAGAAATGTAGAAATCCTATCTCAACCACGCCTAAGCACAAGGCCTGTCGCTCATTGCGGTTCAAAATGCGCTATTAGGCATTATCCCACTGTTTGTTGCCATCAATGGAATTTAGAAATTGACTTTAGAAACAGCTGAAATAGGAACTGAAGTAAAAGAAAGCTTGGTAAATGCAGATGGTATTACAAGACGCAACTGTAATCTTCTATGGAAAGCACTCACTCCAATAGTTCTATAGATGTGAATTAGCAGCCCATAAGCTGTACTGGACATGCCATTGTTGGCATTCTCAGATCCTGCTGGTGTAATTTAAAATTCTTTTGGCAACATATTTTCTTCCTTTTTTCTGTCTATCCCATAGCAGAGCGTATTAGAGATAAAACTCTGAAGATAGGTTTGGAGTTAAAAATTCCATGCTAACTAGGAAGCATATACAATCTGCTTTGCATAAATGAAGTTCACTTCTTAAAGTCACAAATGCATGGTATATTATGAGATGAGATCCCATTTACATCTCCTGAGTCGCGAAATAGATAGACAAAACAAAAACAAGCACAGATTAATCAGGTCCTAACGACCTCCATTCTTAAAACTGGCAAATCCTAAAAAGAATGTGTTCAATTATCATATTTCATCTTTATGCTAACTAACCTGACCTAGTCAGTTCCATGCAGCCCCACCAACAAGGAGGCAGGGAAGGGCAATAGAGGCATTGCTTTGAGACCCAGTGACGCAAAGGAACTTGGGGCTCCAGAGCCCTGGATAATTAAATCACCACTGGAGAGCCGCGCCCTGCACACTAGGTGACCCTACGAGCTGGGCTGGGAGCAGCATAGAGCATAGCAGGGTAGCACTGAGGACTAGCTGCCCCCAGCCTTCTGCTTGAGGCCCTGACCCTTTTGGGAGCACAGAGCTGCCCCCACCTGACCATGCCCAGGAACTGCACAGGCTGTCAGTTCCCCTGGTTCCATGCTTGATCTTTCTCAAACAAAAAAGGGACATGTTGTTTGGATAAAAATGGACACATGCTGGTGTCGCTGTGGCACTAGCCTTTTGTGGCTGAGGACCTTAGTTCACATCTCATCATAGTTTATGGGAAGTGCATTTCTTAGGGGAGACAGTGTGGCCTAGGAGGCAGAACACTGGTCTAAAACTCAGCAAACCTGCACCATATACCTAGGTCCACCACTAGTCTGCTGTATGACTTTGGGCCAGTCACTTTCACTGTCTGTGATTTGGTTTCCCAGTCAGTAAACTTGGGGTAATGATACTTACCTCTACTGTAGAGCGCTTGGGGAGTTACCAATTGAAAGCACTGGAAAAGAACCAGATTTTGTTATTCTTTGTCTCAGCTTAGGCCCAAGTGGGCCATCTTTCACACTACAAAAATCACTAACTAGTTTGCCTCCTTATGACTGCTGCCCATTGCAGAAACTGGCTGACTTAGGCAACAGATTCAAAAGGCAACATCATGCACATCCCAAGGGCATCTCCTTGCAAGATAGGGCAACATTTCTTGCTCCTGGGTGGCAAATGTGAACCAGTGTCTGGGAGGCTACCTTGTGGGGGCACTCCACCAAGGTGCTTGAAGGCAATGATGAGGCACTCTCTCATCTCAACCTCTGAAAGGGGGAGTAGTACTAGAGGACAATTGAAGGTACTCGGAGAACCTCTTAGTAATTTGAGCACTAAAGTTGCAGCCTAGTTTTAATCCATACTGCATGTCCTTGCCTTCGTCCATGCGATGAACACACCAGTTTGGCAAGAACTGTAGTCAGACTCTGCCAGAAAAGGCCTCGGACAGGCACACGAGGGTGTGGTGCAATTCAGGCCTGAAGTGCATTGATAGAGTTGTGTGTGACATTCAAGATTCGAGTAGCAGGTGGCATTGGGGGTCGAGGTTGAGCTGCATTGATAGAGCTGTGGAAGAAGAGACCACAGAGTAGGACTATGAAGGAATTTTACAAGTCATGGCTGAGGTGCATTTGTTACAGCGGCAAGGTGGGGTGGGGTGGGGGTTACAGGACAGCTAACCCCAAAATTGCCTTAGCCCTCCCATAGCCATCCCATAGCATCCACCTAGCTCTGAAAGCAGAGTGGAGATACCTGAAGTTGCTAGCCAAGTGCTCAGCTCTTAAGTCAGTGCCATTGCTGGCAGCAGTGCAGGAGAAAACTCAGGTAGGGGGCCCCAAAACAACCCCCAGTCTGTGTCCACACCCACCGGGGTGTGCCCCTCAGGGCAGGTGACAGGTCCAAGGCTCCCTACAGAAGCCCAGACTGATCTGCTCTGGCCCCCTGCTATTGCTGATCCTGATGGCTCTGCTGACCCCAAAACTGGGTCCCCCCACCCGGACAGTTGTTACTGGCTGTGAAGAGTTGAAGGGTGGTAGGGAATTCAGGAGCAGCTGCAGCCCTGGGGCTCTGGGTGGCAGCAGCAGCAGACCAGGGAGCACTGTGGCTACTGGCACATGGTGCCACCCAGTGCAGCAGCTGCCCTGCACTACCTGGCTCCAGCTTCCTACTGGTGAAGGGGCAGGATCTCTGGGTAGGGGAGGAGGGGCTTTGTGGCAAAGAGGGAATAGCCACCCAGGAACCAGGATATTCACACTCCCCTGTCTCACAGGCGTCTTGCAAGGATAAATCCATGTCTGTAAGGCTGTCAGACTCTACAGCAATAGGACCCCTGTATTGTAAGTATCTAAGTAGATCAGAAACATGAAGTGCTTGTCACGAGCACTCCAGTTTACAAGCCACACACAAAGAATGAAGCAAAGAGATGAATGACAGAAAAAAGCAGGATCTAAAAACAGAATAATCAAAACAGCACAAGAACTGCATTAAAACCCAAACCTAGGGATGAAATGACAAACCACCACAACATGTAGCATCCTCTCCCCTGCGTTATTCTGCCTCTTGTGCGTAGTCTGACCTACTTGGTATATTTTTCCACACTAAGGCCCAACCACTAAGTATCTTAGAAGGCTCAAATCGCATTCCAGATTTATAATTGCAAAGCAGCTGTCAGCTTTGAGTCCTGCCATGGTATCCCTCCCATCTGTTCATCTAGATAGCATTACTGCAAAGGAGAGCAGGAAGGCTGAAACTGTATCACGTGTGAGGAAAGCAGCAAGTTGCTGCATAGGGCCAGATGGGATCATTTGCATTTCCAGGGCCTCAGAATCTTCCATGTTCTTAAAGAATAGTGAGGGAGAGCCCAATCAGGAGACGGGACAAAGGCAAACGGATCAAGTTCAGTGGTGTGACTGGCAGCTGAGTCAAACAACAGACATCCCTGATTTTGTTGGGAAGTGGACATTTGACTCCAAGGCTGGGCTCAGGATCACTTGAGACCTCCTTAGAGAGGTAAACCTGATACTGTAACTTTCCCAGAATACTCTCTCCCCCTCCAATCTTGATGTGCTCTGACTATTAGGTATCACAGTCATATCAGTCAACCCTGACAGCTTTAATTCCATAGGGTAAAATCAACTCAGCTGAAACACAAAGCCAAAACACTGGCTCCTTCTGAGTCCATTTGTCTGTTACTGTTTGTACGGTGTTTTGAAGATGAAAAGGGCTCTGTGAGAGTTAAGTGCTAGCTGTGGGCACAACCTTGAAGCCTTTACTCAGTATTTACCTGGCAAAACTCCAAATAGAAGTTAATGGATCATTTGCCTAAGTAAGGTTGGAGTGAGTTCAGCGTGGGGGCTTCAGGGTTTGGCTCTAAATGAAATACTGCTACCTTGCACTTAGAGAGTGCCTCCTTTCACCAATAATCTGAAATCACTTAAAGATGGGGAAGCAGATCAGGAGAGGTAACTTTCCCATGGTCACACAGTCTGTAGCTCAGCTGCAAATAGAGTCCAGATTTCCTGATCCCTGCCACCAACCACTTGATTCCCACTGTCCCCTTCTCATTTTGAAGCCACTGTCAAGCAAGGAGAAAAATTAAGAAAATTATAGTTGGCAAAGTTGGCAGCATCACACACAGGTCAGGGTCACGACCAGAGTGTGGGAAGAAACCCTGGGACACCCTCTTCTTGGGACCCTGGACATCAGATAAGGAGGCAGATGCATTCGGTGTCTGTGTGGGTGTCTCTGGCTAGTTCATGCATGATACCAGTGGAGGAGGAGGCTGCAGATGGGAAAATGACAAGCAGCTGACAGTTGCTAAGGAAGTTGGAAGGAGCAGCAGAAGCTCCCATTCTCTATTCCAATGAAACTGAAGAAGTGGGAGATGGCCTCATCTCCTTTCAGCTTTGGTGCAGCCAGATCTGAGTTCCAGTAGTCCTCTTGCCTCTCCCTAGCAAATAGATGTTTGGTGTTATCAGGGTCACTTCTCCTTCATTCCTCTCCCCCCCCCCCGCATTATAGCAACTGGACTGACCCTCCTCTACCCTGCTGCTTCTGCAGAAATGACCAAAGAATCTAAAAACTTTCAGGGGTGAGAGGATGAAGTCTGGTAGCAAACACTCCTCAGCCTTCATGACTAATCCTTCTGATACACAACCAAAGCCCACCCTGAACTCAGTTCCCCAACCCATGCTCAGTATTTTGATTCTCTGTAATACGCATTTCCAGCAGTTCCTTCTTGTCTTGGACCGTATGAAAACTCCTAGTGCCAGGGTAACATGTTCTCACAGTCTTTTTCTGGAAGAACATGGCCAGTGGAAGGCAGACTGAGCGCTGGTCCATCTTAAAGGCACACAGCATGTGCATCACAAGCAGCTGCTCTTTCAATTCCCTAGGGCAGAGGGAACCATGGTGCTATTTCTGGATCATTGCTTTATAATTGTATATTGAACCTCGAGACCTTTGTTTTCTGTGGGCCAAAATCCTTCCTTGGGAAAAACAGTCACTAAGGTCAATGAGCCAAATCACATGGCCTTTGCTCACTCAATTTCCCTTTAACTTCAGTGGCAGCTTTATCTGAGGGCTTGTCTATGCTGAGGGCATGTCTACACAGCAAAGAAAAATCCAGAGCTGCATAGCTCTCCACTTTCCCAAGAGAGGGTAGCTAGGTCGATGGGAGAATTTGCCCATTGGCCTAGTGCTGTCTACACCAGGGATAAGTTAGTTTAACTGGATCGCTCAGGGGTGTAGTTTTGAACAGGAATTACAGTTACACCAACCTAATTTCCTAATGTTGACCAGCCCACAGACAAAGGAATGTGTATTTGCTTCTCTGCCCACCCCAATAGTCAAGCAAAAGCAATGAAGGTCCAAATTCATATGCAAAGCTCTGTTCCCTTCAACCAGGGGAGTGGAGGGGAGTTTGAACTCTCTGGAATGGAATATAGGCAAGAAACCTCCTCAAGTAAAGAAGATAAAGAAGATGTGGAAAACCAGCATCTTGTACTTTTGTGGATGATCCTGGATGAGGAAGAGAGAGCCATGGCTGGTAAGAATGACTGGTCAGAGAAGCCATCTTGAACAAAGTCTGTAACTTGCCTGGATTAAGTTTTAGACTTTTAGATGCAATTTGTTTTATTTACTTGCATGTCTTTCAATAGTCATTCCTGACACTTGAACCCACTTAATCCTATATATTTATTAGTTAAATTTATTTCATTTTCACCTGAAATCAACTCAGTGCTGTGTTTAAAAGGAAGGGTGTATTTATTCCCAGTTATATTAATAAACTGTGATGTGTTTTGTGCCTTTAGGAACAAACAGGTGAGAGCTGGAGATTGCAGAGAACATGATTTGAGGGAAATTTGGGACTGGGATTTGCTGGGGGCCTGTAGCTAGTAGATTTTGTGGGGCACCTGTAGGCTTTGGGATGGGGACAAAATGAGAGGCTCAGTGCACAAGAGGAAGCTGCCGGGAGTTGGGGGGGGGGGGGGCGAGTGCAGAATCTGAGCCGGAGGTAGGGGGCAGGAGTAGGCTGGGAGTGGGTATGTGGAGTTTGGGAGTGAGGGTACAAGAGGGGGCAGGGGATTGAGGCAGTTACCTGGCACAGCTGCCAGGGAGGAACAAATGGCTCCACACAGCTCTGTGCTTGTAGACACCATCCCCCTAGTGCTCCCATTGGCCATGATTCCCGACCAATGGAAGCAATGGGGAAAAGACTACAGGTGAGTGCCACTAGTGCTAGAGCCACGGGTGGGGGGGGCGAGCTTGGGAGGAGGGGAATGGTAACATGCAGAGCTGCTTCCCCCCACCCTTCACCAGGCAGAGCTGCAGCACACTGGGGCTTTAGTGGCTGCACCTCAGGGCCCAGAACTGTGGGGTCTTCCTTAGTCCAGGACCCTAAGCTGCAGCCTTTAAAGCTCCTTTCATAATCTGGCCCTGGTGTTGAAGTGACGTTGCTGCCTGTAACCAAAGCTGGTAGAAGCCAGAGTAGAGCTTAGATAGCAGCTTTGACCCAAGCAGCCTGATTGCAGCCTGGGTCAGGGCTGGTTGCAGAGCACACAGCCACTCAGTGCTGCACATTAGAAGCTTGGCTGGGAGTCTCAAAAGCAAAGCATTGTGAAGCACTCAAGGATGCAGGGCAGGCAGTGATACAGCCCCTCACTGGTCTGGATCGCACCCCAGTATGTAACAATGTCATCTGAAAATGTTACACTATTCTCTCCGTCCCATTATCCAGGTCACAAATGAAAACGTTGAATAACTCTACACTCAGGATTGACGCTATAGGATCTCACTAGATAGTTTCTTTTGGTTTGACAGTGAACCACTGAGAACTACTCTCTTTCAACCAGTTATGAACCTACCTTAAAGTAATTCCCTCTAGACCATATTTTCTGAGTTTGCTTATGACAAGAGGACTCTCTGAAAAGCCTTACTAAAATCAAGAAATATCATGTCTGCAGCTTTCCCCTTATCCACTAGAATGTAACCATGTCAGAGAGGGAAGTTAGGTTGGCTTGCCATGATTTGTTCTTGACAAATCCTTGCTGCCTTTCTTTTATAACCCTGCTATGCTCCGGATGCTTACAAATTGATTGTTTAATTTGTTCCAGCAACTTTCCTCGTATTGAAGTTAGGCTGACAGATCTATAATTCCCCAAGTCTTCTTTCTTACCATTTTTAAAGCTAAATATTACCCTTGCCCTTTTTGAGTCCTCTGGGACATCACTCAGCCTGCACAAGTTCCTGAAGATAATTACTAATGGTTACAAGATTGCTCCAGCTTGTTCCTTAAGTACCCTAGGATGAATTTGATCAGGCCCTGCTGACGTGAATACATCTACTCTATCTAAATATTCTTTCATCTGTTCTGTCCCTATTTTGACTTGCAACTCCTTGTTGTAATATTGATTACCCATAACTCACTCAGTTCTGGGAAGGAGTCACTCTTTCTTCTCTCATATACCTGAAAAGTCTGTGCATGTGAATATTTTGCTGCATAGTGTTGCAAGGACTTGTTCTGGGCTTGATTGAGTCACAAGATTCTTTGCTAGAATAGAAAATACTCCTAGCCTCCTTAGCCTTTGACACAAAAAGTTTGTTATGCTCCTGGCACATACAATAGATAACACGGAAAACACTCAATGTAGTTGGCGTTTATTGCAAAGGGAATGGATGAGGGCATCAGTGCACAGTGAAACAAAGCTCGCTTGCAGCTTTTCCTTCTGCATTTCTTGGTGTGTGCTATTTCTCAGCCAGAGTAGATGGAAATCATGCGATTAATCAGTCCATTATTGGTGTTCAGTGCACAGGGCAAAACCCACCTCTGGTGGCCAGACACGCAGGAAGTAGGTTAAAATCCAACTTCATTTCCTTCCAGCCGAACCCCAGCTGCATACTACTAATGAAGGAGGATGACAGCCTTTCCCCCAGAGACCTGTACAGGCACACACCCACAAAGGTAAACCCACACGTACAATCACACAATCAGTCTTTGGCATCCTGCTTGTAGGTACAGGATCCCACAGGAAGACAGATTTCCCTGAGATATTGTGAAATTTGACCAAAAACGGTAAGCACAGAGTGCAGACCAAAAGTAGTTGTACTGCAGGTATTAATAGTGACAAATGTCAAACACAAGGGACCTAACTTTGTTCTGGTGAAATCCTTACCACAATCAATGAAAGCTATGCTTTTGTATCTGAAGGTAGAGCTGGGCTACTGGAGTTAAACCTGCATTTCTAAGGGCACATTTATGCCCAATACTCTGAAGCCTGTGCTAGAGAATTTAGGCTCAATAGTTGCATCACTTTCAGAGTGTCATTTTCTAGGAGACGTTGTAGGTTCCCTGTTCCTACAGACTCTGCACATCTCCATGAAAATGCCAATGTCTAGTGACTCCCTGATGGATCTCAGTGATGGCCAAATCCTCCATCCTTTGTGAATCACAAAATGTCCATTCACTGCAAAGGGGACTTGTGCTGAGCAGACTGGCGCAGTCTGTGCCTGCTTAATGCACATGCATTCAGATAACACTCATAGGCCTGCATGCTCACATACATACCCTTCAATAGCGTCTTCACTGAATAATGCCGACCACAGCTTTTGTGATGCTTACAGTAATTGTCTTTTCTCTATGTGCAGCAAGGGCCTTATCCTGTAGGCTCAATCCATTGACTTTACTAGGGCTACTTTTATGTAAGTCAGGGCTGCAGGCCCGGGCTCTCCCTGGGAACGTGCTGTGGGTTTTTGAAAGAGGAAGACTGTACTCATTCCAAATACTAATTGCAAACTTGTGGTTCCAAAGAGAACAGCCTGACGGCAGTTCCTCTGTGCTTGCAACTTTTCATTCCTTTTTTCCCCTGTTGCTCCAAACAGTCAATTTAATCTGCCTGAGGGAACCTTTTGAGAATCTATCTGTTTGTGGCAAGCGCCTACTGGGAGCAGCTGGACTGGTACACAAGGATTGGCAAGGCAGACCTCTCCCTTCAGAGAAAGCCAGGAAACAGAAAGTTATCAGCTCTGGACAGAGAATTCAGGCTGACCCTGGCATGGGTCTATGCAGCCACATCTCTCCATCCTACCCTCAGATTTGCCCCCTGTGCCCTTCAGACATTGTGGATTGCTGCTTACCGCCTGAGCTATCATCATGAATGAGTATAACCCTCAGAGCCTGTGCAATTAAATTGCTCCCCTCGCTTTACTATGACACACATTCTATGCATATAAAAAGCAGGTTAGGGAATCTATCCAAGAAAGAAATCTAGAGGAGTTGCTTCACATGCCAAACCAACTTTTAGGTATACGAGTAAACAACACCTGGCCTGCGTGGATGGAGGAGGAAGAGGAAGAGAAGGGGAATGGATGACAGGACACACAGGCACCCTTCCCCATCAGTGTACACATAAGGCAGCTATAATTTGGCCCACAGAACTCCAGTGCATAAGGAGAATGGAAGGCTAGAGCTGACCAGACTAGAGGGGGAGTATCTGCATGTGTCCAGGCATAGCTAGACACCCACACCAAAAGCACTGAGCAGCACTGTAAGGGTATGTCTACGCTGCAAAGTTAATACGAAATAACAGCCGTTATTTCAAATTCACTTTAATAGTGTCTATACATGCAAACTGCTCTTTTGAATTTAATTAGAAATAGCAGAGCGCTTAATTCAAATTTGGTAAATCTCATTCTACGAGGAGTGATGCCAAATTCGAAATAGCTAATTCGAAATAAGTGCTGTGTAGACACTTAATTTGAATTAGCTGGCCTCCAGCCCTTCCCAGTTTCCCCTGGTGGCCACTCTGAGCCAAACCAGGAAAACTCCTCTCCTGTCCCCCAGCCCTGGAGCCCTTAAAGGGGTAGACTCTGGACCAGATCTACATGTGCCAGATCCAGGCCTGCCAGCAGTCTCTGCCCCGACCCAGTGGCTCCACGATGAGCCAGGCAGCCAGTGCCAGCCAGCTGTTCCCCGTCCAGTCCCCCAGCACCCAGCCCGGGGTCATAGACACCGCACTCCCTCCTGGACTAGTGAGGAGATCATGGACCTCATTGAGGTTTGGGG
>JANRFK010004440.1:27020186-27058450 GCA_030068395.1 Apalone spinifera | reverse complement strand
GAAGGACGTGAGGGAGGAATGGGGCACGAGCCCCCAGTGGGGAGGACCAGGGTGACTCTGAGGGCTCCTTGGGCTGGGCACTCTCCCACAGGGTCTCCTGGATCCTGACAGCCCCCTGACGAACCCCCTGGATGGCAGCCTGCAGCAAGTGCAGCCGGGCGGATGACAACAACCCCACAAGACACACCGGCGTACCCAGGGGCAGCTCTGGCTCCATGAGGCTGAGTGCTGTGGTGTCCCGAGTGCGGGCACTCAGGGCACTCCAAGACAGGACTGCTTTGCTGTCCCTCATTAAGGTAAACAAGCAAGCGGGGAACCCTGAGAACTCTGTGTGGGGTGGAGGTAGGGTCCCTTTAAGCACGGAGCTTAGTTAGCCTCAGGCAGCAGCCTCCCACACTAAGTCCTTGCCAGCACTGGTTCCGGCCAGCCTTAACTTCAGTTCATGGTCCACTCAACGTGGACGCGCTATTTCGAAATAGTTTCTGTGTATAGATGCATTATTTTGAATTAGCTTAATTCAAATTAACTATTTTGAATTAAGTTAACTCAAATTAATGCTGTAGTGTAGACATACCTTCAGTGTGGCAAGAGTTACCTCAATCTCCCCAGCACCTAAAAGGCTTTACATAGGATTTTACTGCCTGGGCAGTTGTGCCAACTCCTGACCAGCCAAGCTCTGCTTCTTACTTGGCATAATTTAGCCCAATGGTTCTCTTGCATCATCAGACATCCTCACAGCTTGGTCTGGTAGTATAGGATGAACCCAACCAGTGGGGAGCTGGTGTGTTTGGGGGGAAATATGGTCTAAGGGAAGGTTGTTCACACTATGAAAGAGCTGGGAGATAAGTCTGCAAATTCAGAGTATAACTGAATATAGCCCTGTCTATCATCAATTTCAGCTCTAATGTTTGAGCCATTTGTAGACTCCCTTCCAAACCGTTTTCTACCCACTATAGCAATTTGACCTCTTAGGGTTCCTCTGATGCTGGCAACTGGGTTTCTTATGTCAGGTCTGCCATCTGGCTGTCAGAGGGATTAATTGAACTTGCACATTGGCTTTGACCCCCAGAAAAGAGAGAGGCTTCATATGCCCTTACTGTGACCTTTAATGATTGGGCACCTGGCCCAAGTATTTTTGTTCTAGCTTCAAGTGGGTTTATTCATGGCTGATTAAATAATCAGGCAAAGGGTTGCTGGTTTAAATAAACATTTTAGGACTCTGCTGAATGTGTTCACTCAGTAGATAATAATGGTCAGAATCCTTTATGCTAATATTGCACCTTTCATCCAATGCCATCAAAATGCTTCACAATTGTGGAACTCATTATTAATATCCCTGTATTTAGAGAAGGGAAAATGAAGGCACATAGAGGTGAAGTGAGTCAAGCTAAGGGCTCCTGAGTCATTGGCAGGGCAGAGAACAGAACCTGGCACTCCTGAATGCCAGTCCTTGGCTCTAATATGTGCATAACATCACATGCAGAAGCAACAATAGAGGCTCTCAGATCCAGACTCTGAACTTGGAGCTCCCTCCCAAGAAATTCCTTTCACTCTTCCCCCATCCTTTTTTGTCCCACAAAGAGAAGCTTTGTGTTTGCCAGACTGATGGATAGGGTGACCAGACACCCTGATATTATCAGGGCCTTTGACTTATATAGGCAACTATGTCATCCCCTCCAGAAAAAAAAAAAGTGTCCCAAATTTTCACACTGCATGGATACAACATTTGCATCTATATCCACATTAAAATCCAAAAAATGACCCAGGGATATCCACAAATTTGCAGGGTTCTAGATACAAAATTTGTGTCTGCATGCTGGTAGGAGGGGGCATGACCTGGGGTGAAGTGTGGGCAGGGCCATTCATGTCTGTCTGTATAGGCAATGTCTTCCCTTGCCTTCATTACCCACAACTCAGTTGGCTTCAACAAATGTTTATTTATGGTGAAGGCACGGCAGTTGATAGATCTGAATTATATCCCTGGCTGTGGTGCAGAATAAGGAAGCTTTATGTTATGAAGCTATAAATTCAACAAGCCTTTGCTTAATCATCATTAGCTGTTGCTTAAATAGGTTTCAGGGAGCCCTGTATTGACTTAGCATCTCCACAAAGGATTGCATCAGTATAACTAAATCCACCTAGAAAAAAGATTTCATTAAATCAGTGCAATGTGTATGGGTAGATTGGGTCTTGGTGAAAAAGAATTCTAAAGTTACATTCTGTTAATTTGACCCATCCACTGGATGGAGACTTCCACCACTTTGTGGACTAGCTTAAATATGCCGCTTAGGCTGGAAATATCATGCATCATTGTAAGCTGTGACTAGTATTTCTGGACACTAGTTTTCCACTGGTATTTAGCATAAAAGCCTTTGTGAAAGTACGTCTCTATGAAATTATTTGTTCTTGTACAAAGCAGCTCAGTTTTCAAGATGCCCAGTCTTCTCCTGGCATTCATTTCAATGTGTTTTTCAAAGGAGTATCTTTATTTTTAAACATTGTGCAAGCATAGTACCCTACTGATTATGCTATCTTTGAAATCTCTGTGTGCTGGAATCTTGTGATTAGAATAGCTACAACTGGTTGTCAAAAAACTTTTGAAAATAGTTTTTGCCTTAACCATTATTTATTATAATTTTGAAAAATTATTTTTCAGTTCCCTTTTTCTATATTTGGTTCAACACGACTTTGTGAGTGTCATTTTCTGTCAGGACATACATCAAGTTGAAGTATTGGTCACGGTTACTGGATGAAAATATGGAGGCAGAGTTGAAGTGTGCTGTGAGTAAAGAGTTTTTGCCTGATTTCAGAAGTTCAGCAGTGAAACAAAATTGTCACGTGTCCCATTGATTGAACTTCTGCAAAATGTGATGATTTTTATTGATTAAAACCAACATTGAAGCATTCTAATGACATGAGAGACAAGGCTTGGGCTGTTGAGACAGTCTCACAAAATTATTTACATTTTCAGAATGTGGCTAGTTTGCTGCAGTAGCCACTATGGCAGAACTGAGGTGGTGTTTTACTGCCAGGTATATCAATGGCACTGAGGGGAGCAAAAGGGGCAGCTGCCCTTGGGCCTACTGATTCAAAAAGGCAGTGGTGGCTGCCAGAGGCCCAGACCGTTTAAATTGCCACTGGAGCCCCACATGGTGCACTCCAAGCAGCACTGAGGGTAGGCACAGCACACACTGGCTATGATTACACTCACAGCTCCTTATGCAAGAAATATGCAAATGAGGCTAAGCGTGGCATATCACCAAGCCTCATTTGCATACCTAATGAGCTGCCATTTTTGCAGAAGAGGCTCTTGCACCAGAAGGAGCTGTCTACACTGCCCCTTCTTGCACAAGAAAAACCCTCTTGCGCAATGCCGCTATGCTGATCATTTTCCGGAATAATGGTGTTGCGCAAGAGGGTTTTTCTTGTGCAAGAAGAGGCAGTGTAGACAGATCCTTCTGGTGCAAGAGCCGCTTCTGCAAAAATGGCAGCTCATTAGGTATGCAAATGAGGCTCAGCAATAGTCCACGCTTAGCCTCATTTGCATATTTCTAATGCAAGAAGCCGCAAGTGTAGACATAGCCTCTGGGCCCCCAATCCCTTCTGCCCGAGTAGGGGCGCAGAGCCAGTTGCCTTGCTCAGCGGTTGGCAAAGTTATCAGCCTCACTGCTTACAGCCAACCTCCCCGCTGGCTCTCTTCAGCTGTGCAGTGAGAACTCAGTGCAGCTGAGGATCTGTTTTGAGACTATTCTTTGAGCTTTCTCTGCTCAAATAATTTTCTCCTCACTATCTAATGACCTTATTCAACCTCAATTCATTGGTATAGAAAGGATTTCCCTTGGACTCTCACACACAAATTGTATTGTCACAGGCCTCTGTGGACTGGCACTGAAATTATTTTTCCATTTCCATAAATAGAGACATTGCAATGCCATTGTCACTTGGCCCTGTAGCTTTGCACTGAAATAATTTCTCTATTATATCTCACATATTAATGCCATTGGTCCCCATAGGTTGCACTGGAACAATTTCCTCACGTGCCATCTCACTTTTTAATACCGTTGTCAATAGTCTTTATAGACTAGCATCGAAATAGCTCTCATATAATTTCACACTCAAATAGAGCATCATTGCAAGTCCCCACAGACTGGCATTAAAATAACTTTTCCATTCCAACAATATTACATAGGGGACATTTTTTGTTGTTGCAGCTGCTGTATGTGTGTCAGAAGCAATTTACACTTTTCAGAGCATAGCAAGTCCTAGCCTTGATAAGACACTGTGTCACTTATGACAAGCACCAGCGGTCAGAATATTGATATCCCCTCCCCTGAAAATAGTGCGATGCACCACTGGTTATAAACCTTAGTGTAAGCAGCCTGTGTGAAATAACTCCACTAATAGTGCAAAGGTGTGAGGCACTATGTTCTCATATTTCCACCTCCCTCTACTCTCCTCTTCTCGACATTTTTCTCTCTGAAAAGTCTTTGCTCTGTTTCTTCAGTAATTTCTTATTCTCCACTCAGCTAGTGAAACACTATTCTAAAGACCTATTGCGGCATCTGCTAGTTCATTCGCCCACATTGCTTCTTGCCCTCCAAAAGAAAAGTCATGGTTAGCAGGATAAATCACAACTTGCAACCAGCCCCAAGTGGTCAAAATTCTAGAGCCAGCCCTCAAAAATGTGTGAGGCTTGTTTAAAAAAAAACCTCCATAAAATTGTAAATAAAAATAAACAGAGTTTGAGTTCTTCTGGATTTGAGATATTGTGGGGTCACGTTTTCTACCTTCTCTCTGCTATCAAGGGGTTAGAAACTTTTCTTAAATGAAAGCAGAGATTCTTACAAGACGCTATGGCTCTAGGAACTGGGACATTAAGACAGACACCAAATATCAGGCCCACCAACAGGGGAGGTGGAAGAGGGCAAAGAAAGCAACTGCACCGGAACCTGGTGATTCAAAAGGACTTGGAGCTCTTAGCTGCCATGCCTACTACTGACCAGAGCCCCCAACCTTCTAAATCGCCACATGAGCTCCAGGCAACTCTGTGTGGCACAATGCAGTGCTGAGGGCTGGGAGCCCCAGCCTCATCCCTTCTGGAGGTACAGAACCAATCCCTTCCCCCATGTTGTGGGCCCTTCCCCCAGCCAAATATCAGGGGACTCGTGGTAAAACTGCAGGAACTGACCACACAGAAACCATAACTGTCATTCAGATTGCCCCTCCTCCTCATTCCCTATTGTGTCACCTCATCTCATCTCTTCTGCATCAACCAAGTGCAAGTGTTGGCTGGCTCTCTCTCATTCCCTCCCCAGAAAGCTCAAGAGGATTTGGCTAGCTCTTAGTTTGCTGTACAACTATAGAATTCTGTTACACTCCCCACAGAATGTAGCCCTAAATAACCTGAAGGGAGGAACAATGGAACGGGCTTGCCTGTGGCTGGAAAGCTGAGTAACCTTTTGTGAATGTGATAAGGCTGATAAAACCTGTATTTCCTTCCTATGATCAGCCCTCAGCTCCACTGTGCCAAAATGAAGAAAACATCTGATTGCAACACCCAGAACCTATTTTATGATACAACGACGGCTACTGAGATTTTTCTCAAAGTGTTGTGAGGGAAAAGGTTCCTGCTGAGGCCCGTAACAGTTGGTAGCTGCTAATACATTTTATAGTACATGAAACACACAAGGATCCAAAGCCACACAGCTCAGAGGCAGATCAAGATTTTAGATCCATGATTTCTCTCAATCCATTATAGTGAGAGGTCCAAGAGGGGAAGTTGGATCGGTATTTGAACATTCCTAAATTCCATTGAGGTTCTTGTCTGGTGCTATAGTTAGTCATTACAACACAAATAATAATAAAATCATTATCAGCATGGATCATCTGCAAGATGTTAACCCATGACCATAAAATCCACATTATAGTCCTTTGACACTTAAAACTACAAGGCTACGTCTAGACTGGCATGATTTTCCATTAAAAGTATTTCCGCAAAAGAGTGTCTAGATTGGCACGGACGCTTTTGCGGAAAAGCACTTTTTGCGGAAAAGCATCTGTGCCAGTCTAGATGCGCTTTTGCGCAAGAAAGCCCAGATCGCCGTTTTAGCCATCAGGGCTTTTTTGCGCAAAACAAATGTCAGCTGTCTACACTGGCCCTTTTGTGCAAAAGTTTTGCGCAAAAGGGACTTTTGCCCGAACGGGAAGGGCAAAGTATTTCCGCAAGAAGCACTGATTTCATACATTAGGAAGTCAGTGCTTTTGCGGAAATTCAAGCAGCCAGTGTAGACAGCTGGCTAGTTTTTGCGGAAAAGTGGCTGATTTTCCGCAAAAACTGGCCAGTCTAGACGCAGCCCAAGAGTAACTATTAGCTAGTAGCAATCGTTGGCTATTATCCACTAGTGGACTGGCAATAACAGAGGGCACACACACATAATTTGCCTGGATGTTACAATAGCACTCAAAGCTCTCCACTCAGAACAGGGTCTATTGTGCTGGTCAAACACTTAGTGAGACATGCTCCATGTCTCAAAGAGCAAGTTAGAAAAACATTCATCAGTGACTGTCTAGATAATACTTAGTCTTGCCATGAGTGCAGGGGACTGGATTAGATCAATGGTTCTCAGCCAAGGATACATCAGCTCATCTAGATAGTTTACATTAAAAGCACTAGTGAAGTCAGTACAAACTAAAATGTCATACAATGGCTTGTACACACAAGTACAACATTTGATGTATTTTATAATTATATGGTAAACATGGGTAAGCAAGCAATGTTTTCAGTAATAGCGTGCAGTGATACTTCTGTATTTTTATGTCTGATTCTACAAGCAAGTAGTTCTGAAATGAGGTGAAACTTGGGATACACAAGACAAATCAGACTCTTGAGGGGGATTCAGTAGGTTGAGAATGTCAGGGGACTATGTGACCATATAAGGTCCTTCCCAGTCTTAGAATATTCCAAAGGTTTCAACAATTCTTTTGATTCCAATGTGAAATGAAACCAAGACTTTCTGAAAATGTTAATGAAATAGAGAAAGCAAGAGAATATGCAATAGCCCAGGAATTAGGACACTCACCTGGCATGGGGAAGTCCCAGGTTCAAGTCCCTGAGAGAGAGAGAGAATAGCTAACAGACCTGTGGTTAGAACACTTATTTGGAAGGCCCATGTTCATCTCTAAGCCCCTGATCTGACTCAGGCCCAGCAGGGATGTGAATTTAGGACTCCTACAGCCCTGCCTAGTCCCTAGCCACCTGGCTATTGGGAAGGGGAGAGCTCTCTCTCCTACCAGATATTCCATTCTGCACCTGACAAGTTCTCAACAAGTTGGCATTTTCCACTGAAAATATGTTTCCATGGAAAAGTCTGCAGCCAGCTCTAGTAATGATAAGATCATGTAGTTACACAAGTCAGCTATTGTGCAGTTTAAATATTCTGAATAATGTCACCTATCAGTAATTGCTGCTCTTCCTAGGTTGGCTGATTTCATGTGGGCATTACAGCAGAAATGGATATGGAGGATGAACTTTGGTCTGAAGCTTGGTCCTAGTTCTAATATCAAGGCAAATGAGGTGATGTATTTGCCAGGAGAGACATTCTAAAAGAAAATTCAGACTCCAACATTTTTCAAACCCAGTATCAGAGTTGTAAGCTACCACTGCACATGCAACCCTAGCCTGTGCTTTGTGTATCAGATGCTCCCCAGGATCTGGCCCATCATTTTTGTGTTCACTCATTCTGCCCATTAGCACAAAGAGTGCCTTGGGCAGTTCTTGTGTTCCCTGGAATTACCACTGAGTTCTTCTAAATGCACACATGAATAGCCAGTCTCTTCATTAAGATCAGAGCTGTGATAATGACCTCCCAAGAATTCATGCTGATCACATATTTAATAGGGAGAAAATCTTAAAGATTAAACTATGCACATATTAGCTAATGATCTTTTAAATTATTCCATGAAGATACCTTGGTAATTAAAATTAACAGGAGAAGCAGAGCATGAGAAAAGAAATTTCTCAATGTCTGTTCATGTCAAGCATTCAGAAATAATAGATGGAAGCTACATATTAACATGGGAGATGCTAAAATGGGCACTATCAGCAAAAAGCTTATAACACTATTCAAAGTGGACTTTCAAAATCTAAAGTATTAATATGCTGGTGGTTTGCTTATTTCCTTTCATTAAGCTGCAACTGTTAAGGTAGGTTTGAGAGACACTATTGAGAACATCCAGTTCAGAACAAACTTCTGAGAAACAGAGCAGATATGCTATTGATTGTTCTCCCATGAGATACATCAAATAAGCCTCAAAAGTAAACTTCTGTCTACCTCACTGGCTAACAAATCAGAAGAGTAGTTTCCAGAGACATTCTAGTCTTATTATCACCACTAAAAATACTGGATTCAGAGATGAGTAGATCTTTACAACCAGTCTCATCTAATAAAAGGTTCTTCAGATCCCAAAGGATCAGCCACACACCAAGGTCAATATAACACTCAGAGTTAAACAGAGTTTAAACAGAGTTTAAAGAGAAGCTAGATAATTTCATGGAGGTTAGGTCCATAAAAGGCTATTAGCTAGGGGATAAAATGGTGTCCTTGGCCTCTGTTTGTCAGAGGCTGGAGAGGGATGGCAGGAGACAAATTGCTTGATCATTGTCTTCGGTCCACCCCCTCTGGGGCACCTGGTGCTGGCCACTGTCGGCAGACAGGATACTGGGCTAGATGGACCTTTGGTCTGACCCGGTACGGCCGTTCTTATGTTCTTATCTTACCCCCAAAGTCACACCATTCTGCATCCATTAGCATCTAAATTTAACTTTTAAATTTAAATTTATTTATTTTATGTAAATAAACCTTTATGATTTGTTAAATGAATCAAATACAGACAATTACGAAATTCTTAGTTCAGGCTTGCAGCAGTTGTGGAATAAACTGCTGGCTTCAGTCAAGTCTCTGGTTACTACCAAATCATTGGAAGGACCTCAGTCCCTTTGTTAGAATGCTCCCATCAATATAAGTCCCTAGAGTCCAAACATCTGAGTAGGAAAAAAGCTGGAACAAGAAAGAAGTAAAATTGAGATATTTCCAGGACCTTTTATAGCTTCTGCCATGAAAAGGGAATCCCATTGTTCTTACTATGGAAAAATTACAGGTGAAGATGGAGTATGGAGTCACATGGGCAAGTCATATGTCCATGCATGGTCTTGCTTAGTCACAGCAGTAGCCACCATTACCCGCACTCTAGTTTGTATGTTCACAGGAAAGTCCATTAGCACCTTCCAAAGTCCATTTTGACCTGTTTTTTGATGGGCCATTTAACTTGAATAGTCAATGTGCTGTCTAAATACCTCATAGGTCTTACCATAAGGGCCAATCATTTGAAATAGACACACAGCTACTATTCATAACTTTAAATAAAAAAAGATACATTCATACAAATAGCAGAGTCATATTCAGCAAATCATATCCTTTCCATAGGCACCTTACGAAACATCCAAATGTATAGCACTGGTGGCAACCAAGTTTCCCTCTAAGCTGCATGGCCCCACAGTTACTTAATCAGCCCCATCTAGTCAGGCAGTTCTGTGCACGGAGCCCTGAGGGGTTGATTAAAATATGACCATGTCGACAATGTTAATCAGATAAAGTCAGGGTGCCTATGAACTTAGACTAGTTACGTTTCATTTATATTTATAGAAAGTTTGATCCAACATAAGGGCACCATGCATAGTTCTGTTTAGACCTAACTCATACGAGACTGTCCCAGATATACACGTATGCACAGCCTGATTAGTGCACTTTAACCAGGTACACACTTATTGGAAAATGTGAGCCTCCATTGTCACAACACTTCACCACCCTCTGAAACTGCCCTTCCAATTTTAAAAACCATTCACAAAGCTTTTCTTTTTACAGCAGGTTTTAAAAAACACTTGTTAGAGACTAAACCTCAGGCCCAGGCCCTAGCTGGTAGCATGTTCCTTTAATCCTGGACAACACATGCCATTGTGAACACACTAGGATTGAGTAAAAACAAACTAATAGAACTTGACGCATACAGCACAGTATCGGTGACTAATTGCAGCTCCTGTAGGCGATGGCTCTAGGATGCCAACATTAACATGACAAGCAATATGTTGAGAATGAATCACAATTTCTGGGTTGTTTGTGGTCAAAGAAGGGAAGATACAAAATGTCACACAGGATGGATTCTAGGCCTGACTCTAGATAATAAACAATCTTACACTTAAAAGCAAACAAGAAGTTTATCATCTGTCTTTAGAACTGGAGCCTCTGAGCATGTGACTAGTGCCGAATAGGTTGCTGCAAAGTAACATCTGTGACACCTGCCGGAGGGAAACAGACCATCAGCCAGAGAAGTTGAGCAGTATGTCTTTCTTTCTCTGAGTCTTGCAGTGTCTGCTCCACTTCAAAGCTGGTTTAATAATAAGGATTTTACTGTTACTGCATAAGAGAAATTGCAGGTGACAGGGGTTAGCTTATCTAGCCCATCCCCTTGCTGCTGCACAAAAGGTTTGTTTAAATTAAACAGCAATTTTTTCTGATGTCAAACTAATATGGAAACTGGTTTATAAATACAGTCCTGTACATGAGAAGCTAGCCGGGACCATATTATTGCTTCTTATACTAACCAAACCGAGCAGGAGTTGGTAAGCAATAGGTGGGGATTAAGAAAGATGTTGAGAATGAAAAGAGAAAAAAAAATGGTGGAGAGTTGTTCCATGAGACAAGTGTATATGTACAGTGGGGCAGTCTAACAAACATCCACATCCTGGTGCCTGCTGTAATAATTGGGGCATAGCAAGGCTATTTAATTGCTAGCCTAACTGAGGGAAAGTGGTTAAGGTTCACAAATTTTCACATGGTGTGTTATATAAAAGTGTTTTAAGAAAACATGTGAGGAGACAGAAAGACGGAATTCATTTAAACAGAAAGGGACTGCTGATATCATTCAAGGACTTTGTTAAGGTTATGACTGGTAAACAAGAGGAGTGGAGGATTGAAAATTAATGAGCCAAAATTGGTGTGTTGGAAAGTAGGGCCTAATTGGTGGATGAAATGGAGAGATGGAGCATTTCACCCCTTGCATGTTCAGGGCCCTGTAAAAGAGATTTTGTGGGAGAACAAAAGAACCACCTCTATTTTACCATCGCTGCAGCTGCAATGGAAGGATTGTTGCCATGACAACAGATCTTTATACTTCAATGAGCGTGCTAGACCATCGTTGCTGCACCAGTAAGGACTCCAATCTGATACATACGAGACTGTATTCTGCTTTCTCTTCTCTTGTATGTTCCTTTATGCCTCCTAGTTTTTTTGCTGTCCTCTCCTTGGCTTTTCAGCTGATCCTGAAATCAATTATACTACATGACACCTAATGTAGCAGGATCTTACTCATCTAGAGTTCCTAAAAAACTGACTCCACCATCAGGAAGCCAGGTGATGAAGAGGAGGTGAGCTGGCCAAAAGCTCCGAGACAAAATAACTACATGGAAGCACCTCTGATGTCATGGACGATGAGCAGTGAAGGTTCACCCTTGAGGGGGTGAAATAGAGAAAGTGAAGATCATTTGAAAATTACATGGAAAGAAAACAAAGCTTTCATCCCTGTATATAAATAGCATAAGGCATTATTTACTTACAATACAGGTTGGACCTCCCTGGTCCAGCACCTTTGGGACCTGACTGGTCCCAAAAGAGAAAGTTTGCCAGACCAAGAGATGTCAGCCCCTCTGCTGACAAACTCCAGGCTCTCCTGGGATCTATCAGCAAATTGCCAGGCTCCCCTGCCACTAGGCCACCAGGCTCCCTGGCCAGCCACGGAGCTACCAGGGCTCTGCAGTCCTGAGTGGGGGCTCTCCGGTCTGGCAACATCTGTGGTCTGGGAGAGAGCCCCGGACCAGAGAGGTTCAACCTATAGTTCTTTCATTGAATAGGGCTGTATTTTAATGGACTACAACCCACTCCCATAATTCTGTTTTCCTTGCAGTTTGTAGTTACATCTACATGCCAGTCTTAGAACTCATTGGCTTTAAGAATTAATCATCCCTTATGGATATGCACACATCCCAAAATTAGCATAGACACAGCTTTCAATTACATTTATCCACAGCTGCACAGTGTGCAACTTCACTGTTAATGTTTTAATCATCTGATTAACACTGAAAAAAGGTGCCAGACTGGAGAGTGAAGTTTTCTGCCTACATGAGGGACAGCATCAGTAGCAGGTGTGCAAACTTCCTCAGCATCCCACTGTGTTGACACCATCTCTAACTTGGTCATTCCACATTAGATTGCCCTGACAGAAGCTGGCTGATCATCCTAGGTTCTCAGGCAAATCCTTTGATTCTAGCACATATTCACTGTACCTTGCTATTGCCAACAGCACAGCACACCGAAGTGGCTTTTATAGGTGCAAGGTATTTGTGAATGACAACCGGCAATCAAAGCTGAATTTAGTAACAAAAGGTATGAAGCCTGCAAGAATTGGCAGTAAAATAGAACTTGTTCTGAGGCAGAGATGATTTTACTGAAACATTTCATACTTGTGCATAATATAGGTATGACAGCTAGTGCAGACTATTCTATTTTAAAGGGTGACCAATATTTCCCATTGTAAGATACAAGCAATTGCAAACAGTAACCCACATTTTAACTATTCTACTTGAAGTTTCCCAGGCCAGGTATCTGCTTCTGGTTGAATTCATTGGGAAAACTTCAGCTAAAACAGTTCATCAGAGAGTCTGCTCTCACTGAAGTCAATGTTAGTTTTATCATTAACGTCAATGGAGGCAGAGTTAGGCTAGCACTGAGCACTGTTTAAAAAAAACACACACAAAAAACAACAACTATTAAATTGAAAACAAAAACCCACATTATAAAATGATAGAAAATGACGGGAAATGACTAGCTGATTAGACCACATCAAGGCATGATTTGGCAGAATTAGAGCAATATTGCCCCTCCCCCCCAAAAAAGAGGTCTTAAATGAACACCATTTAAGGTTGCAAAGTCAAACACTCAAAAAAATCAGGAAATGCCTGTGCAATCTTAATTAATCCCCTTGTGCATGTGCATTTGTAATTGAAAGCCCTCTGTATTCACAGCCTACACAATTGTAATAGTCTTTGTACAAAAATGCCTGCTCATGTATCATTTGAAAACTAAATAATCCGGTGATCAATAATATCATGGTGAAATAAATGTAGCAATGTTTTATATAAACATATGCAGTCCTGCTGTTATTAGCACATGTTCAAAACCAGACTGTCCTGTAGAGGCTAAAGTTGTTAACAGGTATGTCCTAAACAAAGGAATGTGTATTTACCTCAATTTACATATAATGCCATCTGGTCCTTGACACATTGTTTAAATTATGAATTTGTTCCAAAATGTCCTCGAATTACATTTCTTTTTAGCGGTTTTGAATTTGCCATCTTTCAATTTAATCAAATATCCTTTTGTTCTTACAGCATGGGTCAGGAAAAATAGACCATCCTAATATGTCTTCTCTATAATATTCATTGCCAAAAAAAACAATCTTCAAATTCTGTCCACAAGAGCGATCATAATAGGTCAGACTGAATGTCTGTCTAGTCCCATATCCTAGTCCAGTATCCTCTCTTCTGACAGTGGCCAACGCCAGGTGCTTCAGAGGTAATCAATGATCCAACCGGTGTTGTCCTTTCCTAAGTCCAGAAGAAGTGGATGCATTGAACTAAAGGGAAAGGGAATTGAGATGATAGGGAAAGCCAAAATTCATTAGTCTTGTCTCAATATTGGATTGGGTGCTAGGAATTTCTGTGTTCTAGTTCTGGCCATCTGACACCCTTTTTATGTGCACGTATGTATGTACACCACTAATACCTGAAATGCCACACCTCCAGCAGTATTCATCATTTCCCACTCTCACAGCATAAAGGCTTATGTTTTTGGAACAGTAAATCATGACTTCCAACTTAAAGCCTGTGTAAGCAATTAAACAACAGTGTGGGTGTATGTGTGAGCACGCATGGGGTCGGGGTGGGGGGGGAGGCCATGGAACATTACACCAGCCATTATGCTAGAGTATCACATGTTGCCACAGCAGTTGTCATAGTGCTCTTTAATTCCCATTCCCCCTAACTGCCTTGTGTAGAAATTTTCACCCATATGCCATGGAATCAAGTGAATCCCATGGCTATATTTGAATATCACACAGCTGACACAGTCCCAGTCTTTACCTGATGGCTGCCCCACAGATGCCCCATTCAGCTATATAGCTGACCCACAGAAGCAGAGCGGCAGATGCACATCTGGATCCCTCTTCTGCACCTATTAAAAATGGTAGCGAAATTCTTTCATATCAGCAGGAGCACGATTTAAGACCTCTCTTTTGAGCAACATTGCCATCTAGTGAATGAAGGATTGAAAACCCAGGCATGTTTTCTCAATACATTCTTCCATGCACATTGTGCTATCTAGATAAGAATGGACAAAGACACTCACTTACAAGCTGCAAATAAGAAGTGAAAAGGAATTCCCTGCCATTCATTCTCTACTATTTTCATCCACCCATCAAGCCATCTTTGAAAAGGTTTGGTTTATTTCTGCCTGGAAGCAGATCTGTGCAGGGCTCTTCAGAATAACAGCTCAGCTCTAAGCAACATTTAAACACTTCCTGCCCTAAAAAGGGATTTTCAGACATTAAAACCACCATGACCAAAGCTTTTTTGTGGGTATTCTATATAACTTATTTGTAATTTGTTGGATGGTTACTAAATTCTAGCTATATAGATCAAGGGAGCTTAGACATACTGATGTACATAATAATAATAATAATAATCTGTTTTTGTCTAGTGGCATTTCAGTTGAGGACCTCAAGGTGTTTTGCAAACATTAAGAAAGGCTCACAACCTCAATGGGAGCTAGGGAATTACTGGCCCCACTTTACAAAATAGTGAAACTTAAGACTCTGGGTCCTACTTCTGCTTCTCCCACTAATTTGTTGGGTGGCCTTTGAGAAAAAGCAAACAAACAAAAACACAGCAAGGCCCAAAACTCTGATTTTGAGTGCCCTGCTTGAGAAACCGGATGTCCTGAGTCAGTTCTCAGAATTCCGACTAAAAACAATTTCAGCAAGCTGGTGCTCTGCACATTTGAAAATCTGGCCCCAGGTGTCTTAAGTAGGCCTACCCAAATAGAAGCACCACAAATGAGTACCTGGGGAATGGCTAATAAATCTACCAATGCCCAGGGATGCTATTACAAGTTAAACCTCTCTAGTCTGGCACCCTTGGGACCTGACCAGTGCTAAACCAGAGAATTTGCCAAACCATTGAAGCTCAGTTTTGTCTAGCAGCATTACCAACACTTCCACTGCTTACTGGGCAGTACATTAGAGCTAAATAAAAGCACAGAACACTAAGAGCCAGGACTGGTGGCTGTAAACAAACTTATGAGACTGCAGGAAAACTGGTCACACCCACGATAAGTGGACATCTGGCTAACTAAAATCATGCAAGACCATATATGTTGCCAGACCAGAGGTTGAACCTATAAGTGCATTTGTCCAAATATCACCCTGTCCACTGTGTTTGTTAATTGAGTGATAGATCAAATGGATTGGACCCATAAACCTCTATGTATAAACTTCAAGATTACAAACAAAATTAATCCCCACCTGCCCAGGATTTAATCAGCTTGTTTACTTCCACTTGTTTGCCTCAAATTCTGAGAGAAGAACAAACTCAGAATCATCACATCCATCACTGGAGGCATATAGAGTTCTCTACCTAAACATCTCACTTGTATCTCAATGTCACAGCTTTTTTACAGTGGGGTGGCCCAGCAGACCAATAAATAATGAAAGCCAGTGACTAGCATGTTCTTCAAAGCCAAGAGGAACTTACCGAAAATACCATGCTGCCAAAGTACAGCATGTTTTCTGAATTAAGGGCTCTCTCGTAGTATTTACATAGTTTGTTTCAAGAGTGGAAACTCAGGAAGATCTGTTCTTCCTTTCTCCCTCTCTCCCCCTTCCCCTGGGAAACAAGGCATGGTTAATAAAACTACAAAGATCAGCCCTAAAAACAAACATGCGCTGTGGGTCTGGACAGATTTGGCTTTTGAAAGAATTTAATCTGAACAGTAATTGCATTTCATTTTTTTCAATCTGTACATGGATTTAGTGCTCAGGAGAAGCCCCAGACCATTTATTTTCCTATCCCATCAGCATTTATAAAATGTTCATCATGACAGTGACAATGCTACACCCTAAAGCCCTTTGTTTATTCACAGAGCAGAAACAGAGGTAGCAGTAGTGCAAGATTTTTTTATGAGCAATGCTGCATTAGTATAACTCCATCATACCTGGAGAAAACACAGCTAAGGGCCTTATTCACTGGCCTCTGTTCTGAGGTTGCCCACTAGGTTTTTCAGAAAGGGAGGGGGGCAGTGCTTGGTATATGTATGTGAAAGACAAGAATGCTAGCCTAGTCTTGCTACTCCTACCATATTTCAGCTGGTTGAGATAACTTCCAAAACAAAATACCCCACACCCCATGGTTGTGTACTCTACCTACACTACCAGCCACTGGTGATTGACAAGCATGGAGACTGGCAAAAAAAAAAAAAAAAAAAAAAAAAAAAAACCCACACCCCCACCCCCACCCCACCCACACCAACCAAAAAAACCCAACCCCTCCTCCCCCCAAACATCAAGGAAATTCACAAGGGCATGGCAAATAGTGCAAAAAGAACTCAGATTGCCAAAAGGGAAATGCTAACTAGACAGCTGAACAAGCGTATCTCCTAGTGAGATGCTTTGGCTAAAAGGTCTATCCTACGGATGGATAAATGTGGGAACCCTATAGAACCTCTGTATTTGGCACTGCTGTGATCACTACTGGAATACTGTGTCCAGTTCAGAAGCCCCCTACTCAGGAAGGATGTTAAAAAATGCCACAAGACGACTGAAGGATTTAAAACATACTTTATGTGAAAGAATCAAGGAGCTTGATTTACTTAGCTTATCTAAGGCCAGGTCTACCCTGGGGGAGAAGTTTAAGATATGCAACTCCAGCTATGAGTATCTTAAATTGAATTTCTCCAGGGGCCCTGCTGTAGGAGGTCAATAGAGGAAACTCTCCCATCGACTTCTCTTACTCCCCAGGGTTATGAGGGGTATCGGCATCAGCATTCGATTTAGTGGGGCCCCGTTGATCTTGCAGTAAGTACAAACAAGGCCAGAGAAAGCATTAAGGTGTGAATTGAGCAAATTCTGTAATTCAGGGGCATGGCCTGCCCAATTAGCCCACCCATATCTGAACCTGCATGAATACCAGCTCACTGAGAAAGTACCATCCCAGCAGGGGAACCAGTCCTTCCTTGGCCCCACTAATGCTGGGTCCTGCTGGCCAAGTGTCTCTCTAAGCTATGCAGTAGCATAGCCATGCAGCTGCTTAATCAGCCTTGCCCAGTTAAGGGCTCAGGGCTCTGCACATGGAGCTGCCTGACTGGGTGGGGCTGATTAAGCAACTGCGGGGCTGTGATGCCACACAGCTCAAAGTAGAGGTGGGGAAATCTTTCTTGGGTTGGGGGCCACTGACCCACAGAAAAATCAGTTGGGGGGGAGCTGAACACAAGTGAGAAGTAAAGTGAGATGCCCCTGACTGAGAAGAAGAACAACACTCTCCACATTTCCCTTGCACACCAGAGGCCAGGGGACCCAAGCTAGTAGATTTTATGTGCTCCAGCCCCACAGATGAGTGGTGGGGGGGCTGGAGAACCAGCAAGGGCTACAGGGCTTCTGGGCCTGGTAACCTGCCATGGTCTGACTACATGCCTGGAGTGAGTAACAGCCCTGTGGGCCTCACCTTCCCTGCTAGCACCAAACTCAGTTTGGTGGCTTTTTTCAGACAGGAATCCAGCTTCTCTTGAGGTGCAGAGAGGCAATGAGCCCAGAACCGGGGGAATTGGACAGGGTCCAGACGCCCCTGATGTTGTCAGGGGCTCGCCCAGGCCTGGCTCAGCACTGGGGCTTCTTGCTCTTCACACTAGTACTGGCTCCATCACTCTCTTCCCTAGAACAGCTTCCTTCCCTGGAAACTAGGGGCTCCTGCCATGCTGGTGACACCACCTCCAAGCCACACAAGCACTCCTAATTGTCAGGATGCACACGTGAGGGGGGAGGCCTATCTCAAGGCAGTTCCCGCCAGCTGCCTGGCTGCTCTATGTACCAGTTCTGAGTCAGGGCAAGGGATTCCCTGGGCTTCTTGAAGAGATACAAAGTTGTTTGGACCCTTGGGTTCCATTCCCTCCTCTGTTGCTGGCTGACTGCATGTGCTAAGGCTGGACCCCATCCCTTCTCTTGGCCTCAATTTCCCCTGCAGTCAGTGAGGCTGTGGAAGGAGCCAGCTGCCTCCCAAGACCTCTCAAGCTCCCATGGGGCTATGACTATGCACTGGTTCCCAGAAGCAAGTCCTATGGGAGCGGCACGCAATGGGGAGGCATCCCCATCCCCTGTGTAGGGTAGGTTGCTGGGGTGCTCTGTAATCACCCCTGACAGCCTGGCTCTTGACACAGAACCACATCATGCTGGTGACCAACTTCAGTGCCAGCCCCTTCCTGCCTGTCAATGGAAGAGAAGCTGATGCTGGCTCTACCCTGTAGCCAGTGTCCCCTACACGCCCGCATCATCTGTGTGACAGGGCTGCTCTTATTGGGCCTATTCCTTTCACTCTTCCCAGCAGGCAGCAAAGCCTAATGGAGTCAAGTCAAACCAGCCTGGGCTTATGATCTCCCCCACCCCAGGGGCTGAAAGGCCTCGGTCTCCATCTCAGCACAGTCGTGACAATAACATGGCACCTCCACAGGCTGGGCTAACAGGATCAGACCCTCACGTCTGCTCTAACCTGCTAAAAGTGCTAGGTTGTGCACTGGTTGAGATTCTCTCTGGATCTGCAAAGCATGTTAGAGCAGCAGGAAGGGATTACTCCACGGGGGCAAAAAGAAGTGTCTATGTGGGGCATCTGTGGCGTGGCACTGTATTAAGGGAGCATACCCTGATATACAGATAATGCAAACACATAAGCATTTTTGTCTATCTACTTGCATTATAATGATGTTAAAGCTTTTGACTAAGGCAGAAAAAGACTTGGTCAGATTACCACTAACCTGCTTGGATACCAGAGGATGTAAAAGCCCAGTATGCAAAATCCGAGATGCTATCCTCTGTGGTGACAGCCTGTGTCCATGTTCATGTCTTCAGATCATGAACCGGCAAGAGAAGGTGAGAACATCACAACTACCCAGAGAACATCTCCCCACTTACCCAAATCTGGTCCATCAGCAGCAGTGCTTGCATTCTTCCTATATCATCCTCCAGGTGCTGTTGTAGGTCCAGGTCTGGTTACCACAGACTGTCAGTTCTTGAGGAGCAGAGGGAACTTACCCTTAGGCTGTGTCTATACTGGTGCGATCTTGTGCCAGAGCTATGCAAATGAAGCTCAGCATGGAATATCGCCAAGCCTCATTTGCATAACTAATGAGCTGCCATTTTTGCAGAAGAGGCTCTTGCGCAAGACGGAGCTGTCTACACTGCCCCTTCTTGCGCAAGAAAAACCCTTTTGCGCAAAGCCGTTATGCCTGAAAATAATCAGCATAACAGCTTTGCGCAAGAGGGTTTTTCTTGCGCAAGAAGGGGCAGTGTAGACAGCCCCCTCTTGTGCAAGAGCCTCTTCCACAAAAATGGTGGCTCATTAGTTATGCAAATGAGGCTCAGCAATATTCCACGCTGAGCCTCATTTGCATAGCTCTGGCACAAGATCGCACCAGTATAGAGACAGCCTTAAAGTATAGCACCTTTTAATTATCATCTGTAAAGGAAAAGGGGCCCTGAGCTTTATGCCTGACAAATGCTAAACCGCGGAGCTATTTCCTTGTTAACCAATGAAACACCTGTGAGTTCATCTTACACACACTCTCTCCATTCCTTTCAATGATCAAACAGGTGATAAGTCCAGATTCAAGGGAACCCAGACTTGCTGGATTTTGGCAGGGGTCCTTTAATCATAATTTAATTCCCCCCCACTACAGGAACACCAAGTGCTTTTGTCCAGTGCCAGGCACTGTCATGGGGGGCATGCTATTGGCTGCTTGATAGCATGTTGGTCATCTGGGCAATTAGCTTCCCCTGCCCATGTCCTCTCTTGCAGTCCCTCAGTTCCTTGCCTCAGTCATTCATTTCCATGGCCAGCGGCCAACTTGCCCCCCTCTCCTTCTCCGGTTTAGCCCTCAGGGTGAATCACTGTTCTCCTCCCCTTCTGAGGTTTTATTAGTCTTCTTCAAAGTGTCAGACCATCTCCATCACCACTGTGTTCGCTGCACCACTTACACAATGGCAGATAGAGGAACTCTGGCCTGCCCTTTACACTGGGTTCCAATCCAGCTCCCTCAAACCAGCTGCTCAAGTTTACCCCTTTCAGGCCTTACTACTGCCTCCCCTGCTTTTTTCAGGCTTCTACTCTCCCACTTGCACCCTGGAGCATGACTACAGACTGACCTACCTGCAGCTCCTTCCTCAATAGAGGCCACATCTGTTCCTACCCAGGTGGACTTAACTCTCAATCAGTCTCATTGCCCCTTAGCTTCCCACCAGGTGCAGCCTAAGATTAGCCACTCTGGCCACTTTAACCCCACCTGTGCTGGTGAGTTAGTGTGTTTCAGCATCACAGTGGTGTTAATGTTTGCCAAGTGCTGTGGTGGATTCTTCATTACTGGAACATTTAAAATCAGGATTGGATGTTTTTCTGAAAATATGCCCTATTTCAAACAGGAATTAATTCAGGGAAGTGCTCTGGTCTGTATTATGCCACTGACCAGATTAGATGATTACAGTAGTCCCTTCTGTGTTTATAATCTATGAATCTATTAAGAGAACTGCAACCCTTATGCAAGCAGGTCACTTTATCAGATGGCAAAACATTAGAGTTTAGTGGGCACCCTGCTGGATAGCATTAAGGGGGGAAAGTTGTCTATAATCACTTACATCCTATATTATTTTGCAGTAGTCTGAGTTGCTCATCTTCTTTCTCTGAAGATGCTAGTTCAACCATGCAAGTAAATGGGTGTTATGTTTTCAACTAGTGGTCTTTGTTCAGGAACATATACCTCAAAGTTTTTAGACCCTCTACGCTAGACTAGGTAATAACACTTCTTACAGTCAGAGGTGGGAGAAATGATTTAATAATTATGATTTTCAATCTCAGGTCAGACCACCATCCAGTCTGTTTTAGCCCTGAAGAATTGTATTCACCCTCTTCTGATGATATTCCCTGCCCTAAGTCAAGACTGAAGATACCCAGATAAGAACTCAAACCTTGATTATTACTCTGGAATTTCAAGACATTTTGAGTCTGCATGTCATTGCATTTATTGTAAGATGATAGCATGCTGTAGAAAACAATGCTTAAATATTTGCCCATGGATGTAAACATAAAACTCCCTTCCCTCTCAGTGCACAATCCCCTCAATCCAAACTCACAAGAGTTCTCTTGTTCTGTCAAACAAACAAGCCAAGCAAAGTGAAATGACTACAGCACAGTTTGTGTTAGCTACTGTAGCCACTTACTTCAACCTAGTGAATTAACAACAGCTATTTCAGATGAAGGGAAAGAAAACCTAAGTGTACTGCTTTATTTTTTTGTGATCACTTTAGGAAAGTTCAAAATGTCATGGGAAGAGAAACAGAGATTAATGCAAATGTATATGTCAACATCTGCATTGCAGATCACTCAAAAGGTATTTCACTGTCTTTGGAAGTGAAAATCTCTATACTCATCCATCGGGGAGGTTATAAATAAGTAAATTGGGTCTATTGTGGTTGAGCCATGTAAAACCTGAAACATACACAAGCCACTGGACTTTTCTTCTTTTCAGAAAAAAACTGTCCCTGTTATGGAAATAGTTGTAATGTTAGCTGGGACTACAGTTAAGAATTAAATCTGAAGACAAATGTGAACTTTGCTACAAACCAAATATCTTTTAACTGTACAAAATGAGACAGCAGAAAAAGATTTGCAGAGGTGGTAAAGATAACTCACATTGTCAAACTGAAATTTCTTTAGTCATCTGATATAGTAGAACTATAGATATGACATGGAACAAGGTCAGGTATCAGTGGGACTACTTATATAACTAAAAACATCAAGATCAGACCCTTGATCTGGGAATTACGGTATAAATCAATAATACATGCTTAGTAATGTATTATTATAATGTATTATATAATTAAATCGTCTCTTTTCCCTGGTACTTTCAATATTTGCTTCATTATTCTTGGTTCATGTTTTCAAGTTCCTGCATAAAACATATAAGGGCATCTTTGCATCTTCACATTTTAAAATAAAGTTCCTAAACTTATTTTGCTAGAGAGTTGTTGTGTTTATTTCTTTAACCTACTAATAAGACAAGGGATGAAATAAATCCTGACTGAGGCTCCACTGAATACAATGGAAAAAGTCCCAGAATTTTATAAATCCTGACATCTGAGAAGCTTCTTAAGAATCAGGATTGTTTTTATCGCCCTATCACATGGCTGTATGGACAGTCTATTGATCAGACAACCAGAGAACCTATGGAAAAGACTTATTGTTTCCTCACCTAGTCCACTCACCATCAAGCAATGTAGGATTGCTCAACACAGCATATTCTCCACCTCTTTGTCCCATCTAACTTATCATGTGACCACACTGGTGGTCTGTTCATCATGCAGTTAAGCTGGTGGTTTTCTTTACACCAAAGGGAAGTTCAGGGATTAATGTAAATCCTGGGTGAAATGAAAATTCCTTTAGCCTTGGCTCATGCATTGTAAATGACTCCCACTTAAGTCCATCTCACTTCAAGTTCCATTTTGTTGATCAATTAAAAACAAAACAAAATCTGTCTTAGGCTGGAAAGTTTTACATTCCAGTGCAAATGAGGGATGGCAATGTACAGCTTGTGAGCCAAATACTGCCCACACAGAGTTCCACAATGTGGTAGTTTTAGTCTTCAACATAGAGAAGAAGCCCACAGAGATTATAACTCTGAACATGCAATGTTCCATCTTGCTCTGAGCCGAAACAGGACATGGCATAATGAGAGCTGAAGTTCATGAGTAGTTTTGCACTCTGCTACATTTGATTGCACTGAGGCCTGGTGTACACGTAGAGTTTAGGTTAAACTTAGCCACATTAAGTCAATTTTCTAAACAATGAGTCCACACTACAAAGCCCGATCCATCAACGTTAAGGGCAGCTAAAGTCAATTTCTGTACTCCTGCTTCCACAAGGAGTAACTCCTAAATTTGATCTTGCATGGTCGACTTTATGGTATTGCACATGCAGTACTGTGAAAGTCCATGTTCTTGTCCAGTGGGAGGTGTCCCACAGTGACTGCTCTGTTCACAACTTTCAACTCTACTGTTCTTAGGTGAACAGAATAAGTCTCAGGAAAATTTGATTCATTTCTTGTGTGGCTAGTGTGGTGAGCAAGCCTCAGAGCAGGCAGCACATCTGGCCATGAATTCCAGTTCCATGAGCTCCATGAGTTCCCAGGGTCACAGACAAGCACCATCACGAAACATTCAGGAGATCCTGGACCTCATTGCTGTGTGGGGAGAGGAATCTGTTCTCACAAAGCTAGGAACCAGCAAAAGAACCACAGATAACTATGCCAAGATTGCAAGGGGCCTGGAGGAAAAAGGATACACCAGAGATGTCCTGAAGTGCTGAATGAAAATAAAGGAGCTGAGGCAGTCATACCAAAAGACAAAGGAAGCAAATGGACAGTCTGGAGCATTATCACAAACATGCCAGTTCTATGAGCAGCTGCATGCGATCCTTGTGGGGGGACCTGACCAGCTTCCCTAGCCAGTCCATAGATTTCTCCCAAGACACTCAGGCAGCCTCAGACAGCTGGACATACTCCAGCAATAGGCAAACCAAGGTTAACATCATCATCATCATCCTTTGGTGCTCAACAGGATCCACACTGCTATGGCGTCTGCACAGATAACCAACAAGAGAAAAAAGGGTGCGAAAAGACTGTTTGCCATTAGTCTTAAGCAGGGTCGGGGGATGAAACAAGTGCTTTATGGGCTGCTGATGACATTACCCAGAACCACCTGCTACACCGTTTTATTCCCAAAGCACTGGGAACATAATCCAGGATTCAAAGTGGTACAGGCACTGTGGCAAAGCTACTCACAGTACATCACTCTCAAAGTTGATGGTAGCCACCCTATTGGGGATGAGCTACTTTGAATTATGCCACATTCTTGCATTCAGTGAGGAAATGTACCTTCGACATTATAAAACTGCATGCTAAAAATCAACCTTAATAAATTTGATCTCTTTCAGTGTAGATGTGGCCTTAGGCAACCAGGTACTGACATTGACTTCAGTGGAAGCAGGACTGAACCTTAGCTAGCTAGCAAGTTGCTCAGAGAGCTCCTAGTTACACAAAGTTTGGGACACTGTCATATAAATGTTCACCCTTCAGTCCACTGATTCCTCTATCTGCTGTGTATATATATAGAGAGAGAGAGATAGAGAGAGAGATAGAGAGAGAGAAGTATATATTGATATAGATTAGATATAGATATAGGTTTAGGATCCAAAACTTCAGGTACACCAGCTTCATCCAAGGTAAAAGTACAGATGTTCAAATGGCATTTGAGAGTTTATTGCTACTGTAGAGCTAAAAAGGAATGGTTAAGATTGTAATTTTGCAGGGTCTAAAAAGTTTTGTAATTTTTCAGTAAGTGCATGGGACTAAAATAAAATGAGTTGTAGTCTGACAGTATTTTAGTTCCTGGATGGTGGAAATATTGTGGGAAGAAAAAAAAATCATGTGTTATTTTGTCCTTATAACTAATTCTGTGAGGCATTAAAATGCTCTTAAAAATTACAAACATAAACACAAATGCAGATGTATTCAGCTTTATTTGGGTTGTTGTGGAATCTGAAGTATCAGCCCTTGTATAATGGTATGCAAACTGTAATATCCAAGAGATTATTAGAGATCAGAAAATTTCATCTGGTACTGTAAATTATTATTTCAGAGGTAGGTTGAAAGATACTACAAATGACCCCCCACTCTGCAAAGTTTGGATCTAGATGTAAATTTCCTCTGCATTTGGAGGTCATCCAAAGTTTGAGTTTTGGCCTAGCCATATAGAAAATACCTGACATTACATCAAAAGGAGTATGCAGTTAGACAATCCCTATGCTACAGAAGAAGTGTTTTTGACCATTATCATTGAATCTTAGAAATGCAAGGCTGGAAGGACCCAAGGAATTAATTTAGTCCATCCCTCAGTGCTGAGGTAGCACCAAGAATACTTAAACTATTCCTGACAGGTGTTTGTCTAATCTGTTACTAAAAACATAAAATGACAGGGATTCTCAAACCTCTTTAGATCACCTGTTCTAGTGATTAACTATCCTTAAGCTTGGTAGAATTGATTTTTTTTTGTTCTTTGTTTTTGTTTGCAATTTCAGCAGATATTAGTATTTATTTTTACATTTTTAAATCAATTGAAATATTCATGGCTTCACAAAGGGGCCGAAGGGAGATCCTGGTGTGACTGTGGAACCAGTGACAGAAGGATTTTTCAGGAGGCTTCCTGTGCAGCTGAAGGGCCCCATATACCATATCCCTAAAGGTGCTAGGTACATGGAAGGCTGCATTTTTTAGGGAAGCAGATATCACTCTTTGATTACTACTGAGGGATATTTTTCATTAGTTCATTATCAATTTTTGTGTGCAAAATTATTGTTTAAAGACAATTAATGGTATAAATAAAATCCTGCCAAGTCTAACTGTCTTTAAAGTTAGAAAGTTATATTAACTATAAAACTTATATCTGCCTTGTTTGCAAACTAAGCTGAGTCAACATAGCAAACAATTGCTCACCACCCTTTTTATAACAACTTTTCATGTATTTGAAGACTTATATTCTACCTCAGTCATCTCTTGTTTAGACTAAACATCCCCTGTTCTTTCAACCTTTCTTCATAGGTCACGTTGTCTCAACCTCTTATAATTTTTGTTGCTTTTCTCTGGTCTCTTTCCTATTGCTTCATTTCTTTCTTAAAGTTTGGTGCATAAAACTGAACATAGTACTCCAGGTGAGGCCTCATCACTGCCGAGTAGAGCAGAAAATTACCTCCCATGTTTTACATACAGCACTCCAGCTAACACATAACAGAATGACATTTGCCTTTTTCTGAATAGGATTGTACACTTGACATTCAAGATGTGACCCACTGCAACCCCCAAAATATTTAATAATACCAGACCCAAGACAAACACCTGCAGGTCCCCACTTATAAGAACCTCAGCAGGACTCTTCTTGAGAAAAGCAGTGTGATGCCAATTATGTATACTGGATCGGGGCTCTACTCCTATCTCTGCCCCTGACTCACTATGTGATTGTGGGCAGTGCCGGTCCTAACCAATTGGAGGCCCCGGGCAATTGCACGGCTCACCAATAGGGTTGCCAGATGGTTTTAAAAAAGTATTGGACAAAAATTTGTCAATGAAAAAAAATGGGTCAGTGAGTAACGAGGGAAACCTAGGAAGGGGGAAGATTTGGGAGGTCAGGCTGAAATGCAGTCGCAGCCTGCCCGTAAGACCAGCTCTGTCAGTGGTCCCTTGAAAATGGCAGCCCCGGGTGACTGCCTGGCTTGCCCGCTCCTAAGACCAGCTCTGATCGTGGGCAAGTCTTTAAATCTCTGCACCTCACATACCCCATCTATAAAAACTGAGGCAAGGCTTACCATTGTAAAATGCTTTCATGTTTGCTGATGAAGTGTGCTTAAGTCCTTAGCATTTTTATTCATATGAGGGCCCTTCATCTCTGTAAACTGGCTGCAACTCTACTTTAGCATTCTTCTGAGCATCTAAGACTGAGAAGAAACACTTTGTAGGTCAAAAAGGTGATGGCCAGAAATTGTCTCTGTCCCTAGGATGATTTAATGCCAAAGCAAGAGGTAAGAGAATTTTATCGGGCTTGCAGTGTGGCAAAACACAAAAGAGAGCATATTCCACTCTTATACAAGCTCACAAACAATAATCTTTATTTGCAGAAAACTTAGACTCAGGCAAACTTAGGCAAACTCAATGAAGATCAGCCCCTACTACTCTATTGCCTGCTATTGCCTCAAACTCAAACCTCTCCAAATGTCCAAGGGCTTGTTGGTCCCTTAAAATGGAAAATGTTCTGATTAATTCCTCAGATATCCAGCTCATAAACACAAGAGCCAGACTAAAGCGGACAGTTATGCAACAAGACCTTATGGAGGAGAAAAAGTGCTCAAGGCAAATTAGCTATTTATGTCATATTTTCATGCTCTGTTTGTAATATTTAGCTGCAAGATTTTCACATTTCTGTTGCAACTAGAGATGGGTGAATAGGTTTGGGTGAAATAAACAAAAAATACCCCATACCCCAACCTCCACCCCATATTTAATTTGAACAATATATTTGTAAAGCTCAAGCACATTTGGTTTCATGTACCACCAATATCATGGTTTCAAGTGGCAACATTGTGACGTAGTGGGGTACCTTGCTGGTTGCTAGGCTTGGGCTGTGGGTGACCCCCGCTGGCTGCTGTCTGTACCACAGCCCAGACAGCCACAGCTGATGGGACAGGGAGGTAACCTGTTCTACCAGTTACCTCCCAGGGAGCGGAACAAAGGAAGGAAGGCGGAGTGGAGCCCCTGGCTGGGGGGCAGGGCTGGAAGTTGGGCAGTTTCTGTCTGGTATGATGGAGGAAGCAGCCTAAGCAACAGGCTGGGATTTAGGGGCCCAGTCTCCCCCATCTCAAGGGGGAGCTGAGGCATCCTAGGCCTGCCCTGTAACCAGATTACATCTATGCTGTGCTGTATCCTGGAAAAGCAATAAACTCCCTCTATTCTACTGGCTAGTGGAGTCTGTTCGTGCCACTACGGGGATGCAGGAGATGGGGAAACCCCAACGCGCCATCACAAACATATGATTGAATTTCAAATTTCCCCCATATGCAGGATCACTCTGATCAGGTGTGAGTGGGCAAGAGGATTGGCCTCCTCTCTAGCTAGAAGCTGAAGCTGCAAGAAAAGGTACTTCTGTACAGGTTGAACCTCTGTGACCCGGGACTCTCTGGTCCAGCAACATCCAGGGTCTGGCAAGACCACAGATGTTGCGGGACCTTAGCGAGCCTCAGCAGCAGAGGTTGCCTGTGGCTTGAACAGGGCCAGCTGTCGGGCCAGCGGAGCAGCAGAACCTGTGGGGCACAAGAGCTCACAACTGGCAGGGCAGGGAATCTGGCAGGGGACCCAGAGCTTGTGGGGCAGTGGAGCCCACAGCTGGTGGGAATGCCAGGAGCTCCGGTGGTGTGGCGGGTCTGCTGTGTAGCTGGCGGGGCCACTGTGAGCTGCAGTGGGAATGGGAGGCTGCCACGAGGCTGTCACAGCTTGCAAGGCTGGGAGGCTGGGAAGTGGAGTCCAACAGGGAAGTTGGCATCCCCTCTCCAGCTATGTCTAGAGAGCTTCTGAAAAAACTTCTTCTGAAAGAGAGCGTCCACACACAAAAGCACATCAAAAAAGTTATCTGCTTTTTTGAAATATAGTGTCCACACTGAATGGACGCTATTTCTCATGTAAGCTGTGATTACTATGGATGGAATGGCCACCAGCAGACCTGTACTTTTTCCTCTTTCCTCTTCTTGCGAAAGAACTCTCTCTTCCCCATCCACATACACCTTTTCCTGAAAGAGCTCTTTCGGAAAAAGGCTTCTTCCTCATAGAAAGAGGTTTACCAATGTCGGAAAACGCCCCTCTGTTCTTTCGATTTTCTTTTGAAAGAATGCGATTGCAGTGTGGACATAAGTGAAGTTTTTTCAGAAAAATGGCCGTTTTTCCGAAAAAACCTCTGTAGTGTAGACATATCCTCCCAGAACTTCCCTCGTTGGGCAAACTCCCTTTTCCGGGACCGGTGAGACGAGGTCCCAAGGATGCCTGACCAGGGAGGTCCAACCTGTAGTATCTCTAGCTCGTGCCAGGGAGCCAGATTTCCAAGCTGAGGCTCAAAGAGACTTCCAAAAATCTGGATACTCTTTGGACCTGAAATGCAATTATTAACTGTAGCCAGGAAAAAAGTGTTAAGAACTTAATAAGCCTTAATGAGATATGATGGCTACTTTAAGTACAAGCCAAGCAATTGGAGAGCTGGTTCAAAGAATGTTCTGTCACATAGGGCAGGCGTGAGGAAACCCCCCACTCCAACCTCACTGACAGCTCCTGACTGAAAAGCAGAGACTCCCCACATTCCCATAGCATGCCAAAGCTTGGGAGGGCCAGGCTAGGAGATTTTGTGGGGCCCCCTAGGCTCTGCGGTGGGCCCCAAAATGAGGGGTTCAATGTGTGGAAGGGGGCTGCTGGGAAGCGGGTGTGCGGTCTGGGGAGGAGGGAAGGCACAGGAGTGGGTTGGTAAGTCTGCGACGGTGATAGGGTGCAGGAGCAGATTACTGGGCTGGAGGGGGTGCAGGAACAGGCTGGAGATTGCGATCAGGGGGTCAGGGTGAGAGGTAGAATGCCGGAGTGAAGTTGGGCTGGGGTGGGTCTGGGCAGGTGTGGACTGGGCATGGGAGGGGGTCCAGGAACAGGCTGGAGAAATGAGGTCTGAGCAATGGGGGGCACTTGCCTGGCACAGCTCCCTAGGGACACACATGGCTCTGTGTTGCTTGCCACTCCCAGGCACTGCCCCCTACTGCTCCTATTGGCCATGATCACTACCAATAGTAATGGCAAGGGAAAGCTTTTGCTGCATTGCTATTTCCCCAGCTGGGGGGATGGGGAGGGGACAGGGGAGATCTGGTCCCAGCTTGCCTGACTCCAGCCCAGAAGACCAAGGGCTGTCCTTCCCTACAGTGGGGAGCCAGCACTGGTGCTCCAGCCCCATGAGAAGGATCTCTGGGGGTGGGAGGGAGAGGGACACAAGACTGGAGTGCCAGGACTGGCTCCTTAATGCTGAGGTGGGAGAGCCCCGAGCCTTAGGGGCCAGATCCAGCTCCCATGCCATAGGTTCCTAACCCCTGACTTAAGAACTGATCACATCTCCCTTTGGAGCAGTTAAAAGGAAGTTGACACCTCACTCCCTCATCTTCCCTTTCAATAGCAGAGAGAGACTGGGGAGGCAATCTACAGGCTGATCTCTTTTTTAACAGGATGGGAGAAGAAGCTGGCTTGTTACATAATTCCTTCCCTTCCCTACTATGGCAGATTAGAACTCTGCTTATGCTTGGGGCCCCTTGAACGTCAGACCAGCATTTTGGTGCGTAAGAATTATGTTCAGACTGAGGAAAGCTGCTGTGCCTTATGTATATCGTTTAAATAGAACTTCAGAGATGTGATCAATGTGATAGATTTAGGCTGCCCATGATTTCCACTCCACCCAACATCACTTCTTTGAAATCAATGCAGTGGCCATAGAAACTTGATCAAAGTGCAGATGTTTGTCAAGTGCTCACTGATGCGTATGACTGCTCTCCCTTCTTTTTTGTGAGTCAGAAGAGTGAGAAGCATAACCAAATGACTACATCAGTTGCAATACAGAGTATACTACAGCTGACAACATGCTTACTAGCCTTTGGCTATAACAGAAATGTACAGATTGGTTCAATGTTTTTGTTTACTTTCTTAAAAACTCCTCTATGATAATCAGACAAGAGACTCACAAGTATTGAATAGGGTGAAGAATTTGCCTCCTTTTCCAATAGGAATTAGAGATTACAAGAACCTGCATTACACTAAAGGAAGCAGCATAGCACAGTGGATAAAGCAATGGATTAAGAATCAGCAGATCTTTGCTTTCTACATTGACTCTGACCCATGGCAAGTCACTTCACCTCTTTGTGCTTCAGTTTTGTGTGAAATCTCTCAGTCCCTGTCCCCGCTGTGCCATAGGCACACAGTGCCAAGAGGGAACCACCAGATGTTTTGAACAGCTGGCAGTTCCCTCTGGTGCCCGTGCCCCTGCCCCTGGTGGGGGAAGAGATTTTGTACACTTCCTCGCTCCCAAGCCAATTGGAGCCTTGCGGGAGGGGAACACAAGAAGTCTCTCACTCCCCGCCCTGCCCAGGGCACACAGCACCTAAAGGGAACCACCAGCTGTCCCCTGGCAAGGAGAGGGAACAATGCGCCCCTGGCAAGGGGAGGAGATTTCACACAGTTCCCCACCCTCAAACCCTGGAGGGTGGGGACACAGCAGATCCAGCTTGCCAGACCCAGCCCGCCATCTGTGTCTTCCTCAGCCCTGCTCTAGAAGAACAACTACTATCTGGGTGAAATGAAACAATCACTCTCTCTTCAGGGGACACATACAGAAAAATTACCTAATACCGTTATATCACCTGTGGGTGCAAGATCACTCTGTCTGACCTCTCATCCTCACAGGAGACCTACAATCTTCAAAAGATGAGTTTGGATGCTTAAATTCATAACTTGGCTAGATACTCGTGTGACAAAGTCAGGCCAGGTAAGCAGCTGTAAAAGGCTGGTCTTATTGGGTTCCCGACTAAAGGACCCTCCCCTAGCCTTTGGGCAGGATCCACAAGACCCAGAACTCAGCTAATTTAAGGGGGATTACCAAGAATGTAACAGACAGACATGAAGGTCAACTGGTCAAAACAAGAAAACCTGAAAGAGAGACCAAGCAGAGAACCCTGGACAGCTCCTACTGCTCCCCAAAGGTGACAAGGTGCCAGTGGACAGAGGAACTCTGCCTAGATGCGTGAATGGAGGGAGGATCAGAAATAGGCCCCACAGTTGCAGGAGACCCCCTCAGCCAACCTCCTCTCCCTCTGTAAGAGAATGGTGGAAGGCATATATATTAGCCCCAGAATGAGAAAGGCCCTTCTCCCCATAAGCTGCAGAGGTTACCTCACCAGCCAGGTGTGGAGGAATGCACAGAATGCAAGGACTTTCCTCTCACTCCATTACCACCCAGGGAACAGGATGAAAAGCAAGCTGTGTCCTGGAGCACATGGCTGCTGCCCCCCCACGCGCCCGAAATGGCGCCCTTAGGGGAACCAAACAATAGATTAAATTTCCAGACCCCAGGAAATCCCCTTACCACCTAAGATGCCTGCTGGGAACATCTAAGGGTGAACAGGAGGAAGAACTAGGCACAAGCAAGGAAGCTGTCTAGCTTGTGAAAGAGTTAATTAGAACTGCTAGGGTAAGAATTTGCATGCAATAAGTTTCTTAGTGTATTAGAATTAGCTGGCGTGCAGTATTTATTTTGACTTATTAAATTACTTTGGTCCGTGTTTTCACTTGCAGTCCCTTAAATCCTACTTTTTATACTTAATAAAAACACTTGTCAAGTCCAGTGTAAATAATTGTTACCTGGGGGTACAACCACTGTGCATTTCTCTTTCATTGAGAAAAGAGGGTGAACACATAAGCTTTCTCTGTTTAAAACTTTTATAAAGAGTAAGATGGTTTATTTGGAGTTTTGGTCCCTATTGGGGGTTCCTTGGTGCCCAATAGCTGAGATCTCCCAGAGCTGAGCTGGTTCAGTTCCTGCATTGCTCTACTGGTTACCCCAACTCTGTGCCTTGGCTTGGGGAAAGCAGAGCTTTTGGCTCAGCAGGACAGGGTGGTGGGGAGTTCCAGAGGGCAGGAAGGTGGGCTTAGTGGCTGGATCAGCACCCCCAGGTGACAATCCTAAAGGGATTTCTGTGATTCAATCCATCACCCTTACCATTTTACCACAAGGAGAATGTCTAGTTATCAATACTAGTATTAAATCTTTTAGCATATATGTAGAGCAGCCACTAAAAAGCAATATAACACTTAAGCAGGTTTGAATTGCACCAGCAGAGGGCAATAGTGATCATCTATGCTAGGGGTTTGCAAATTTCATTGCACTCTGACCCCCTTCTGCCAACAAAAAAATATTACACAACTCCAGGAGGAGGGTTGGAAACCTGAGCCCAACTGAGACCCAATGACCCAGGTGTGTGTGTAGGGGGGCAAAGCCAAAGCCCCAGGTCCACTACCCTGAGTGAGAAAGTGGTCAAAGCTGAAGCCCAAAGACTTCAGCCCCAGAAAAAAGGGCTTTTAACATGAGCCTCACCACCCAGGGCTAAATCTGTTGAGCTTTGGCCCCAAGTCCCGGAAGTCTAACCCAGCCCTGATGACCCCATTAAAGTGGGATCCCAACCTCATTTGAGAACTGCTGATTTATACGGATACATTATTAGGACCCTGTTAAAAACTAGGAATGTAACTACTAGTCTAGTCACTACTTGACTACTTGCTTCCCTCCCCCACTTGCTGCCTCTGTATCAGCGGGGGACCTGGCACAAGCCAGGACTCAGCAGTCCCAGCTCGTGCCGGTCTCAGACTGCTGCAGCTCTGTTTTCTAAATGTAGTAAGAGCTGTCTGGCCCCGGAGCTGGTGTGAGCTGGGACTACTCAGTCCTGACTTTCACTGCCCCAGCAGCTAACTCCCTTATTGACTAATCAAGCACTCAATGGAAATTCCATCCATTACTCAATTAGCTTAACTGCTACTTACCATCCCTATTAAAAACTATGCTTAATTTATTATAGTATCTTCTGTTGGTTTGCACCAAACCTTCCTTACTTGCCTGAATTAAGTAGGTAACTAAAATTTAACTTGGATATATGTATTATAAACACATCCAATGTAAGATAAATTAGATTAGCTTTCATGATCAGTTCTTCCCCAGAATTCTGCTAATCAAAAGCATGCAACAGCTGCAACTGGGAGAGGTAGCAATTTTACCGAAAGTGGATGACCTAAGATCATTGCAAAGTTCATGTAGACTTTCTAACTGCAAGATACACAGCCTGATATGGAAACTACAGCAATTACCTGAGACAAAAACATTAAATGATGTTCCTTTAATTGTGCCTAACCTGTGCCACTGCTATACAAAGCAAAGCAAAGCAAAACAAACTGTCACTTTTATGATGTTAAAATGGGATTTTAGCTATTAAGGATGAACATGACAAAGAGAAATCTGAAGCAGAGATAATTCAAAACAGCAGCTCAAGAATTAGTACACTGAATTATTTTGGTTCAATTTTTTCCCCTGCAATTATATTTGAAAGGTCCAGAGGAAGACTGGGCACATAGCATGGCTAGAATTAGACTGAGGCTCAGAATTATAAGTCTTTTAAATTAAGAACATTTATAAAAGGAGAGAATTTCAGTTTCAACCAAAATTTTGTTTTTATCAAGGTTCTCTGTGATTTACATAAAATGCATTGAGGAAACCATTAAGCAACTCATTTACAAAATTTTAGACAAGCATTTTGTAGTAAATGATGCACTCAAATACAATAATGATTTGTGTGCCATTTTGTTGCCCAAAGAAGTTCATAAAATGAAATTAGAGCAAAGAAAAAATTAAAATAGCAAGGAAAGTGTGTCAGTTGTGAGGTCTGTTAAACAGTGAATGATGGAGGATCCCTTAATGCAGGGGTGGGGAACATTTTTTAGGTCAGTGCCACTGCCCTATAGAAAAATCAGTCAGCAGCTGTTCACAAGTGAGAATCAAAAAATTCCCACCCTTTACCAGCATGGGCTCCCCAATGCTGGCTAGAGCCCTGAGACTCAGGGGCCAGATCCAGGCAAGCTGGGGGCTGCATCTGGTCCCAGGGCTTTGGTTCCCCATCTCTGCCTTAATGCATTGACACCTATATATTTTTGTATCCTCCCAATCCCAAATTAGAGGTCCACCACCAAGAGAACACCTTCCTGCCCACACCTGCCATGCAGCAGCTGGGTGATACAAGGATGCATCAGCTAGAGAGAAATGATCTGCTATTGGGAGATCAGGATCCATCTTGGTTGCCATAGAGTCCCTTTAAATGAGGACCCCTATATTGCTACTGTCTAAATCCGTGACTGTAGTCAGTCCATAAAATAATATCTCAAAGGAAGTAAGTGGTGGAAACCCCATTGCCTGAGACATGTAAAAGTGGACCAGGCAAAGCACTAGAGAATATATTGTAAAGAACAAGCAGCAGGTTGGATTACATGATTCAACTATGATTGGACGAAGTGATGCTTGAAAAACACTATGTTGCTAAGATGTTAGATGAAGTATAACAGTAACAATAAATTAGTTCTATTTTTGAAAAAATACATTGAAGTACAGTACAGCATTAAGGCTGTATTAGGTATTATACAAAGACAAGCTATGTGCCCCCAAGAGTTCATAATCCAAAATATGCAACAGTATATATCTACATAAAAGTTATAGGGCCAGTCCCTTAGCTTGCAAAATTCAGATAAAACTTCATTGAGGTGTTATGCCAATTTACTGCAATTGAAGATCTTGCCAATATAAAAATATTTGAAATCTACAGAAATAAACTATCATTTGGGATCTAATAATTTTTTTTAAAAAAATTTAACCTTTATTTTAGTAATTGCAATATAATTGTGTATTATTCACTTATAAAATATTACATGCACAGAGGGTTCAATTCTCCCTTTTGATTTGCACAGAAGGTTTAGAGTCCAGTATCTTGTTATTTACTATGCATGGTGCTACTGCTTGTATCCTGGCTGCTAAGTTCTGTGACTAGTATAAAAGAATTTTGCCCCAAAGGGCAAACTTTCTTTGCCCCAAACTTCCTATTTGCCTTTCCCACTTTTTGTTTAGTATGTAGAAAGAACGTCCTATATAGAAATTTGAAGCACAGGATTGCACAGCTAAGTGCTTTGCAAATTTCTTTGTTGTACATGACATGCACATTTCTCCTTTGCTATTATATGCTTGAGCCCCTGCACAGCTCTGCCATTGCAGCATATTAACTCACCTCTACAGTATCTTTACTGTTCAAGCCAACTCCCTCCTTTGCAGGGATCACCCATCCTGCCATGATCATGAGGTAACAGGGTCAGCCCACCCAAACTAACAATCTAACAAAGAAAAGAATATTTAAAAGATGAAGGCTATAGTGCAGTTACCCTACCCATAGTTCGCTCCTCTACCTTAATTGTATTTCTGACAGCCTCGTGTGGAAGTAGAGCCTATCTTAGATACAGAATACCAAAACAAAGCCTATAAAAGTTATCTGTAGGTAAGAAATACAAAGTGATATTTAATGCTGGTTCTTCTCCCCTCCAATAGCCAGATTTGAACCAAGCTATTTTCACTGGCTGAGAAATAAAGTAAAGAACAATACGGTGACAGTAACAGAACCTAAGCTTGTTCTGTTTCTAATGCTGAGCTTTAATCAGATCAGGGCTGTTTTTCTGCAACATAATTAAGTCAATAGTGGTGATAAGCCCATGGATGCTTTCTGCACTGCTGCTTTTCAAGGAGTGTTCAGCAGCAGCTGAGCTGTTATCCACAAATTGTTTTTTTAAAATGGTGTATCTCTTTCATGCTTGTTATTAGCAAAGTAACCAGCCAGGATTTCACAGTATGAATTAGACATAATGCAGATATTGGGAGAATGGGGGGAGAGGTGGTGTCAGAGAATGTTGCTCTCAGACTGCAAGCCCCCCTATGCATAATCCCATTGGCCTGATTGGAGCTTCCCCCACCCAGTATAGAACTATGAATGCAGGGCACATGTACTAAACTGTCTTACAATTACTCTGCCCCGAAGTCATTTGTGCCTTTGTAAATATCAAGACATATTTAGATGTCTAACTACTGCTTAGTATAAGTAATTAGGATCACATCTGATGGCAAATTAAAAAGAAATAACTAATTTGCTGATTACAGGCACAGCATAGCTCATAAACATCCGTCACTGATAAAATCAGACAAGGTGAATCAATCTTAATCCTGAAGGAACAGAGCACCATCTAGTGTTTTGAATGAGATAAAATTCAAAGATCGGCTTCAAATTAATCTACATAGAACAGTGGTCACTAACCTTTTTCAGACCAAGAACACTTTTTGAATTTACATGCAATCCAAGATCTACCCTAAAATAATGTTGTAGACAGTCTGGTTTTTAATTTATGCTATGTAAATCTTAAATCAAGTATTTATAAATATACATTTTGTCCTCTATTCAGCAAGTCTCAGTGTGACCCCTGTAACTGAACATTATCTGCCAGTGTCTTGAAGACTGGGTTGTAGTTTGAGATTGCTAGGCCCCAGACTAAAAAGACAGCTTTTACAGCTGTTTGGATTTAAAATGTTCATGATTTATTTGTGCATGCTAGTCAGTATGGTCAAAGAGGCCCAGCCAGGTGGCCATGAGTTCATCTTGTCAAGGCTGTCCCAGCAGGGACAGTCGCACTGTGCCATGCTCCAGCTGGGCTGGAGCAGAGAGAGGCAAAAGAAACTTGACTCCAGCCCCTCTACTTTGGGTCATCAGGTTCCAAAATTGACAATTGCTCCTACAATCAGAGCAGCACAGCCCTGAATGAATAATTGATTTTTCTCCACTAAGCTGATAATTAAATTGATGAAGAACTCAGCAATTATAACTTCCAATTTCAGGGCCTGATCCAAAGCCCTCTAAAAGCAAGGACACCACAGACTCCAGTGAACTGTATCAGAGTCCTAGTGCAAATACAGATACACAATTAACATGGGGCTTTGTTCTGTCTTTCAAAGACATCCTCTGTGCACATACATAGGGCTCATGGCTTTGGACATTTTTCTGTTCACCGAGTTAACAATCTTCTACTCTTGAAGTTCTGTTAATTCATTATTTCCCCCCTCATTAACTAACAAAATGGCTGATGGAAGGGAGAAAAGCTGCGTTCCTGACCCTCTTTGCTCCAGCCCATGTGGCACATGATGCAGCCTCGACAAGCTGAACTCCATGGCCAGCTGGTGGGTGGCTGCCCCTCTTTGCTCCAGCCTAGCTGCAGCATGGCCAACTGGGCTGGAGCAAAAAGGAGCGGCTGCCCGGTCAAGGCATTCAGCCCACCAAGGCTGTGCTGCGCTGGGATGGAGTGAAGAGGAGCAGCTGCCCGACCAGCTGGAGCACAGTGCGCCTCAGCAAGCTGACTGCCACGGCCAGTTGGCTGCTCCTCTTTGATCCAGCCCAGCTAGTCAGGATGCTCAGCCCGAGGCAGATGAGAGTTTTGTGGGGCCCAGGGCAGCACAATTTCACAGGGCCCCCCTTTGGAGGAAAAAAAAAAGAAAAAAAGGCATCTCCGCTGTGCCCACTCCTTCAGTAGCCCCACTCTGATCATGTGAGCTACCCCTCCTCA
>JANRFK010004440.1:26989811-27006189 GCA_030068395.1 Apalone spinifera | reverse complement strand
TAATTATTTCAGGGGCATAGTTATTTGTAGGATCAGGCCACTGGAATTCAATCTTGGTGGAAAGCTAATATTTAAAACGTTTCCAAGATTTATATAGTGCAAATAATTTTATTTTTATATGGAAGTTATCAAGTTATTTAGGCCAAATTTTAGATTTGTTTGTCTTTAAATGAAGGTACTAAGGAGGAATGTAAAGTAGGACAAGAAGAAATGGGCTTAAACTGCAACAAAAGAAATAATCCTGCTTTGTGTGCAGGGGATCTGAAGAGGTCCCTTCGTGTCCTAAATTTCTGTGATTCTTTGACATTTGTATTTAAAAATGTAGAAGCTTTTCCATGCGCTAATAGCAGGAAATAAAATGTCGTTTCACTGGCCAACATGAACAAGTTTTACTAAAATAGCAAAAGAAACACACTTCTAATTCCTTTTTTTTATACTGATGAGGCTTCAGCAAGATTAACGGTTCAGAATATGAATTCTGTAAGGCCCCGATTCTGCAAAATGTTGTATATAGACAAACTCTGTATCTGTGTAGAGCCCAATGAAATTAATGGGGATCTTTTAAGGGTATGGATATCTCTCTCCATGGAGATCATTGCAGAATGGGGACCTAATGTTACATACTGCGCTAAGAAGACTCTTTCCCCATTTTTACTGTTCTGCCTCTCTTATGGCAGGGATGTTTTACTTCACACATACAGAGAGATACATTCTCTGCATTTGTGGTTTCGCTTGTAAAATATTATAAGGCTTTGTATCTGCTATTTGTAATACAGATGTATTGTATTTGTTTTTATAGTCTTTTAATATTTTCCTCTAGTTCTTAAAACAAGCAAACTATACACGCTGTTAAAACCTTTTTTGTTGTCTTTTCTAATCTTTATAGTGCTCTACCAAGCCCCCCTCAAAAGAAGATGACTTTGAAAAGAAAATCAGCTATTAAAAAAGAAATAGATGATGATGAAGATGATGATGATGGTGATGAAAGTGAAGATGAGTGGGAGGATGTGGAAGGTAACAGCCTTTTAAGGTGGCCTTCTCAACTATTAAGCTCTAAATATTCTTATATACTGTTGTTCTTGGTGATGATTTATTTGATTCTGGTGCAACCTCTCTCGGATTTCTGCAGTCACTATTATAGGTATAGATTTTTCTTTTTTATTAGATACTTCATAATATTTATATAAGCAATTCAATCTAATATACTGATCATGATTTTGAATATGATAGTGCTGATAGGTTTTTAAAGTTGTTTAGTTTTAACCCATTATATTTATCATCAGGTAGAATTTTAGCCTCATATTATTCATGTACAAACAGTATATTGGGGCAGCTTTACCCCTTTTCTGAAATTTCCTTTATTGCCTACTTAAATAACAGAAGGTTCCTAGCAGAATTTGCTTCCTGCAGGTTCTATCCTGCCCCTCATTCAGTTTGCCTCAGCAAGACATATGGGACCTTTATATATCTGGTGTTGAGACTCATATAGTTTTGTCTGTGAACAAAACAGCTCTGCATCTTTATGTACCTGACACCTATTGACATGTGTTGCAATGCTGCTACTTAAAAGGGGCACTCCTTGAATTCTTTGTAAATAATAAATATACATTGAGAGAAGCTTTGAATCAGTCCAGCAGAAGAACTAGACTGTGATTTTCTAGAGATAGGGACAGGGACAGTTAACTCCTTTAGTAAGGTACTAGTCATTTAGCCATCAAACCAGGCTGCAAGGATCAGAATTGTATTGTATTGTAGCTGTAAATGTATGCCTGCTAAAGTGAACTCCCTACTTAAAAACAATTCTGAGTCTTGCCAGTCCTTTTGAATGGATAGTGAGAGAATTAGACTGAATGCAGAAATACGGCACCAACAGATGATGAGCACCAAAAGCCAGAGGATGAAGTCGAGACTACCAAGGCTGGTAGGAATGTCAACATTATACCATATACATAATAATATCCCTCTACTGTACATTCTGTGGCAGAGTCCCAGAGCAGGTAAAGTTAAATAGGACTGTATTACTATAGAGAAGGCTGCATTCTCAGCTCCTCCCTAATGTGGAACACACAGCTCAAAAAATAAAAATGAGGATTATTTTATAAATAACTGTCTGAATATAGTGCTCCTGTATGGTGCCATAGAGACAGTTCTGAAACCAAAATGCACTGTGTCCCCACAACAAATGCAACATGGCTGATAGCAATGCAGTGCTTCCCTTTTGCTGCTCCACCAATGTTTTTCACCCCACTTCTGAAGTAATTATTTATTGTTTGGCCTTTCTGCTAAAGAGGGCTGATTGTGATGATGGTATTATGAAAGGGAGATCTGTCTGCTAGAAACTGCACTGAATCAATATCTTGATACTGAAGCTACTGGCATGCCATGAGTATCTTAGATCAGGGGAGGACAACAAGTGGCCCGTGGGCCAGACATGGTTTGCCAGGGTTAACTCATGGCAGACTGCCAGCACCTTATTTACCTGCATGTCCGCAGATTCAGCTGCTTGCAGCTCCTGTTGGCTGCAGATTGCTGTTCCCAGCCAGTGGGAAGCTGTGTCCGTTTTCTGCAGCTCCCATTGGCCAGGAACAGCGATCTATGACCAACAGGATCTGAGAGTGGCCATACCTATGGATGCATAAGTAAACAAAGCACCGGCAGCCCACCAGAAGCAAACCCTGGCGAACTGTCTGAGACGCGCAGGACGCTTATTGCCTGCTCCTGCTTCGGATATGGCATACCACTCATTTAAAGTAAGTTACTCAACAGACACCAAGTGACAGTTTCTTTTGGTGGTCTACCTAGGTAAGCAAGAGAGGAAAGGCTCCCCAGGGACATTGATTCCATAGGTATCAATTTTAATTTTATATTTCTAGAACTTGAAGAGAAATCAGGTGAAGCTGCTGTTCTTCCTGCACTAGTGCTGCCTAGCAAACCAGTTGAGATAGAGATTGAAACACCAGAGCAGGCAAAGAAAAGAGAGAGAAGGTAAGATCGGTTGTATAGGGGAAGTGATCAATGTTCCCTCTAATGTTTTCCATCCACGTGCAGAATACATTTTTTATGTGCACTGAGGCATATACGCAAATGTGCTTCACCAGTAGAAACAAAAAACCTAGCTGTGGATGCTCTGCTAAACAGCTTGACAGCATTTGAATCTCTCTTGAATGGCTGCACAAGTGCACAGCTTACCGGAAATGCTGGAGGGGTAGTGAGGCTGAGAATTTACATGTGGTCTTATAGTTCTATGAATACTTGTTATAGGTGTATGATGAACTTTTCTTTCCCAATTCATATGAGCGTTGTGAGGATTGAGTAGGTAGGTAGTTAATTAAAAGTGCTAAATAAACTAATAAAAACTAAGTAATAATTATTGTGGCCTTTTATACTGACAACTTTAAATCAAGGCACTAAGTCTCAATAGTAAGGTATGTAGAATTCATAGTTTTTTAATCACATCTGTACTTCATGATTATTTGCGTAGAATTTATTGAGCTCTCCCAAAGCATGCACAGGTGTTAGTATAAAACTTGGAATTGATTCTCTGAGGCATTCTTTTTTGATAATTCCAAATCCTAGTCAGGAATCCGTAACGATAGGTCCATAGGGCATTACAGCATTCATTTATTTTATATCTCTTTGCAGAGAGAAAAGAAAAGCCGAGTTTGAGACCTATCTGCGGAGAATGATGAAACGCTTCAACAAGGAGGTTCATGAAGATACACATAAGGTCAGGGTCACAGAAGCAACTTGGTGGAGAGGGTACAGATCATGAAGACTTCAAAACAGTTGTGGGATGTGATTGAAAAAACACAATGACATTTAGAGCCAATTCTAATCTGTATGATCCATGACCTTGCCTAGAAATTAAAGGAAAAAGGAAGCAGCGTTCCAATCAATTCACATACTGGTTTCTCTCTGATTATCATTTAGAATCCCTGCCACTTGCAGAATCTGCATTACTGAAATTCAGGAATAAAATAGATGTCAGTGGTCTATATAGGATTAGCTACTGTATTGGGAACTCCTGCTCATATTCATGGAATTAAACTCTTCTTCACATTTAAGGCTGAAGATGCTGTTGGGCACCCAACGTATTTTGATCAAGATCTTCATAGTATGTACATACCTAACTCCCATTTACACCAGTGGGAGTTAAGCACATATATACCTGTTGAGGAACAGGGTCTTTATGATTTTCTTCTGGAGCACTGACTAGTAAGATGGCCTCCTTGGCTCAGGAGCTCTGGGTTCAATTTCTTTTTTGACACAGATCCAAGGATATGACTTTCCTACTTTACAAGAATGTTTCAAGAACAAACCCATTAATATGTAGTGCACAGATATTATGATGAAGGCCAGATAAATATCTACATACACCGAGTAAGGATTTTCTGTTAAATTAGGAAGGCAGAGGTACGTGATTTTGCCATTGTTGCTGGTGGACATCCTTCCAACTTATGTCTTGGTTTTTGTGGGAAAAGGGTGGGAAATCATGACAATGAAAAGTATTTAAAATGAGGACTCGCTTTAGACTTTATTTTTGAAGATGAATATTGCTCCTGCCTTCTGGTGAAGCGATGACCGTAGTTTCACATGTACAAGACAAGTTGGTTTTGTATCAGTTTTGTGCCTAGTCCTAGAAAACAAATAATGGGATGTGTATAAATCAAAGCTCATCAGTGTTTCTAGATGGTAGATGGATGTATGGTTGTCAAAGGGAACTTTACTATCACTTTATTTCAGGTCTTGTTTAAAATCTGCTCCTCAGATTTTTGCTATCTTTGTTTCACTTCCCTAATAATTGTGCCGTGGAGTGGAATTGAAACAAAGATCTTAGAAGTGACAGTTTTAAAGACAGAATTTAAGCTGTTCTGGCAAAGGCTACAGAAATTGAATGTAACAAAAGGCTATATTCTCCTCTGGCATACCTGGCCACAGCTCCTTTGAAAACTTTTGCATTCCCTTTTCACATAGCTTTTGGGTCAGATTTGTGTTGGTATGTTAACTGTAATATAGTTGCACCTGAATTAGTATGGCTTATTGTATTAGCTGAAAAGGCTTTGTATTTGCCCTTCTCTAGCTGTTGATAGAGGAGTAAAGTCATTCATTGTACCTAAAATACTGGCTGTTTCAATCTTAAAACCTGTTTTTTCTTCTCCAGGTTCACCTACTGTGTTTGCTAGCAAATGGTTTCCATAGGAACAGGATCTGCAACCAGCCAGATCTCCAGGCTATTGGCCTTTCCATCATCCCCACCCACTTCGCTAAAGTGCCTGCAGGTCGTGTAGACCTTCTCTACCTCTCCAACTTGGTGAAATGGTAAGAACCTCCTTTGTAATCCTGCTTCTCTTATGTTTACTATTGAACTTCTGATGCAACACAAGTAGAGAGATCAATGTTGGTGAGTGTAGTCACCAGTAGTCCCTCAAAGTTTATTCCACACATGGATAGAAAAAATTCATGTGCGTTGAGGCATGTGTGGATGTGTGCCACTTGTAGAAACGCATGCTGCCAGCTGTGGATTCTGTGGGCACTCTGCTAATCAGCTAGGTGGCTGCCCAAGAACAAAACTTACAGGGAACACTGGTAGTCACCCATGCTCAAGTGATTTATCTTATTAAATATTAATGTGAGAAAAATCCCCTTTTTTTAAACATTTTTAGGGAAAGGTGAACTCTAATTCTTCTTACTAGACAGTAAGATTAATTTGTCATTCTTCAAGGTTTGTTGCAACCTTCACTATCAACACTGAACTCTCTGTTGATGATCGAGAGAGCCTCCAGTCCACTTTAGAGAGGCGCTTCGCCATCTATGCCACAAGAGATGATGAAGAGTTGGTCCATGTGAGTGACTTGAAGTCTGGATGCTCCCTAAGTTGTGTGGCTGGGTTTGGATGCCCGATATCTGGGATTGCTGCTATAGAGGTTGCAGGTCAGGCTCAAGGGGTGAAGCTGTATTTGAAGAAAACTGATAGATCATCTCTGGGCCTCAGTTTTCTCTTTATTTTATCTTTCTTTTGAATGTAGCCCATGTGCTTTGAATGACACACTTGATTTATAATCTGAAAAAGCACTCACCAGGCTCCTGCAGTGATTAGCCCCTGGTTTTAAGCTGTACCCAACTGAAGGCCTGGTGCTTTTGGCCCTCTGTTCTAGGCAATATCCAACTGAGTTCCAGGTGTAATTGGTCCTGATGCTGGTGGCTTCACAGGTAAGTATGTGCATTCATTCAAAATAATTTTGTCCGAGTTTGCTCTGGAGGGCAAAGCAACTAAAAAGCCACATTAACCAGCTCCCTAAGGATTCCCCTTGTACAAGGAGATTCCTGGGGTGTCACCACCCCTTCCTGGTCTCCAGTTTACGGGGTATATGTGGAAAAAACAGTTGTGATCAATGTATCATTGCACTGAAGCAATCCTCAGCAGTCAAAATGACATCTTGAGGCCAAGGGTATTCAGGTATGATTTAGAACAGCCTGAAGGCTTTGAATAACTGTTTTTAATGCATCTGGCAATAAGTCAGCCTGTGACTTGGGAACTGGAGTATGGGTAAATTAGAGTCATGTCTTTCTAGTTCACATAGGGGCTACTGGTTAAAGAAAAATAATTTATGAGCACAAAACTGAACACTAAGGGAAGGCTTCCCATCCTTCAGGAGAGCTGCATGTGAATTGCCATTTTGCAGGCATTCGGCCCACAATTCCATCACGGTCCTTGGAAGCCTGAGAAATTGCAGCATCAGTCTAGTTGTAGAATGTCTTTGCTATGGCTGGAGGTACAGCGATACCTGTAGTTAGGATCTGTGGAATCATGCTTATGTGCATTGGCAGAAGAGCACAGGTATGCTTAGGTTTAAACACTTCTGGCTTGAATTTATCTATACCTGCTTATTTCTGCTCACCTCCATCTAACAAAACAGCAGATCACCACTAATAGTAGGTTACAATCACTAAACTAGAATGGCAGTGCCCATAGGAATGGCAGATGTTTCTGTATTGTAACTTCTCATTAGCATACATAATTTATTCAACCTATCCTTGAGAAACATGCCACCTTGCCTTCTTTAACACCATTTACCTCAGGAATTAGGAACTGAGAGGAAGAATTGTTCAGTGTTCTGGCACTAACCTCAGATTTGGAAGAAAAGGGTGCAAGGCCTTGTCCCACTACAACTTCTTTTGTAATTTTGGGCAAGTCATTTAGCGTCTTTGTGCCTCTGTTCCCCATCTTTCACTCGGGGATGTTGTGAAGATAAATACATTAAATACATATATTGCGAGACATTCTGACACTATGGTAATGGGTGCAATATAAGTACCACAGATAACTGAAATGAATTTTTATCTGCACGCCTTGCGCAAGATCTAGCTGAAACTTGAATTTTGGGTTGGACTCTGGCTCTGATGTGGTTTTAAGCTGGTTGTTCATACTTTAAAAAACAAAACACAAGTTTTTTCTTTCTTTCTTAAACAGATATTTTTACTTATTCTACGAGCATTACAGTTGATGTGCCGGCTTGTGCTGTCTCTGCAACCCATTCCCCTGAAAGAGCCAGCGGGAAAGGTAGGGTTCATTAGTATGGTGAAAGAAAAGAATTGAGTATTTTAGCAATCTGCATTCTGGCACAGAGGCTGATTGGAGTCACATGATGTTAATGAAGAGAGGGAAAAAAACAAGCTGTTCATTAGAAAAATCTTGACAATGAGCTGTAGTAGGGCAGAGTTGGAAGAGTTGAACTTAAAGGAGTTATGTTAAACTGATTAGCAAGCTCAAGTGGTGAGGATTGGGGAAGTGCCTTATAAGGTAAAGGAGCTTGGAATCCCATTAATGCAATGTGTCTGCCTCTGTGGATAATATGAGGCCATCTGCCCTGAGACTGCTGGTAATCCTAAAGGTTGGGTGAATGCTTATTTTAGTTTGAATATCTTATTTTCAGTTTAGTTTATATATGTTTCAATTCAATTTAAGATACATAAAAATAAGCCAGATTTAAATTGATATAAGAACGTCCATCCAGCTTTTTTCATCAGTATACATTTAAAAAGTTTAAAGCCGCGTCTCAAGTTACACTGGTGTGATTGAAACAAGGATCTAAGCTGCATAATGTCTTCCTCCACATGTCTTTGGAGATCACGTTGCCTGGGACTTTTAAAAACTAGGCTAGATGAAATGTTAGAGTTGTACTGAATGATCTAGATCTTTTCCATCCCCAACATCTATGATGGAGACTAACTAATAAGTTCACAACCAGCTTGTACATCTTCACTGCTCTCTGGAGTTGGGAATGCAGAGTACAGATTCTTGAAGTACACCAAAATGTCCCTCTAGCTGTTTGTAGGCTTGTGGTCCCTAAAACCCTTAGCTTAACAGAACAGTACTGTATTCACAAAGATTTGTTCTTTTCCCACCTTGTTCAGTCAGTGGAAGTTGGAATTTGTCTAACAAACATTGTTTACTCTTGAAAAAAATCAAGATCACCTCTTTTGTTTTCAGGGCAAGAGCTCCTCAAAAAAGCATTCTGCCAAAACCCCTAAGGCTCCATCAAGAAAAAGCTCCTGCAAACAAGCCAAACAGGAGGAGATGTCAGGGAATGAAGAAGCTGACCCGAAAGGAAATGCCTCTGTAACCAAAAGGTCAAGTAAATCAAAGGTAGTCAAGGGTGGCCAGGAACAAAAGGAAACCAGCAACAATGAGAGCTATCTGGGGGAAGAGGTAGGAACACGCAGGCCCAGAAACAGTTGCCGACGAAGAGCGACTATGAAAGTGTCTTACAAAGAGGAGAGTGGAAGTGATGAGGGCAGTGATTCTGAGTTTGAGGCTTCAGAGGAGGAGGACAGTCATTTTTCTGATGAGGATTTTGAAACTGTCTCTAAGAAGCAGAAGAGATCATCAGGGCCCCATAAAGCAAGGCTAGCAGTTGAAAACAACAGGAAAGCCAAGTCTTTGGTCTCAAAGGAGCTCAAAAATTCGGGTGGAAATGAGCAATTGCTGGCAAAAGCAGCTTCTCCAGGCTCTTCTAATAAACCGAAGAAGAGGAATAAAATAATTTCAAGTGATGATGATGGGGAGCAGGAGGTGGTCAAAGTGACAGGCACAGACCAGTGGTTGGAAATCTTTGTTGAGCGGGAAGACAGATGGGTGTGTGTGGACTGTGTTCATGGCATTGTTGATCAGCCCTCCCTGTGTTTCAAATATGCCACCAAGCCAGTTTCCTATATTGTGGGGATTGACACCAATGGGCATGTAAAGGACATAACACAAAGGTATGATCCAGCATGGATGACGTCGACAAGGAAATGTCGTGTGGATCCGCAGTGGTGGGAAGACACACTGGAACCATATATAAGCCCCTTTGTGGAAAGAGAGAAGAAGGAAGACAGGGAGGTAAATGGACACCAGTCAACTGGGGTCATTTCATACCAAGAGCCGAATCCTAACATTCTGAGTCTGGCAAAATTCCCTGGGAGATTTTCCCTAAGAAGGGATGCTGGGGTTTGGTGCTAGAGTGTTTGCTGTATTCGTGTGCAGGTGTTTTAAGTCTGGGACTGCTAAGGGGAACATACGTATGTTAATTATAAGAGCTAAGATAAAATGAAGACAGTTTAGGAGAGAATCTAGAGAAAAAATGCAGAGGACAAACCCATTTGTACATTGTAGCTTAGAAAAGCATTACCCTTGTTACACATTTTGAACCAAGCTCTTCTGTGGTATAATTCCATCACCACCAAAGGAGATACACCAGGGACGCCTTTTGTCCTTTTGGTTACCTGATTTTGGTAAGGGATTCTGATTTTTCCTTTGATCATGTTTTTAATGTCATCTTTCTTTGTTTTGTAAAGTGCTGGTGCAGAAGATTGTTGATTTCACTATTGTTTGCTTGGGTCACAGTTTCTAGTTAAACTTCAAGACCGGCCGTTGCCAACCTCCATTGGCGAGTATAAAAATCACCCTCTTTATGCACTGAAGAGGCATATCCTGAAATATGAGGCCATCTACCCTGAGACTGCTGCTATCTTAGGATACTGCAGAGGAGAGGCAGTATATGCCAGGTAAGACATACATGCTTGTAAAAATTATGCACATGTAACTAAGTTGATTGACCGTAGCAAGGCGGTTCTGTGTACCTTTGCAATCCGTTGAAAGCATATAGGCAATCATTTTGTTCTGGCTTTTTTAGAGACTGTGTGCGCACACTGCATTCTCGGGACACCTGGTTGAAGCAAGCTCGAGTGGTAAGGATTGGGGAAGTGCCCTACAAGGTAAGGGAACTTGGGATTACATCATTGTAATGTGTCTGCTCTCAGACACCTAAATATGTGATGTGAATAAATAGTCACTGCTTTTATACCATCTTCCCATTGGCAGCATAGACAGGATTTGTACATGGGGGAGCTCTGTGATGGGGATGGAGATAAAATTATTTCTCTCTAAGTTGCAGGTAGCTGCCCTTCTGATGTGAATCCAACAGCAAGCCAGGCCCACCTATACATAGAACCCCATTAAATGCTCTTCACACACTTGGGGATTATCCCTGTTTGGAGGCCTCCTGCCTTATAGACCTGCATTTTGTTTGATTCTGTTCAAAGCCTTCCAGGGTCCTTCCTTTAATTGGAAGCCCTAGTGTGCCCAGGTGCACCAAGCATAAACTATAACAGAGATCAAAGGTATAGACTATGCACCTTTTTTCCTCTTACTCCCTTCTCTTTCAGTTACCCAAGTAAAAGCTGAGATCCCAGATTAGTACCTGTTTGTTTCTAAAGTGCAATAAATGTGTTTGCACAGATGGTGAAAGGATTTTCCAACCAGGCAAGGAAAGCACGAATGGCAGAGCCTTCGAACAGGGAGAAAGAGGATTTGGCACTTTTTGGCCTGTGGCAGACAGAGGAGTACCAGCCTCCTGTGGCAGTGGATGGAAGGGTAGGCAGCAGGGAAAAGAGGGTGATGTGTGTGGTGAATGCAAAAATGTGGAATGAAGATAGGATTTATTTTTCAAGAGTATCTTTGTGTTACTGGTAGGATCAATCTGCAGCCTTGGGATCCCTAAGTTCGAAGTTGTTCAGATCTGGGATTTGAAGATTGCTAGTTAACAGCCCAAATTTTAGTCTCATCTAACCTATGTCTCTGTTTTTATGACTGCAAATAAATCTGGAATTCTGTGTCTGCCATTCAGAATTTTAGAAATCAAATTTAGTTAGCTTTTAGCTAATTAGAAGTGAATTAAGCTAATTCAGAATAAGGCACTCTCGTTCTGGTATAAGAGCATTTACATATGGAGAAAACTGGGAATAGTTAATTTGCTTGAAATTCACACACTACCTTTTCTGAATTAATTAATTTTAACCCTTACATCAAGGTTGTCTACATAGGTAAAATATAGTTTCATAGTGTAGGCCAGGGTCTGAAAATATGATTTGTGACTTGAATATTAAAGAACTGTTGCCATTGCTAATCAGACATTCAGAATAAGGGGTAACTAAGCATACACTTGTAATATATCTATCTCAATAAGAGCAGGAATGTTCATTAATTTCCTGACTCAGTACAAGGCTTCACTTTTTATTTTCATTTTTCAATAACAGGTTCCCCGGAATGAATATGGAAATGTGTATCTTTTCCAGCCCTGTATGTTACCAATAGGCTGTGTACAGCTAAAACTTCCCAATCTGCATAGAGTGGCACGGAAACTGGATATAGACTGTGTTCAAGCCATCACTGGATTTGATTTTCATGGTGGCTACTCACACCCAGTGTATGTGATATGCCTGCTTTCTGGTTTGTTGAACTTATGAAGAATTTTTTTTTGTATGCTACATTGTGGGTGTTCCATGCCAAGGGGATATACCATGCCATTTTCACTGGCAGCTGCTGTAGACACAGAATACCTCAGGGCAAGCTATGGCACATGACATCACAGAATTCAGCTCAACATCCTGTCCTTTCATTTCCATTAGCAGCCTGCCCTTGCTCTGGAAGAGTAGGGAAACCACCCTTGCAGATATCTATTGCTTTGCTTTTTCTGTCAGTACTCAGCAGTCTTCAGTGATGCATCAAACTGTATTGATTGGGTTCCATTCTTCCCCTAGCACTTGGCCTATTTTGCTAGTTCATAAACTGATAGGTAAACTTGTTCTCCTTTCCAGTACTGATGGCTACATAGTCTGTGAAGAATACAAAGAGGTGCTCATTGCAGCTTGGGAGAATGAACAGGCAGAGCTAGAAAAGAGGGAAAAGGAGGTGAGAATTGTTTTCAGAGTGGTTATTTTTTATATTGAACAACAATTTTATATTGAACTGTTATATATTTTATATAACAGTCAAACATGTGTGGGCTATGGAAGCATTCAACAGAGCTGAGCCAATGCGTAGAGGTCAGAATCTAACATTCCAATAGCATTTGTCCAGATGGAGTTCAAAGCACTTTTACTCTGATATCCAAACTGTAGGAACACATGACCTATTAGAATAATGCACCCATCTCTGGGGTGGATCACAGCATCTGTTTAACAGCACACAGCAACATTACTTAGCTGTTTAGAACAGAAAGTGAAGAATCCATAGCTTGGGCTAAATTGTAGGCATGATATAATTACCCAAGATGAGATTTGCCAGGGAATGAGCCAGCATCCCACTTCATGACATCTATGTTACATTTAATCCAAATGTTGGCCCCTCCTGCAGTATTGGATGGTGGGACACTGATTTAGTACGGACTTTGAGAAAAGTGCCCAATTCAATATTGACTCAGAGACGAATGCCCAATATCCTTCAGCAGGGCTGGGCAATAATTTTTGATGGGGGGGGGGGCACTCCAAGATTTTGGAAAGTGGTCAAGGGCTGCCCTCTTACATAATATTAATGGAGGAGATGCGGGGTCTGGGATAGAGGTTGGATGCAGAAGGGAGTTTGGGTTAAGTGTTTGGGGTACAGGATCTGGGAGTTAGGGTGAAGGAGTTGGTTGTGACCTGAGGCACTGGACTGGGGTGCAGGGGTTTGGGATGTGACCTGGGGCAGAGGATTGGGGAGCAGGTTCTGGGAGGAGGTATGGGTGTAGGAGTGGGAGGCAGAAGGTTTGGGTTATGTGGGGTTGGGCGGCAGATGGTCAGGGGAGGGAGGAGCTGGCGTTCCGGAGGCAGGCTGTGGCCAGGAGACTTACCTGAGTGACTCCCAGCCAGCAGCCCAGCATGTTTCGGAGGCAGCCTCTCTGCCCGCCCCACCCCTGCAGAGGCTGCAGCAGCCATGTGTATGTGTGGATAACTACCGGGGGGGGCGGGGCATATGGTGCTTCATGTGCTGCCTGTTGTTCAAACCAGAAACAGCCAATGGGATTGTGTTGGGGGCCTTCCCACCTGCCCTCCAGGCTCACAGTTGCGAAAGAAAAATGGCCCGTCAGCTGCTTTTCTGAGTGGTTTGCGGGTGGGACTGGGCAAACATGGAGCTGCCTGGGGCTTCCTGCTGTGTCTGCAGGCTGGGATCCAGTGGCACAGCAGTCTGGATCTGGCCCATGGCCGAATTTTGCCCAGTCTGTCCAACAGCATCTACTGACATTCTTTTAGGGTTTCTTCTGTTAAGTACTGACCAATCCTGGCACTGCTTAGCTTGTGAGATGTGATGTTGTAAAAAGCTATGCTAGCTGCTGATAGTAATAGTATAAAATTATATGATGGAATAAATACGATTGTTGTACAAACATAGACCTTATAAAATATAGCTGCAGAGGAATGATGCAATGCATTTAAATTAATATAAAGAATTTCTCCATTCTGTTTAAACACCAAAAACCTTTCAAACAGTTTTGAATATATCAGAGTTCTTGACTTTAAAGCTTTCTTGTTTTGAAATAACAATTCCACATAGAAAAGAGAGAAGAGAGCACTGGGGAACTGGAAATTGCTGGCAAAAGGACTTCTCATAAGAGAGAGACTGAAGCAACGATACTGCAAAAAGGTAAGAATCTTTGTGTATTTCTGCTACTAGTAAGGCGTTTTCCAAGGGGGAGTTTGCCTATCATGCATCACTCAGACCTCTCAAGAAAATGGTAGCTGTAGAATTTGCATTTAATTCTTGTCTGTTGTTCCCAGTTCTTACAAGCTCTTTTCTTGGGAGAGCTCAAATGAATAACATGAGCAGGATTCGACACTTTTGATTATTAAAGTGGTGAGGGGCCAAGAAATCCAACTAAGTACATCCTTACTTGATTTTAAATTATGTCTAGCATTTTAACTTATCTAGTGCTTCCTTTGGCCTTTCCATATATTAATTGCAGCCTGTGAAAACACTTGAGGGTTATTTTGGCAGATGAAGCTGAGTACCCTTGCTGTCCTATTAATGCAGCTGGGGGTGGTAGTTAATGTCAATACACAAATTATTTGATGAATGACACATGTAACCATTAGCAGTGTTTGACACTGTCATGCTTTATGTCCAAAATCTTACATTTTTAATGGGTACATCAGAGAACTTCCAAAATCTCTTCATGGAAAGTTCTCTCCCACTACATTTGAAATCTTGTCCCTGTTTAACATAAGATGAACACTCCCCAACTAAGCAACATGGCCTTAAGCGACGGTGAGGCCTGTGGTACCTTATAGACTATCAGATTTATTGGAGCATAAGCTTTCCTGGGCAAAGACCCACTTCGTCAGATACATGCATGGTCTTTGCCCACGAAAGCTTATGCTCCAATAAATCTGTTAGTCTATAAGGTGCCGTAGTCTGAATCTGCAAAAGTGACGAGGAGTCCTAACACGGCTACCCCTCTGATATTATGGCCTTGTTGTTCTGACACATCCACTTCATATTTTGTATTACTCCAAACCACGCAGGTAGTTTTCGGAGGAGAAAAGTGACCTGTATGGGTTTATGTTATGAAGTGAAATTATTCTGTCCTTAAATATGTTACAAAGGTGTTATGTTAAAGATTGTTACAATGAGAAGGGAGAAAAATTACTCTCCTTAGCTTCTGATGATAGGACAAGTAGCTTAAATTGTAGCAAGGGAGGACATTAGTAAAAACTACGTAAATGTTAGGGTGATTAAGCACTGAACTAAATTGCCTAGGAAGGTAGTGGAATCTCCATCATTGGACACTTTCAGAGCAGGTTAGACCAACACCTATTAGAGGTGGTCTAGATGGTACTTGGTCCTACCATGAGTGCAGACGACTGGACTTGATTACCTGTTGGTTCCTTCTAGTCCTATGATTCCGTGTTTCTCATCATGTGTGGTGATAACAAAGTTAGATTTTAAAACTGGTTTCTTTTTACATTTGGGCTTAACTAGTGAACATTTGTTCTGAATGTGAATTAATGCTGCACATACAAGACATGGACTGATGATGCAGTGTGTAGAGAATGATATAAAATGTACCACTTGTTTGCTATAGATCACAACTGCTAAGTAGAACAGCATCTTCCATGGTGATGAGACTATATTATGACAAAAAAGGACCATTAAAAGCACCCCCTAACATTCATGCTTATTTTTTCCAGAGTGAGGCATCAGGATCCATGATGGAGAAAGGAGCTGGATTCTCTTCTGATGAAGAAGGGGAGCCAAGTTCAAAGACTCCAGCTGAAGATGTGATTGTTTCTTGGCCTCAGAATCGGCAAGTAGAGGAACCAAGAAAAGAGAAAAAAGATAGAAAGAGTAAGCGGGCAAAGAAAGGAGAAGCAGCACACTTGTTTCCCTTTGAAAAGTTGTGAGTAGAACAGACTGCTTAATCCTTTATGTTCAGTTTCTTAATGTAAGGGCAAAGTTAGTTTTAAAGAAACCATTTTGTAAATAATTTCAGAGCTAGGAAATGTTTGTTTTTCTACTAGTCACCTGTTTAGGTCTGAATGTTTCATAAATGTAAATAGAGCAAAGAGCAGATATGGAATTAGATAAAAACACATTGCAACAGCAGCTTACCAGACTCTATGCTTTTGGCTCTCCAGTGTATATGCATTTCTGGTGGTCAGAGGTGGATATGCTGTGGTATAATCACAAGCTTTTCTCTCAATCCAGCATTAAGAATTCTATAAAGGCGAACCTGGATTCATTTTCTTATTTCTTTTAGATTCATGGGTAACTTTATCTGTGGACTTTTGAGGAACAGATTTATAGCTATATCTTCTGAGAAGGGTGACCCTGTTGCAGCTGTTCTTCCTCTGACAAGTATTGTCACCCCTCCAATAAACCTATTTCTGCATCTCCTTCTCCTGGGTCTTATTTACTGACAAACAGAAGAATGTGTAGCTGCTACTTAGGAGACAACTTGCCATAGGTAGCTAATCCATATTTTAAATCAGTGATGGAATAGACTTTTATTCCAATTTGAAGTCCACCACAAAGCTAGAAATACAAAGAAGCAGTCAATACCTCATAGCCTGTCTGAACCCT
>JANRFK010004440.1:26949993-26989760 GCA_030068395.1 Apalone spinifera | reverse complement strand
GGCACTGTCATATTGCATTTTTCAAGGATTCTTTTTATCACCACCACCTTAAATTAAAATAACTTTTCACAATGGTCAATGTCTGCACATGGCATAGGTTGGATAATGAAAGCAGACAAGGAACTTTCAGTTGGGGGCAGAATTTGCAAAAGCACCATTTCCAAAACAAACGAAAAAAATAATTGGACACGTCTGAGCCTGTTATCCATTGCCTATAGCAAGTTTTATTTTGTTAGAGAGACAGTGCTGGGTTTGTATTCTAAACATTATAAAGGAACAGTTAAATCCATGCAAGCTGTTTATGGGTTTTTTTTAAATGGAAAATGTACTTGATCTAGGCTGCAATTATATTTTGAAAACTTTGTTAGGCCTAACTTCACTTCAATTTCTCTTTAAGAAAATTCCTAGACAGAGGGAATATTATAAGCCTGATGCTTTTGCCATGGGCTCAAACTCACTAATTCTAGTGGAAAGATTAAAAATGCAAGGAAAAGTTTTAGTACTTATGTATATTTAGGAAAAAAAATTTTATACTTATTTTTTGGAAAAAATAAAGTGTTTACAAAGGTCAGTCTTGTGCATGATCTGTTATTACTATGGGTCATTGTTTTGTGTATTTAAGTGTATTCCCAGTGAACAATTAAAGAGGAAAAAACATTGACCTCAGGCAGGCTAGTGGTCATTCTTGTATTGCAGCAGCAGCATTGCCAATCCTAACTGTTCAAAGCATGAATGGCTTGATGAAATTCCATTTTTTTAAATGGACTCAGATTCTTTATATTCTGCTCTTTGAGCTTTTTGGATTCATGCCAACTTTTTTAAAACAAGTAGAAACTTTAATCAACAGTGAGATTCTCAGGTAGTTACTTGACTACAGCTGAGACTTCAAGAAAAACCTATGTAATGCAAGATTTGATAGCATTGCAATAATTACCCGAGGGACTCTTCAGGCTGTGGATTTGCTTGTGCTACATGCTGTGCAAGTTACACATGAGGACATGCTCATACCCTGAGCCATTTTCAGTGTAAGGGCCAAATCCAACTCACTGAAATTAGAGAGTTCCTGAACTGAAATGACAGCTGTGCATAAATGGAAGAGGACTATGGAATCAATTGCATGGTCAACCAACATCTTAAGTGATCTAACAGAGCTCTATGCAGATGATCTGTACCACAGGGGGAGGTTCCTATTCTGTACCACCAGCATAAAAGAAATTATTGCAGTTACTATAGACATTTTAGTTGCTTATGCACTGAAAATATCAATTCTGACTATGCTGCTTAGAAAGGAAATGCACTCCACTACATGGAGTTTTGCTTCACATCATGAATGTGTACAAATTAAGCTATTAGAGATACTCTTAATTGTTCTGACCATACTAAGACAATCTCATTTATTTCAATGGAACTAGAACCATCATTATGTACAATGCTTTTCAAAGGGTTGTGGTGCAGATAGGGCTGTGGCTGAAGTTAACTAAGGAAACGTATGCTAAGGTTTAAGCAACTTACCCACCGCCTTGCAGGATTCTGTGGCAAGCTAGGAAACAACTGTCTGCAAGTTCAAGTGCTCTTTAAAGCATTCAAACAGGTTGCCTCCAGAGCAGGTGGGGAACCTAAGGCCCAGGGGCCAGATGCAGCCCCCAGCTTGCCTGGATCTTGCCCTCAAGGCTCCCCTCAGCATTAGGAAGCCTATGCTACTGCTCTAAAATCTACTAGCCTGGAACCCCCTAAGCTCTGGTTTGCAAGGGGAATGTGGGTTAGTAGCCCCTGATGTAAAAAAGGTTCCCTACCCTGCTCTAAAATATATGAAGTACCTTACCCTGGGTACTAGTAATTCAGGCAATATGAACATGCTTCCTGATAGATTGAGAAATAGTTGAATGCACATTTTCAACAAAACACTTGCCTTTCTCACCATAGTTTAGTAATGAGCTAGTTTAGGAGCTGTAAGTTATGTCTCACTATTTGACAAGTCTCTAAAAGAGTTCAGACCATCTTTAGCATCAAAACCCAAACACACATACGCACACCTACTCATGTGAGAAACTTTTAATATCAGCACTTCCATAGAAAACTTTCATATCTCCATTGTACAATAGCTGAATGATAGCTGGGGTATAAGTTTGAAAAGTACCAGTTGCCCAACAGAACACAATTTGATACACAAATTATGTAGCAAAACACTTCATAAGTCTTTTAATTGACAATTTGCACATCCAGGCAACATGACCAAAAGCCTGATCCCACTGACCACTGGGGCAGAATAGGGTCCTAGAGACTTGAAAATGAACTGCTAATGGCTGAACACCCACAGGAATAAAAGGGTGTTGCTTAACACTGATTGTTCATTCAAGAAGTAGCATCTGCCTCCCAAGTTATGTTTTATAAGCCATTATATTTAATATTTTGTGTAGAAAGAATTGGTGGAAATGTAGATAAGATGTGAATAACCAGCTCAACCATCAAGACATTAACAACTGCATAGAAAATTGCCTCATCATTAAAGCCTTGGAATCTCATCCTGTATTCATTTAAAATGGTCCTTGGCCTGTTATTACTAATGCTAATACATCTGGTACCTACAAGTAACTGATTTTAAAATCCCATGGTTTGATTCCTTAGATGTGTTGACTGCATGCATTAAGGATTATACCTTCCTCATGCCTTAGCTTTGGTGTAGTTTCTCCTTTTTAACATTAAGATCCTGAGCAAACGAAGCCCCATCATCCATTAAATATATTCAAGTAAAATAGTGTAACAAGGGAAAGGATGTTTTCTTCAAGTTCTTAACTGGACTTCAAGGGATAAGATTTTGAAAACTCAGCCTTCTCCATATCAAGGTCAGTGAGGTACCACATTGCTGCTTTATGCACGGAAAGAGGTTTTCTTAAACATCCAAAAATGGCAGGCTGAAAGACTCTTAAGGTGCAAATATAATTTTTTTTAAAATGATTTAATTTCACCTAAGGTATTAAGTATGAGGCAGTTGCAAACACTACAGCAGAATGTTTAAATCCAAGCACTACAGATTGAGTGCATGAGAAACCAACTGAGAATTTTTCATTAGCCAAACTAAGTGAAATGAATAAATGAGGAAACACTAATATTTTCATTTAACTACAGTTTACACTTGTTTTACAGATTATATCAGTTCTTAGTTTCAATATGTTAAGATTACACCTTTAAGCAAGTGAAATTTGAAATCAGTTTTAAAGTTTTAGAAAACAAGATAGACATGCTAGCAATTCTGGGTGCCAAAATGAAACCGCTTCAAGGGTTCTGATTCTGAGTAAGTGAAGGCTCATCCCTTTCAGCATCCCCTTTAAAAGGATGAGCAGCCAAAAATCACTAGTTACTTTTGAAAAACCGTATATATTACCTGATTTTCTAACTACCAAAAACAAATGTCTAGCACAGCTTTCACTCACGTGCAAGTAGCATTTTGTCTATAAACACTTAAACTTTGTCAACGTTAAGTATATTCCTGTGTACATAAGACAATAAAGGAAGTAGTTACATGAGATTGGCAGGCACCCAAAATCTGCTAGATATTGCACATCATAGATTGTATAGGAAATCTGTTCTTGTTCCCCTGTAGATAGCATACACCATTACTGTTTTAATAATTAAAGATTGGCAAATAGCTGTAAGAAACAAATTTATCCTGTAAATAAATAACAGACTATCACTCGCTCCAAAATGCAGCCTCTACAGTTCTTTTCCCATTGAGGTGTACTAAGCATACAAAAACTGCATACAAAAACTGCATCTTGGTTTCCTACTAAACTCTGGTGCAGGGAGTCAAGATTCTGAACTGTGATGTGCCTTACATATAATAGCTTGATACATGATAAATGCATTTAGGATTCAAAGGATTTAAAAACAGAGTCCAAGTGCAGGGGGAAAAAAAAGGAATTCTTCCATCTTCACTGATGCTTCTTTGGTGGAACCCGGGATTTTGCAATCACAATAGGAACCGCAGACAGCAGCCCAATCAGGAGAGCCCAGAGGGGGCGGTAAAAAAACCAGCCCACAGAAATAGTTAGCAGGGATAGTGAGGTGGCTATACAAAAAGCAAAAGCTTTAAGTCCAATATTAACCAGATCTCGAACAACAGGAAACCAATCCACTGTGGTTGGGAAAAAGAATTAAACAGAAAATGAAACATCTGAGAATGTGTACAGCTGTAAGATTTTATACTGCTAAAAATGTATGGTAAAAGTCCCCATTCAACACCTCTGGGAGGTAGTTAAGTGTCATTTCCTGCCCGCCTCCCCTTTAGATGGGTCAAGTCAAGCTAAGAAGTTCAATACCTTTTCCACGATTATAATTGCCATTATATGGGAGAGCCGGGAATTGAATCCAAAGCCTCCTAATGGCCAAGCACATCCTATAGGTACAAGGCCGCCCTTCTGCTTATGTATAAAATACATAGGCTAGATGCATATGAAAGCATCACCAGAGGCAAGACTATGTATAACTGTTCACATTTCACTGAACTGGAAATTGCATAAAACATCTCTAAAGAATCTTAAGTATCGTGACTGTTTTTCCCAAAATACGGGACAGATGATATTTCCGACCAAGAGATAGCTCTGGAATTTAAGCAAGTTTAAATTCCAGAGCCCTCCTTTGCCAAGTTTCTTCTTGTAACTTTTGCCTTAATCTAAAATAAATGCTATTCAAGGACCATCGTTTGTACAATGCCTAGCACAATAGTGGCCTGGGACTCAAGGCATTACTGCAATACATCATAATTCAGATTTCAGTACATTGCAGTTGTGTATTTGGAAACAAAACAGCAGGTCTGAAAAGGCTGCAGGGGGAAAGTCTTTAAAGAACCTGCCCCACTAGTGGTATCAGTCTGAGTTAACATCCTGTGTAGATTAGATGAGAAGATGACTATGAATTGTGGCCTAATCCTAGTTTCAGATTACATGGGTTCAAGCCTCAAAATTCTAATCCAGATTTCATACATACACATGTCACATGTTTGGATTAGGGATGTAAATGATACTCATATGCGTATTGGGCCGTCAAGTAGTGACTCGACTAGTCACTTCGCCCCCTACCACCTCATCAGAGAGAGGCAGCAAGGGGGGGTGGAGCAGGAGCTAGTGCTGGGGGGAGCCGTTTTAAAAGCCAGTTACCCTCCCACCCCCAACACCATCTCCACATGGGACAGGGGAGATAGAGGTGCTGTGTCTCTCCCTTTGAAATGTACAAGAGCCACGGGCAGCTCTTGTACATTTCAAAGAAAGAGGTGCAGCAGTAGACCCTACATGAGCAGGGAGTGCTTTGGTCCACCTTGTGCAGCACGTCTGCCTTTGAAATGTGCAAGAGCAGCAGGATAGCAAGCACCCCACTCTTATCGACTAATCGATGGAAATTTAACATACCTAGTTTGGATCTGGGATTTGGTTCTGACCTTTATTGATTTAAAGGCCAACACCAAAATTCAGATACTTTTTGGGGGTGCAGAATTTAAATTGTCATTTTTGTGTTTTGGTCATTTTGTCACTAGAATTCAGTGTTTTGAGTCAGGTCCCATCTCCAAACTAAGCTCTGTTTTTAGTAACAGACCTACCTAAAGTGTAAAGGATTCTGGTCATAAGGTTGATGCCTACAAACATCGCCAGCCAGCCAGCTGCACGGAGACCCCAGGTCTTCATGGTGTTACTCTCGTGCTCTTTTTGGAACACCTCCTGAAACTCAAACACTGTTATACATTGCCCATTTCTCAGTTTCTTAGACTCAAATCCTGCTGTTTCTTGAACTTTATGAATAAATACATCTCAGCTGATTGTGCTTGTAAATATTAATGGTTTCTCAAGAGATATACAGCCATTTGCAATACTATCTTGGCCACTAAAAGTCTGGCTCCCACTCTTCCTCCCCTCCCGTTTAACAGCAGCCTTACACATTACAGCAGTGGCATCTTTGTTGGTTCACAATATTTTCTGTCACATCTTGTGATTAAAGGTGGGGACACACTTGCTGTCATTCTCCCTCCTTCTCCAAATCTATATACTAAAATCAGCAACCTTCTTTAGGATCAGGGAACATTGTCGATCTGAACAACAAATTTGGCATGATTTGTAAAACAAGACACTGCTTACTTAGTAAACAGTTTTAGAAAAGGAGATTTTCAGAACCATATGTACATTAATGAATTAAGGTCACACATGCTTTGAGATGCTCTGCAACGAATTATAAAGATTTTCTATTAGTAAAACACCTCCTGGAAAATGCTTGTATCATGTTTGGGCCAATTTCTACATTCAGTTACTCTTCATGATGTCTTTATTGCAGCTGTGTCTCCGTTTCTGCTGTTAGTTGCCTGAGGGTTCCCACCAAGCTGTACTATTTTAAACCTCTCAATCCCTTAAAAAGGATGGATTTTGGGAGGGGTAGGATTACAAGCTTTAATTTAAAAAGACTTACTTTGTAAAAATATATCACCATTAGAAAGCATTCGGGTGATCATGAAACAAAACTGGCAAACAACCGAGGACGGAGGGGCGGGCGGGCAAAAGAATGCCATTTACAGCAGTGTTGGTCTCAGGACATGAAAAACAAGGTGGGTGAAGCATCTCTGGTCCAATAAAAGATACCACGGTACACACAGCCTCATTTACAGGAGCAGCAAGCAGTAGCAGAAGGAAGATATTTGGGGTGGTAACTTTAGCCACAAATCCTACTTTAATGAGCAGGAATGAAACAGCCAAACTGGGTACTTCTGACAGGATAAGAGTACACAGGGTTTGCATTCTTCTGAGGCAGAGCCAAGGTTAGGCATACGCAAAAACCAGGGTAGAGAAATGAGAGAGGTCAACACAGGCTCACAACTATCTTTCGCCCTCCCGCAGAGGAATTATAGGCAGGAGAGGCAATAATCAGATCAAATTTCCCCTGTCCAGCAGCAGAGTGGTAAATTACTACCCAAACTTACCTCAGCAAATGAAATGCGAAGAAGCAGCGAAGACAGAGGAAATTCATTATCTCATTCTCTGCTTCTTTTCATCTCCTCCAGTTTCAATCCTAGCTATTTCCAATAGTTTACTCATGCTGTGGATTAACTCACCTGGGCAGACAGATCACCAGGATAAAGAATCTGCAGGCTGTCTCCAGACTTGGTTTGGTACAAAACCAACTGGTCCCCTCGCTGACGGGCAATCACAGTCACCTTAAAGGAGGCAGAGGAACCAATCAAAGTGTTTTAGTTATTACAGCATGAGGGCCATAAGAGGCTAATTCCTAGAGAACCTAAAGATTTACCATGTCTGCTGGGCCCAGGTGGGATTTGTCTCCGCTCAGACCCGCATAGAAGAATGAAACACGAAGATCTCCCACCTGGAAATGGGGAAATCCTTAGTTAATACAGATTTACTTCAACAAAAATTCTCATTGAAGTCATCCTACATGGGAACATCCTGGGAGGATTCTGTGCCATAAAGCTTTGCAGCAGCATATATGAGTCAAGTGGGTATGATTCCAGGGGTGTAATTCTGCCAGGCTGCAGCGATAGCAAAGCTCAAGTCCCAAAGAAGAACAAGCTCTATGCCACTTTCTCCTCTAGCTGATTTAGGAATGGCAAGGATGGGCCCCCAAACAGAGTTACAGCTAGCTCTCCTCAGCTGCAGGTAGTGCCAGCTAGTAGAGACCTGGCTCACTCCACTCATTCTTGCATTCAGTACACTTGCACTCAGCAACCCTAATTCAGATGGACCAGTAAGACAACAACGAAACCCACCTACATGAAAACAGCAGTAGCCCTGCTCCTGTTTCTTTCCATTTAAAAGTGTCGTCTGAGCCTATCAGTCTAACATGCAGGAAGAAGATACTCAAGAAGAGAAACAGAAGGGTGAGACAGGATCAGAAGCTCCTTTCCCATACAGAAATTAATCACTCTTCCAATAGCCCTGAAACCACAGCTAAGTTGACAAGGTACTCAACACTACAACTTCCATTTATTTCACTGGAAAATGAAGGTGGCATGCAACTTGCAAAACAAAACTCTACTTTTTCTTCAGTAAACAGATTTTAGTTGCTGCCTTGATGGTCTTTTGGCAAAGCCCCTTCATCTTACTTCTGGACGCCCGGGATTCTCGCTGTGATAAAAGTAATCTCCTCTTCGAGTAATGTCAGCATGTGGATCCTCCAGTTTCGACAAGCTCATCTGCTTAAAACTGTCAATTTTTTCAATAAGACCTGAGCAAAATAAAGACCCAAATGTAGGTCTCAGGTGACACACTGACTTCAGGATTCATTTTGTTAGCATTAGATGGCAAATTTTTAAATGGCTCTCTCAAGAGATAATGACCCAAAAGCCATTCCCACTGCAACTCCAGTGAGCTTAACAGTGTTACACCAGGGATGTATCTGAACCAGCGTGTGTTTGTTATAATAAGTAAAAAACAGACCCTTACCTTTTGAAAGAAAGAAACTTCCCACCTGGACATCAGGGGCAATTGCAGTGAAAGATTCCACAGCCATGGCACTTGGAGAAAGAAATAATCGTGGTATAAATACTAGTACTATGAACACACTGTTGATCAACAATACACAAGAACACAAAGTACTGTACCCATGCTGATTGAGACAAACCCCTGAGAGAATACCAGGGAGTAAAACAGCTGCTATGATATAAAGATAAATACATTGTTAGGTGTTCAGATACTACAGTAATAGGGCCATTAATAGTGTAAGATCAGAAGAGGCCATTATGATCATTTGGTCTAATTTCTGCATGACGCAGATTAGAAAATTCTACCAGGTGATTTTTCATAACAAGTTCATAACTTCTAGTTGAGCTAGAGCATCTCTTCTAGAAAATCATTTAAGACTTCACATGATGAAGTGTCCATCATATCCCTAAGTAACTTGGTCCAAGCGTTAATTATCATCATAGTTAAAAAAAAAAAACAAAAAAACAAAAAAAAAAAAAACACCACATCTTATTTCTAAGATTGAATTTGCCTAGTGTTAGTTACCAGCCACTGGTTCTTGCTATGCCTTTGTGTCTGGTAAATTAACAAACTCTCTTGTTGTAGGGTCACGGATGTTGCAGGTCAAGATTTACTGTTGTGATGTCCTGACAGGTCTCTGGCTCCATCGATAACCAGAAGGCTGCTTGCATGTGTGCTCAACGACGTGTGCTGTGTTGACTTACACAATTAGTCACCACCACAGCCCCAAAAGAGCCCCTAAAGACCACAAATCACATAAGGATCAAAGGTGCTCGGCCAAGTTTATTGTTAAGTGAAATACAGTAATACCTGTATTTAGACACTACCGCAGGGCTACTCAACTTCGGAAGCCCCAGAGGCCACACTGACACTCACAGCACATGCTGAGGGTCACAACTTAAGTGTGTTTGCATATACATGCAAATATATGTAAATAGCTTCTCTCTCACTGAAAAGCATGAATACAAAGCTTAAGGCAAGACTATACAACACACAGGCCCCATTTAAGTCAGTTCTGCTGATATTAATAAAATGCAATATTTACCCAATTTCCACCCATATGACACTTTTAATGAGCAGTGGCAGTCCAGGAATTTAACTAGTAAAACACATATCAACAGAAGACCAGTATATTGATCTGCCATTGTGGAGCATGTTCCCAGTGAGGCCATGTTCAAAGGACCCCACCTACAGGCCACGTGTTAAGCTCCACATAAACCCAAATTGCACTGTGGGCCACAAACAAGCGGACCACAGGCTGCATGCAGCCCACGGGCCATGTATTGAGTAGCCCTGCTCTACCAAACCAATACACACATGTACTTGTAACAAAGGACTCTGCTCAACCTGTGGGAAACCCCACTGCCCTTCCCACCCTGGCTGGACAAAGACTGTTCCAAGACACCACTTTATATACAGGTACAAACAAGTTTCACAACACTCCTGACTTGTCAGGTTGCCACCCTCAGACCCTACTTAGATACCACCCATCAGCCTGTAGCTCTATCCATTCTGCTGTCATTTTAGACCCTTTCCTGAACCTGGGTCTGTATCTGTGGGCAGTGTGGGTATCAAGGTCTTTTTTAATGACCTGGTTTTACCATCCTTTTGGAATGTGCTTTCAACATAGACCAGTACCAGTTACTGGTCTACACCTGGGCCCATTACCAATTAGTGTTTTGCACTCTCAGCCCTGTTTGTGCCAAATTCTGTGAGCAGGAGCCTGCCTCTTGCTCACAGCTTAGCTTTACTTTATGTTAGCCAAGTGTCGTCCATTGTTAGCTGGGCCTTAGACCTCAAACCAAGCCTGTGGTACATAGGCTTTTGTTTTAGGCCCTCGTCTTACTACACCTTTATCAGAAATCTTTCCAAGTTGGTACTAAGCCATGATCAAGTCATACTAGTAGCTGAAGCCCCAGCGGTTGTGCAAACACATATGCTTAACTTTACTAGCATAAGTAGTTCTACTGACTGCTTTTCTACCATGAGTTAACAACATGCATAAGTATTTGAAGGATCAAAGCCCAAGATACATGGAGAGAGCACTCTACAAAAGAATAAATTCAAAGGCCATATTCTCTCTCTCCAAACTGTTTCTTAAAATTTGACAATCTGCTAATGAATCAATAACACACTCTGACACATTTAGAACTGATCTGCAAGGCACACATTCTCATCAGAAAGGCACGAACTGTAAATTTTAGTGTTCAGATCAGTGAGTTTGAGCCAGTTATGTATTACTTTACAATGGCATTCACAGCATATGGCTTGCACCATTTAATTCCTTGCTGCTACATATTTTATTATTGTTCCTGTGGCAGCGGTAGAAGCAGAATGTGATTTCTTTCAAATAATTTTCATGGTAGATCTGGTTAGAAAATGTCAATACAAATAGAGGAAAAGTGACATCTAACAGTCCGTCCGTTCTGCTGTGTTTTGTGACCAGCTCTGAGTTATCTGCATTGTTCAGGGTGCCAGTTAGAAATATATTAAATATATATAAAATAAAATTATCCTTGCAGAATGCTTCCGTTTATGTGACACTCATGTAAGTCCAAACCTTCAAACCAAAGATGTAGAATTTCTGGAAAACCCCAAATGCTCATTTTCCCACCTGTCTTTATAGACTTTCTTATTTGCATATGACAACTCTTTACCCCTTTGCACTACTGGAAGATGCTCAGATACTATTACCATAGTGTTTAGGAGCGTGTGAACCAGGACCCCATGGTGCTTGGCACTATACAAAACTCAAAAAGAAGGTCTATGCTCCAAGGATCTTAAAAGAATAACCCAAAAGTTAATAACTCAGTAAGTCAAAATGTGGCAGCAGGGACTAACTAAAAATAAATTATGCCTAGAGTGACTGAAACAAATCTGTGATGTGGCATATGCACTCGTAAAAGATGCATGCACTATTGCATCTGGCATGACAATCACATGGGATGTCATTCTATTTCTGTATTTAATCCATCAGTGAAGATAGAGCTATTATGAAAGTCAGAAAGGAATGCTTTCTAGTTTTCATATTTGGAAGCAATGCACTCCAGAGGCACAAAAATACAGTTGCAGGTCAGGAAGACCCCTGACAATTAGTTATTACCTATAATATAAATAATTTAATCTTGGCTCCACAGTTGATTCACTTTGTGCCCATGGGCAAATCCCCTCCCCTGCCTAGTCTGTACCTCAGTTTTCCCACATATAAAATAGCAATAATTTTCACCTACCTCACGGAGTGCTGTCAAGATCAGTCAGTTAGCATGCATATCAAATTCAGGATAGAATTACCTGGGGTTTTTATGGCCAATCTCTCGATCAAAATTTCTGCTGTTAACAACTTCTGATTTCCATTCAGTGTCTAAGGAAAATATGAGCAAAATTGGGGAGAGAAGTAAAAAATACTAAAATCCAAGAATGTTCTGCTTAAACGCCACAAAAGGCGACAGCAAGTTTTAGGCAAGGTGCTGTCAACTTGCTGTAACATTCTTTTTACTAAGATGTATACTTAACAAGGTGCCATATACACACCTGCAACTCAGGATGATTTTATATAGGAACGGAAGGATTTAAGGAAAGAATACCCGATGTGAAACCCTGGCTCCACTGAAGCCAATGAGATTTCTGACAGAGTTTTGTGGAGCCAGGAGGATTCTACCCCTGGATCCCATCACTGGAAGATTTCTGGCTGGCTGAGAAAGGGATAACAGTTCTGCTGGAACAAGCTGGTTCTGTGTGGTGATACAGCAAGCAAAGAGGGACAGAGGCCCCACTAGAACACAATGTTATGCTACTGCCTTCACCACAAAGAATACAAAGCATCTTCTTGAGAGTCTCAGTACTGGCTCTGGCAACTTCCTTCTTACCCCTGAAGTGTTATAATCTCATCCCTCTTTTTGTGCAGCTCAATCTGCTAAATAAGGAAGACTCCCTATGTTCCCATGCAAAGACAAAGCAAGGAATCCATATTAAAAGCTGAACCTGTGTGCTGGCATAGAATTCTTTCATGTTCTGACAGCTATTGGCTGGAACACATCAGTCCAGTCCATGTGAGCTCCCTTCTAATATAGGGCAACTCCTTTAGCTTGCAGCTACTAGTGCTGGTCCTGATAGAGTTCCCGATCACGGAGCACTGTATTCCAACAGGCCAATGGTATTTTTTAGACGTCATGCACATGGATTGTTACACACCCACATTACATACCCATTTGCTTGAATCAGAGACAAATAAGGTTCAGAAACTAATCTCCCGAGATGTGATGACTCAGAGGCAGAGTATGTGTTTTCTACTCACAATAAGAGAAAACTAATCCTCTCTACTACCTCTGCCAGATAAACATTTGGCAAAAACTGTAATGCACATCCAAAAGGTAGAAGCGCTCAAGATACTGGGTGTTTCTATTTTCTGATACTAGTGTCTTAGCAGAGTCTGGGTTTGTGTGCACACGTGCATAAAAATATACACAGTATGAAGTACACAGAACACTCCTCCCACTCATCCAAGCTATCCAAGGCTGAAGACAACTTTGGGGTGTCTAGGTTATTTGTGAACAAGGTCCCGGTTCAGTCCCCATTTCTATCCGATAGAAAAATGTCTCTACCATTTGCTAAGAAAACAGGGAATTAATCTGTTCCTGTTCCTCCAAACCCCTTTCCTTTCTTTCAAGCAGGGCATTATAGGACTTAATTTTTAAATCAGCATGAAAATTTCATTTTTAATTCAAAGGGGGAGAAGTTTTTTTGTACTGTGCATTGATAAACTTACTATACGAATATCTTGTTTCTTTCTTAACTTCACCATTCTCCTCATATTCTCTGTAGGAGAAAACGCAGAGCATTAAGATCAAGACAGGGCCCACCACATAGATAAAACTTTCAGGAAGCCTATAGGAAACTAACTACTAGCCAAACTTATCTTTATAACGTGACGTGAATGTTTTCCTAAACAACAGATTATCAACATCAAGATCATGTGGACCACACCATGCCCTTCCCCTGTAGCTAACCGGAAGGAAGAAGTCCATTAGATTAGTGGTGGGGGGCCTGCCCCAATAGAGGAGAGACTGAGAACCACTGCCCTAAACCAAGGACTCCTATTACCATGAGCATCATTTTAGGTACAGTTATCTTATCTTTAGGTACAGGGTGTGGAGTACACACTAGGGATGTGAAGGTTTAAGAAGTTAACTGGTAAGCCTCACCATTAACAGGTGAGGCTTACTGGTTAAGGTTAACCTGTGGTGTCTGAAGCAGCTTTCTGACTAATTCAGAGGCAACAAAACTGGGGTGAGGGAGTTCCCCAGAAGCTGGTGCTTCTGGGGAGCTGGCTTAGAAGCCGGCTACCCATGCATACCGACTCTCACCGGCCTGCCCACCTGCATAGCAGAGACAGCAACACTGGGAGAAGTGTGTATGCATGTAACCATACATGTTAAACGATGAACCTAGGTTCACGGGTTAACCATGTACACGGTTACACTTTCACATCCTTATTCAATACACTGCAGCTAGACCTTGCACTTAAAATTAAGACATCAAGAGCAAATGCTTAGAAATTATGAGCTTGATCCTGCAAAATAATCAATGCAGGGAGAAGTCCTAAGCAATACAGAGTCAAAGAGATCCCTGGATTTCAGCAAGGTTCCACAGGGGCACATCCTCATTGATCAGTCTGTACGATCCTTAGTGCCACTTTTAAATTGATTTCTATACTTTTTACAAAAGCGTATTCAACTGTTTCAGTAAGTTATTAAAAGTTATGCATGTATGGATTCTATTGTCATTGTCTACAACAAATAAATGTTCCAGAAGCTTATGAAATTAAATCAGAAAAACAGAACATTAAAAGTCATAGCGGTAGCTTAGATTTCAAAAGGTCTGATATAAGCTTATGGGGGGGCGTGGAGAGAAGAGGGAGGAATATTTCACATACTGGTGGAGATTGGATTCTCTTATACTGTGATCCTGCAATGTGTCTACCTGTACAAAGTTCATTATAGGACTGAGGCTATAAATACAAAAAAAAATTAAATGTAGGAAAAATTAAATAAAATCTCTGTAAAAACTCAAGGGCTCTGTGGTCATCATGTTACAAAATAAAAAGTTTTAAAGTTACAGAAAAAGGTAATCAGCCAGCACATTTTCTGTAAATTGCAATTGGATTCTGGTAAGAAGTCAAAATAATGAGCCTATGACTTACTTGGAGTCTTCATATTCTACCCACTGGTACATTTCCACCTGACGTTTCAGTTTGACAGCCCGGATGGAAAGCCCATAGCTGGGATCAAACAAGGGCTATTAAGATATAAATAGAATACAAATCAGTCTAAAAAGTGCATCTCCCTCAGATAAATCCAAACTGCATCTTTTCATTATTGATTCCAGCAGAGCAGATACGTGTGATAAAAAACAAACAGGGTTTAATGTAAAATTTTTCCCTTAAAAACATTCCAAGTTAAAAATTAAGAAGAAAAATGTCCCTGGTGACATACAGGAAGACTGAGGATGGAATAAAAGTGTAAGAATGCATCAGCACAGTTATTTCTACTGCATAACTTCTTTCATCTGAGGATCTTGAAGAATTTCACGCACATTAAGCTTTCCAAAATCACACGCGACAAAAAACCTCTCCCCATTTTGTTAATGAGATATATTTAGCATTGTCAAAAGTGTGAAATTCCATGAAGTCACAGAGACATCTCAGTGATGGATAGGCTGTATAAACCTTAAAAGGCAGGGTATACACCACTATCTGCTCACAGGTGAATTTGAACTGAAGAATCTGAGAAAGTTAAGTCACTGACTCTCACTTCTGGCCACTATTGCATCACACACTCTCTTGCAAAAAAAAATTAACCACAAAGACCATCACTATCTCTGGAACACCCAGAAGATGTGCATTTGTGAAGAAACCAAGAAGCTGTACAGCTGGCTTCCAAACATACAGCATAAGAAAGGGGAGGAACATTTTCAGATGGGAGATTTACAGCCCGCAGTAATATTTTATATCAAGCATGTATAGTTTCAATTTGCCAGTAAAGAGTTTTCCCTCCTTTTAGTTCATGCGTTATTTTCAAACCAACTATTGTTTAATTACCTTTGTTGTTTTAAGGGCACCTGACAAGTGCACTAGTTTTCCCTCATTCTGTGGAGACACGCTGAAAATATTGTCAAGAGAGACTACAAGAGAAAGCCCCTCATTGAGGGAAGTGGCTGTCTTCAAGGCTCGTCCCTGTAGTCAATTAAAAAAAGAGAGACAAAACATATGGAGGTACTAACAATGGCACTTTGTTAGTTTAGTACCAGATGGGGCCACAGCTTCCATGAAGTGCTAGTAGGTTCTACCTCTTGCATGTAACCTAAGAACACATCTGCACTTCCCAGCTGTCACAATTTTATGTCCGATACTTTAGAGAGTAGTACTTATTTGTGAAATTAAGAGCACTGACCTTAATGGATCTACTCATGTGCACAGGGATCTCTTACTCATGGGAGTAATCAGGCTAGCAAAAACAGGTGGCACCCTTAAAAAAAACCCACCACTCACATATGTAGTTCTACTGAAGCAAATAGAACTAGAGATGTGAACATGTACGTGTTTACACAATTAATCCTAACAGTTACATACACAGTCCCCCTCCCTCCCCCCGCCACCACTGCCTCCATATCAGAGGCGGGGGGAGGAAAAGGGGCAAGGGAGCCAGCTTTTAAGACAACTCCCCTTGTGTACCAGCTCCCAGGAAGCTGCCTCCTCCCCCGCATTGCTGCTTCGCAGAGGCAACAGCATGAGGTGGGGGGAGGTAAGTACCAGCTCCCACAGAGCTGCCTGCCTTCCTGCACTGTTGCCTCTGATATGGGGGGGGTGGAAGAGGGGCAGGTGAGAAATGGTGTTCCCAGGGAACCAGTTTAAAAGCCAGCTCCCCATGAGCACCAGCTCCCACCTACCCCACTCCCATGTAAACATGTAACTGCTGTAAATTTCAGCAGTTACACGTTTACAAAAATAAACGCTTTTAACATCCCTAAATAGAACTGCTCCTGATTCATACCATCATGAGAGCGCAATCCAACAATCCTTATACATGTAATAATCACACTGACTTTAATGGACATTACAGGCACATCGAAGTTGCAGGCTAAGCCCCTGAAATTATTCCTTCTCACTTTGTATCTTACCTGTTGTTTTTGAGTAACTGCACTGAGGTGGCACTATTGTGAACTTGTTCCACTGTCTGACTGTTCTGATTTAGTCTAACAATTTTCCCCCTTATCTTCAGATTATTGTTTCTTGTCCTACAATCACCTAAACCTGTAAACAGTTTCCTTCTTTCATCTAAATAGCTATGGTCAGAAAACTTTGATGAAAATCTGAAATGAAATTTCACCAAATTCTACTCCCATCCCAAACATTCCAACAAGCTTTAGCTAGAAATACCACCAGGATAACAGATTACAGCCTCAAGCCCGCAAACTCTTATGCATGCACTTAACTTTACTCTCACAAGTAGTTTTATAGATTTTAATGGGATTCTTCAAAGTAGTAACATTGAGAACATACATATTTGCAGGATCAGGACCCAAGATCATCCTCGGAATGAACTAAAAGAGACAGTTTGACCTAATGCATTACATAACCTTAAGATAATTTATCTGCCCGGTTTGAATCAGTATATTAAGTACAACAAAGCTAGCTGAAAATTTAGCCCTTGCAATATATCAAGAGAATGAGGAAGCAATGACAGAGTAAAAACCTCTGCTCATCGATAAGCCATTTTCTGAGACCGGTGAAACAAGTCAGCCAGACAACTTATGATTCCCACATTCAGTAGTGATTCATTCTGTGCTTCAGCTCCATCCTCATTACAACTGGCTCTCTGCTGTGCAGCAAGAAGCAGAAGTTACAGACACAAATGAGGTGCACTAGCACATATAAGACGTATGCAAGTCCATGCAAACACTTCCAATCACTTTCAGAGGGGTAGACATGTTAGTCTGAATCTGCAAAAACAATGAGAAGTCCTGTGGCACCTTACAGACCAACAGATTTATTGGAGCATAAGCTTTTGTGGGCAAAGACCCACTTCATCAGATGCATGTAGTGGAAATTCCAGAGGCAGGTATAAATATATAGGCATAAGAAAAAAGTTCCAATCAAGGATAAGGTTAGAGATAAAGAGGTCAATTCAATCAGGGAGGATGAGGCCCCCTTCTAGCAGCTGATGTGGAGGTGTGAACACCAAGGCAGGAGAAACTGCTTTTGTAGTTGGCTAGCCATTCACAGTCTTTGTTTAATCTTAAACTTCTAATCACATTTTTCACCTGCTGTGGACCCATTTTTCCCACCACTTCCCAATCAATCCACTCCATTGCTAATGGATCTTATCTTATTCAAATATATCCTATCAGTACTCTCCACTCAGTTCTAGATGAAACCTGGAACAGGTTCAGCAACATGATGTTACAAATATTTAGGAAGAAGAGTTTTATCTTGAAAAGCACTGAACTTTGGGCATAAAGGCGAACATACACTTGAAAAGAAATTCAAAGGTCAATAGTGGTTCACTTACCTCATTGGTAAAAAGAAGGTAAAAAGAGAGACAAAATGTTGTGAGCCCAATTAGCATCCCTCCAGAAGTTTCACTGAGTCGCTCCAGAAACCCTGGCTTGGGCTCACTTGTGATTTTAACATGTTCTTTCTTACCGCTTATGTCAGAGAACTGGTAAAGAAAAAAGTAAACATGAAATAACTTCTTAGCTCAGGCAGAAATTGCTTTGCCACTCATCAGGGCCCACTGTTAAAAAGTTACATCTCCTGAATTGAAGCAAACCTGATCTCTCTCTCCCAGTTAAACATGTCTCATCTCACTTAATTGCTTATAATTATTTATACAAAAAAACCCCAACTGTAAATGAAATGAGGTTTACTGGATGAGATAATTTACACTATAATAGTCCAGCATATTTTTTTAAAGTTTCCAGATATATGCTTTGCTAGGTTTCTCATTTTGTGTCAATATCCCATATTTGGTCTTTGGCAGGCTAAATTGTATGCCTGGTACCCCTACCATATAAAAATGGAGCACTTTACTGTGATATTTTATGAAATAAAATTGACAACGTTTTTCAAAAAATAAAGTGCTATATCTCCCTTATGAAGCATCCTGGGCAATAAATGGCTTTGGCTGATTTGATATAAACCAGTGGTTCTTAACCTTACTGCAGCCCGCACCCCTTTGGTTCTCAAAATATGTTCTCGCACCCCTTATTAAAAATTGTTGAAGTAGGTCCGTTTTAAACCTAAGATATATCATAAACATCTGGCATGTCTCGCACCCCCAGAAAGGGCATCTCGCCCCCTGAAGGGGTGCGTGCTCCACAGCTTAAGAACCATTGATATAAACAAACATTACTGTGGTGCTGTCTTGCGACTGAAAGCGAGATACGATTGGAGTGGAAGACGCAGTAGGTGCTTATTTTGGCGGCGGGGAACAACAAGAACCAGCCTTGGAATTGCTTTGGGGAGTGTCCATCTCCCACCCCTTTTGGTTCCAATCGGAGCACTGGCGCGAGACGCTGTTTCTACCCTACATGCCAACCGCCCCTTCAGAGCCACACAGGCTTCCCGGAGCCTCAACAGGCAGCTACCCGGGTGAGACCCGACTCGGGAGAAGGAGAAGACGAGGAGCGCCCTGCCCGGGAGCGGGGTCGCCGCGCGCTGGAGGCCCGTAACGGCCTAGGTGCGGGGCTCACACACTTACATGCCCGGACATGTTCAGGCTAAGGCAGCAGGTACAATCCCCAAGCGTAGCCGCTAGAAAGTTGCCGCCCAAAGCGCTACGCCGTAGCACAGGGAAGCCTGGCCCAGAGCGAGGCACGCTGGGAAACGTAGTGGCTGGTTTTTGTCTCTGTGGGAGCCTGCCGGGAAATGTAGTTTCCCAGCTTGCCCGCTGTGGGGCATGCTGGGAAATGTAGTCCGCGCGCGAGACAAGGCGCGCCGCTTCGCTGGCGAATCCGACCCCTGACAGCCGCTCGCTGTCTTCAGGACGGGTCGAGAAACGCAGGCCTGTTTCCGCCAGAAGCGCGGCAAAACGCAAAGCACGCTGGGATAGGCAGAAAGGTGACCCGTAAAGCTCCCGCTCTCTGCGGCGACCGGTAGAGGGACCCCTCTTCCCAGCCATCCGGGTCTTGAGTGCGGCTCTCAATCAGGCGCGGCACGGGGCAGCCCCCTCCCCCCGGGGTCCTTCCGGTAGCAGGGTGAGAGGTCACAGTGTGGCGCGCGCCGGCTGCTGCTGGTTCAGGGGCTGGCGGGTACGGACGGGTCGCTGGCGGGGTCAGTCAGGTCAGTCGCCGCGGGCCGGAGCTGCGGAGAGACCAGCCCGTCCCTCACCATGTCCTACTGCAGGCAAGAAGGTGCGCGGCAGGGGGAGGGGCCGGCCCTGAGGTCAGTGGCCGCGGGGGTCCGGGCGCCTGGGTGAGGGGAAGGGCTCTGGGCAGGTGGGGCCGGGCCGGGTCGTTGGGTGGCGGCGGGGGAGGCCTGCACAGCGAGTGACCCAGCGTGGGGCGGTGGCCGCTCGGAGCTGCCTTCCTGCCTGCACGTGGGGACAGGCGGCGCCCTGCAGAGCCGCCCGCTAGCCTCGCGGGGTCGTGCAGCCTGGGCTCCGCCACCCGGCTTGGCCTTCGGGGCTTTGAGGGTTTGCTTGTGTCCCGTCTTCGTGCTTTTACCCTTCTCGGTCATGGCAGCGAGGGGCGTCTCTTGTGAAAACGACATTGAGTCTCCTCGTGCCAGCAGTTGCCGTGTTAAAAAATACACCCAATATCATGAGGTTTGTGATAAAATAATGAGCTGACCTCACAGTATGTGGAGCTCACTGGCACAAAATGCCATTTCATGCCTATGAAGCTCTTCGCCTCCGTAAGGACTAGACACACCCCCATGGTAAAAATAAGCAGTTATGCTAGAATGTAGTAATTAAAACCCTTGTGCGGTGTACCATTAAACCAATTTATAGCAGGAGTTAAGTAAGAACATTATCCTCAGGACATGTTAAGCCATGAGGGTTCGTCTGCATTGTGTTTTATGGGTCTTGGGTGAATTCTGAAGTTTTCCACCAACCTGTCTTATGCATTTTAGAATTCACACCCCTCACATATTATTTTGGCATTTTTTAAAAATGTCTTGCAGTGTGACACAGGTCCTGTATAAACTGGTATAGCATCATCATCAAGCCATCTTGAAGAACTGTTAAATTATAATAGCTGGGATTAAAGTTTAGGCACTCCTTGTTAATAACACAGCTAATTATGAGACCTAAATCATAGAATGTAGTGCTAGAAAGAACCTCAATGTCACCAAGTCAAGACCTTGTTCTGTGACAGGACCAAGTCAGTCAAGACCATCCCTGACTGATGTTTGACCAACCTGACTTTAAAAATTTTCAGTGTTGGAGATTCCATAACAGCCCTTGGAAACTTAATCCAGAGTTTAACTATCCTTCAAGTTAGAAATATCTAACCTAAATCTCCCTTGATGCAGATTAATACTGTTATTTCTTGTTCTGGCTTCAGGAGATATGGAAAACAATTGAGCATGAGCATATAACAGCCATGAACATATTTGAAGACTGTTATCAGGTTCCCCCTTCAATCTTATTTTCTCAAGATTTATCATGCCCATTGTTTTTTAACCTTTTCTCATAGGCCAGGTTTTCTAAACCTTTTATCATTTTTTGTTGACCTCCTCTGGATTCTCTAATTTGTCAAGGTCATTTTGGTTTTTAATCATGCCCTTCCAAAATCTTGAAATCCCTCACAGTTTGGTGTCATATGTAGACTTTATAAGCATACTATCCACTCCGTTATCCAAGACATTAATGAAAATAGTGAATTGTCCTGAATCTAGGACCAACCCCTTCAAGACACTGCTAGAAATGCCCTCCCAATGTGACTACTTTTTTATTACAATCTTTCAACTAGTTGTGCAGTAACTTTATTGTAATTTCATCTAGACCACATTTTACTTGTTTGCTTATGAGAATTTCAGGGGGATTGTGTCAAAAGTATTACTGAAGTCTAAATATATCACTAGGACCCTACCAATCATAGCATTTTAAAATTCTTACATTTCATGTTATCAGACATTTTAAATCGGAAATTTCACAATGTTATAACTTTAGGGGTCCTGACACACACTGTGTGCATGTGTAGGCAGGCTATTGTAGGAGGGCCACAGTATTCCCACCTTTATCTCTGAGCTGTTGCTGGCAGCAGTGTTACCTTCAGAGAGTGGTGGATGAAAAGGCAGCTCCTGGATGAGTGTCCAGTTCTGGAGGCAACGCCACTGACAGCAGCAATGTGCGAGTAAGCATGGCATGGTATAGTATTGCATCCCTTGCTTCTGTGGTACTGATGGAGGTGGGTCTGATCCAGCCCCAGGAATGGCCCATGCAGGGGAAGAGGAAGTCTCATTCCTTACAGCCCATCCAAGACTAGCAGCTGGAACCAGAACGAGCACCCCCATTCTGCTCCTTCCCAGCACTCAGGGGTCAAAGGGCCCTAGGGCTGGCTGTATGTGGTAGAAGGGAGGAGAATGACCACGTTGCCCACCCACAAGGCCAGTTCTATCACCACCCTCAGAAGTGACGCCCCTCCTCAGAGCATGCCACCTTCACTTCTGTACCGGTGCTGGTGGCACCACTGTCTTCAGAGCTCAATGCCTGGCCAGCAACCACTACTCTCTAGCTGCCCAGCTCTAAAGACAGTTCAAAAGTAAGGATGGCAATACTGCAACTTCTCTGCACTAGCCTGGTTTCATGGATGAGATCAGATTTCACAGTCTGTGATGTTTTTCACCATCAGGAATCTGGTAGGGCCATATGCATCACAGATACTGCTTCACCAGGTATTCACTAGACCAATCAAGGAAGGAAATTAGGTTGTTTTGGCATGATCCGTTCCTGAAAAAAATCCATGCTGGCTATTTCTTATAACACAGTTATCCTGTAGGTGCTTAAAAATTGATTAATAATTTGTTCCAGTATTATTTGTGGCTGCAAAGTTTGCTTTAGAGGGTGGAGAGTGTGCAGTGATGCACTCTACAGTGTTTGAAATAGCATAGAATTGCTACAGAGAGGTTTCACATATTTAGCTTATATGTTCCGGACACATTGAAATGAATATTAATAAATATTGCACCAAACAAAAGGGAGGCTACTGTGTATCCCCCTCTTTCTTCTCTCCTGAATGAAAGATTAATTCCCCAATGCTGTGCATTCATAAGTATGTGTGTGTTTGGGTTGTTTTTCCCAGGCATGAAGCTTCCAACCCATCCTTTTGGGAGAATATTCTGCAGTCTCAGACTTCAGTTAGGAAAATTTTACCCTGATAATTATTAGGTAATAAGGAGGCAGCAGCTTGGGGTGGCAGCAGCTCCTGTCCATGGGCGGGGGGGGGGGACTGGCACAGAGCAGTCTCTGACCATGGTGAGTCTGGGCTGCCACAGACAGTCTGCTTTGTGGCACCTTCCCCCTCCCTGTGCTGCTGCCTCTCAGAGGCAGCAGGGGAGGGCAGGCAGCACTGCAGAGCTGGTGCTTGGGGGAACCAGCTTTTATTGGGCTCCCCCAGCGCCAGTTCCCGCCACCCGCCTGCCTCTGTGTTCATGGGGAATGGGCTTTTAAGCCACCTCCTCAAGGGCACCTACAGAGGCGTGAGGAGGGGGGAAATGTGTGTAGTCGACAAGCCTTGGCTTATTGGTTAATCTTATTGTTTTATGTGTAATCATCTACATGCTGATGTCCCTACTCTGTACCCCATTAGACACTTGCTACTTTTGCCATTTGTTGGTAGCATTTGTGCCCCTTTAGCCAACTCTGAGTCCATTTGATGGTGTTGCTATCTAAGCCAGTTTTGAAGTCATAGTCAAGATTGCCTGAAAGTGCTACTTGCTCTGTAGTAAATTACCTTCCATGCATGCTAGAAAGATACTTCTCCTCTGAAGAGCAGTAATTCTTCTAGATCACCTTGACAGTAGCCATACATGTCAAGATAAGACTCATTGCAATAAATACTTCAAGGCATAATATAAACTCCTTCCTAACCCCTGTGGGGTCTGCTGCCCAACATCATCTCCAGTTCCAAATGTACAACACTATGCAACTCTATTCAGTAATTTGCACCCTAATAAAATCTGGCTATTTTTTTTAATTGATTAGATACATTATAGGGTTTTCTAGCTTCCTTTTTTGGAAGAAAAATATTGGAGTATGTGGATTAATGATGTGATGTGGTACATAGTTTCTTAGAAAAAACAATGACCAGTCCATTTCTATGCTAAACTTTAACCAGTGATAGCTAGTTAATATTTTGAAAGACTATTAAAAAAAGAGAAACTCATCTGGTGTTTGATGTGTGGGAAAGATCAGCTGTTGGAAGCTGGTTCCTTTGCTTTTAAGTTGTTGCATCTGCAACAAGAGCAGATGGGGTTTTCAGATGTTTTTAGTGTGGTGTCTTCTTATGGCTCTGACCTTTAAAATTCACCTGAAATTAGCCAAAACACACACATTTTGCCATTTTAGCTGTTGTGATATATCCCAGCAGAAATTCTGTCTTTATGCATCAAGAGAATATGGTTTGGTTTATGCCCTTTCTGTCTAATAAGACACTAAAACCCACTGTGCAGAAACTAAACGAATGTGCATCTGTCTTCACAACTGAAAATGTTGGATAGATTCCCAAACGTGAGCCAATCTTTTTCAATGACAAATCTGAGGAGCTATCCCTGATTAAGGTGTCAGTAGAGGATGTTTTGGAACAGATCGATCAACTGAACAGTAATAAGTCATGAGGACCACATGGTGTTCATCTAAGAGTTCTGAAGGAACTCCTATGTGAAATTGGAGAACTACTAACCTATGTGTGTAGCGTATCATTTAAATTGGTTTCTATGTGATACCAATTTTCAAAAAAGACTCCAGAGATGATTTAGAAAATTACAAGCTAATAAGTCTAACTTAAGTATTAGGCAAATTTGTAGAAACTTTAAGAATGGAATTATCAAGTACATAGGTGAACACGATTTGTTGGAGAATCAGCGTGGCTTTTGTAAAGGCAAATCAGGCCTCTGCAGACTACTAGAATTCTTGAAGGGGTCAACAATCATGTGAAAATGAGTGATCCATTAAATACCGTGTACTTAGATTTTCAGAGACCCTTTGACAAGCTCCCTCACCAGAGGCTCTTAAGCAAAGGATAATAGGGAAGGGCCTCTCTTGGGTTGGTAACTAGTTAAAAGGTAGGAAACAAAGGGGCCTAAAAAATTGTCAGTTTTCAGAATGGACAGAGGTAAATAATGGTTTCCTCCAGGAGTCTGTTGTACAGGTTGGCCCTCCCTGGCGTGGCACCCTCGGGACCTGACCAGTCCTGAACCAGGGATTTTGCCGAACCAGGGAAGGTTCCCAGCTACTGCTTCTAGCTGCCAGCTGGGGATGGGTGGGGTCACTACCTCTACCCCTGTGAAACTCTTGTTAGAGGATGCTGTGAAGCAGGGATGTTTGAGTGTAAACGTCTATCCATTTAACTGATAAGTGAATGCTTATTGATTAATAGTATATGTTACACTCAGCGAAGCTGTCTCCCTGGGAACTGGGCTAGCAGGGTCTGGTGGTCCTGTTCCCAGGAAGCTAAGCTTTATACTGCAGGTGGAATCACTGAGATTTTCAGTGGTTACACAATTATCCCATTACATTATTTTTAACATCCCTACTGTGAAGGCCAAGACTATAACAAGGTTAAAAAAAGAACTAGATAAGTTCATGGAGGATATGTCCATCAATGGCTAACAAACTATGTTTTGAAGTATTTCTAGGCCCTGCATGCCAGAAGCTGGAACTAGGTGGTGGGATGGATCACTTGATGATTACCTGTTCTGTTCATTCCCTCTGAAGCCTCTGGCATTGGCCATTGTTGGGAAGACAGTATACTTGGCTAGATGGACCATTGGTCTGACCCAGTATGGCCCATTCTCATATCCTTATATAACTTTAATTCTGAAAGGTCTTTTAGCATAAATGATCCCTAATTTTTGTTGTTGTTCCTATGTGTCACCCTAATACAAATAATAGCGAGGCTCAGAGTAGGGATGTAAAATCCTGTTTAAAATAGCTTAACTAGTTAAGCTATATGTTTAACCAGTTAAATGGCTCACCATGTTGTGGGAGGTGGGGCCACTGGAGCAGCAGCCGCCCATAGCATGGCACGGGGATTCCTCCAACACAGCCAGGCTGGGTGCCAGTTAACTGGTTACCCCTGGTAAGCATGCTGGTAAGGCAGTGTTTACTGGGTAACCAGTTATTCCATTACATCCCTAGCCTAGAGTAATTTCTAGCACCAAGTCCATGAATCCTAGCTTTTGACTCAGCATTTCTGATAAATGGGCATCTATGGTAGCCTTGAATCCCTTCAGTGAGGACCCCTTTAGATATACCCTGGCACCAAGTTCTGTTGCCTAACTGCTGTTATAAAAATATTAATATTTTTCCTAAATTACCTTGCTGTATCTTAAGCTCATTATGTCTTGCTCTGTCCTTGTTGGTTATTCAGAACAATTGATCCCTGTCTTCATGCTCTCTCATGTATTCGTAGACAGTTATCCTGTCTCGCCTCTTTTATCATTTTCTACACTGTACATAGCCTGATTCTCTCAGTCTTTCCTTGTAGATCTTATTTTTCCAAACCTTTTGTCATTTTTAGTAGCTCTCCTATGAGCATACTCCAATTTGTCTTTTTTAAAATGCAGTTCCCAAAACCAAACACTTCTCCAATCGAAGCCTAACCAGGGCCAAGTAGAGCAGACTCATTAGCTCTTAAAATGAAGCATCTGTTCATGCACACAACAGTTCAAAAGCTTTTATTGTGCAGTAGCTTTGTAAATGGCTTGTTTTGTCTTAGCTTAATACTTTTTCTGAACTCTTGCTTTTTGTCTTCCTTAATGTTAGGAAAAGACAGAATTATATTTGTGACCAAGGAGGACCATGAGACACCAAGCAGTGCAGAACTGGTAGCAGATGACCCCAATGACCCTTATGAAGACCAAGGTCAGTAACGTTTGGTAAGAGGATGGTAAGACATATGTTTAATAATCTAATATATTCTTGTGGCTCCCATTCAAATTGGCAGAGTAGGTACTCAGCAGATCTCTAAAAGCTAGGTCAGTCTTTTTATTAGGACAATACCATGAAATAGGGATGTCAAATCCCATTTAAAAGTTAACTGATTAAAGGGTGCTGCTTACCGGTTAACTGGTTAACTCTTTACATCTCTACAATGAAACTTACTCTTAACTTTAATTTACTTCATTTTAAACTGGCACATAATCCTTGCCTGTATATCTATAGTTCATTTGACATTTTGGCAAACGAGCCACAAACTTTCTGTAATTCTACAATGTAGTTCGTTCTTAGAAACCAAAGAGAGTTAATCATGTCTTGAACAGGTCTAAGAGTTTCATTCTATACAGTATCGTAGTGTTCCTCTAATTTCTTTATTCTGTATATTTTCTAATGGTCTCCTCTTTAGTCTCAACTACTTCAGTCATTCCAAAACATTTAATTCTTCAGACTATCACATATGCAGTTTGACTGAGTGTCTTCAGGAATCCCAAATAGTGTGAAAGTGACTTACATCCTTGACCCTGTCATGTTTTGCACCCAGTATCCTATTTCAACACATACTAAAATTATTTTCCTTCTCCTGTCACGTAATGACAACTCTAAAGGGATCTAGTTATCACTAATGCATTAAGAGGCAAGTAACTTAACATTTGCAGTTTGGAACTCAAGTTTGCCAAAATATCATGCAAGATAAACCAGTACTGATGCTAAACAGTTCACATCTGCAAGTGAACAAATTTTAAGAACGCTCTGCTTTTACTATTGCTATTTATTATCATTTTGAGAGACAGAATAACATGGGATTAAGACTCGTAAAATTGTGGCTGCCTTGGGTAAGTAATCTTTTTTTCTTAAAACCAATGAGTAAAATTCTTAGTTTATAGTCATGGTAAAAGCTGAGTGGATAGATTTTTTTTTTTTTGACTGAGGCTAATAAATGTCCATGAAAATTTAAGACTGGATTTGAAGTTTATTAGGTTACTTTTATGTTCTCCAGGCACAAAAGGCAACAGTTTGAAATATGAGTGCCAGAAGCTGGACCTAATTGGAAACAATCTCATTTTTTAGAGGTGCTGAGATTCACAGATCTCATTGAATTACTTGGAGCTGTGGATGCTCAAATAGCTCTGAAAATTGGTCACTTTTATTTGGGTGTATAACTTCAGGAACTCCTGTTTAAATTTGGCTTTAGTATCTACTTCAGTTTGCATGAATTGAGGTATAGTAGGTCTCAGGTTTTGTTGCCTCCAACTTTGACTGAGATTGAGCTAAATTGTTTCTTTTCCCTGTTGAAAATCTGTTAAAACATATACTGTTTAGCAGAAACTCTGTTTCTAGCATTATAATTGGTAGGGGGCAGTATTAATTCATAATATAGCATCCAAAAAATCACAGTGATAATGTTATGTTTACAAACAAATATACAGTACATAGTCTAATTTGAACCATCTTTTTCTGTATGTTTTCATACATTGATTTGAGCTAAAATGAGCACTTCAACTACCTACACAGATTCTGAGCCTCTTTAAAGCAGTATTCAGAGACAACAGGTGTATCTGAACAGCTCTTCAATATGGATCCTTTGATTCTCGTAATGACCTAAATGAAAATTGGGACAAGGAAATAGAGAACTTTTATGACTTCAAATGCCACGTGTATGTCAGGTGAACAGACTTCTTTCAGATAGAACAGTAACTTATCAGACTCTTTTCTATAGCATAATTTATTCAAAGTTAAAAGTTTCTCTTGATTTTAGGTTAGTATGGTGAGAGATGTCTGTATCCTAATTTCTGTATCTCTTGGCCATCCCTCAGTTCACCCACTCAAGACTGCTAGAACCTATGAAGTGAAGCAATATTCTGAGTCATTGCTCAATAAGGATGGGATAGCATGTGTATGCTAGAAATAACATTTAAACCTGATATGTAGAATTGTTTAACTCAAGACATTATTAGAATTAGTCCAGTATCTGTGAATTCAAGACAGTGTTATATTTAGGGCATAGGTATAAAGAACAGCCCATGTGGAAATTCTTGTGGAAGCTAATAGTAAAAGATGATTAAACATAACTCCACAGTAACAGGTAAGTAGAAACAGACATTCATACACAGTACTTGATGATGCACCTCAGATAAAATGTTTAAAATAAGCTTAATTGGTTTTCTCAATATATGGGACTGGTAGGCTTGCTGTGATTGAGGTTAACCTTACACTCTTTCTGAGATGAAAAGAAATATCTGGTTTTCCCCCCCTTAAACTTTCCTCTGTGTGTGTGTGTGTGTGTGTGTCTTATTTCAGAAAGATGGGTAGTAGCTAAAGTTTAGTGTCTGTCAGTAGTTCCTTTAACCCTCGTATTTTCAGGCAGGATGTGTTATTGGCTGAGAGCCAATGCTCAAACAGGAGATTTGGTGAAAACAATCTGCACAATAAGATCTGACATCTCCGCTTTGAGAGTAATGCAATTGTTTCTAAAGATTTCAGGTAGAATCCCCTGCTGGTCATAAAATCCACACTGTATTTGCATCTGTTTTCTTCTGCATTCATGTCCGTAAATACAACTTCCTTATTACAGAAAGGAGAATAGAGCCAACACTATTTACAAATAGTTCTGTAATACAGTTGACCTTTATGTGAAAAGCACTTTCTAAGAGAAGAGTCTAACTGATCAGCCAGTTGTTGTACTCTGTGGGGAAAAAACAATGAAGAAACATTTATATAATGTCTCAAACATTTTAGAAAAAATAAGTTTTCTCTTACAGTGTTTAAAAGTCTGTTGTGGGTGGTCTTTTTAATTAATCAATATGATGGTGGTAAGAACCCAACTTTTTTCTGCTTCGGCTCTGGCCTCTCTCTCTCTTCTGCAAAACTAGACGGCCGAAAATACAGATCTTACCCTAACCTCACATTGAGAGAATGTATAAGCCTTTGGAGATGTTGTGATGAACTAATAAAATACATTACATAAGTCACCTCATGAGGTGTATAACTGAACAAAATGTCTGCTTCTTATATTGGCAAATCCTTACATTGATGCAGTCCTGCGTTATAGGAGACTGATTTTAGTCTTTACAGTTATTATGGAAAGGTATTCGAAAACAGCGTCTTGGAAATTTTTTTTAAATGAGACTTCTGCTGTGCACTAGCTGTCAGTCATATCTTCAACAGGGACTTATTTAGTAATGAGGTGTGTGAATGTAAACTTCCCTTCTCTGAGTCTCAACAGTTAATGATGTTTTTAGTTATATTAATAATTATGGTCCAGCAAGCCAATCAGCAATGTATTGTCAGTGCCAGATGAAAAGAGGGAAGAAAAGGATCTCATGGCATTGGTGTGACGCAGAGCAGCCATGGAAGTGATTTAAACGTGAACACTGTGCACGGTTCTTCTCTTGGGACAAGTTGTTTTGTATTCTTTCATGCCAGCGGTTACACAAATGAAATTAGTAAGTCATAGAATCTAGTTCCTTTCCTAGTTAGCATAGGCAAAATTTGAAGGTGGCAAAGGAAACTTTTGTGAATGAGCCAGTGAAATGCCATGTTTATGTTGAATGTTGAAAAATTTTGGTGGGAGGGAGATATGAATCCTCTCACAAAGCAGTAATTCCAGCACATTAGTCCACTTGCTAGCTTTACTCTGGGGTTTATATTCCTAATTTGGCCTGTCCAGCTCTATTATGGGGTGGGGGTAAGAACAGTCCAGAAACTAGTTGTGTTAGGGAAACCTTGCAATGAAAAAGACATCTTCTCTGTTCTTTTCAAACCTAGAACACAGCAAATTAAAAAAAACCTTCACATATCACAGATTGCATTGTATCTTAGAGGAGGGACTTCTGTGGATGGGGAAAGATGGGCAAACCATATTGAAATGTGGGGCAGGAGCTCTGTTTTTTTATTTAAAAGAAAATTGGAAAAGCCATTCGTAAAGTAACATGCAGGTTTTTTTAATTTAGTTTTTCCTTTTAAACAGGAGATTTGATTTCTAGTGTTCAATTTCTATGGCATAATTTACAATAATGTTCCTTTGATCTTTTTACTGTATTATACACAGAATAATCACATTTAAGAAGGAATATGTTTATTATATAAATGCCTCAATGCAGATTAAGGCCTAATGTAAAGTAAAACTTTAAATTTATGCAGAATGTTGTAATTATCTTGTGACTCTTCTGGCAGTTGGTATTACAGTGTAAAATATAATTGCTTTTTGTTGTAGTAGCTCTAGATGTAAGAGAGGAATTTAACATCAGAGATGATCTTTATTAAGTTTCTAATCAGTAGATTTCATGGGAAAATCCTAAATATCGTGCTGTTTCTCTAAGGTAAGATTTAGGTGTAGTACATTTATCCCTTTCCTTGGTCATGAGAATTCAGTTACAATGATCAAAATGTCTGGAGCCCACTTTCTAAGCCAGAAGTATTACAAGGACAATGGGCTAAGATGCAGATGATTCCCAACAAAGTAGGATGGCAAACTGTTAATCATGAATTCTTATCTGTTACTCGACTGTTCTGTCATTCTTAAATAGATTTAAATCACAACTTTTAGAACATAAAAGCTGCATTAAAAGTTACATTGGGACTCTTGTAGCATCCCGTTTTCACAGGGGTAGGCAGGGCAAATTGGCTAAGAATCTATTCACATGCTTTGGAATTATAGGAAGATGAACAAATATTTCTCTCAATATAAGACTTTGCTTTTTACTTCCACAGTGCAAATAGAAAACATCACAAGTGTTGAGTTTTTTAGGGAGTTCACTTGCTATCCATCTATCCATCCATCCCTCCCTCCCAACCAACCAACCAACCAACCTGCTATAATTGTTTTTAAATTATTTGTGCATGCAAGGTGACTTTTGTTAATGTTACTGCACTGTTAGTGTAACTGTCTTAATTAGAAAGTGTTAATCACAAGATTTTTCAATAGATTTCAATGTAAAAACAGGTTCTTTATTGAAATCAGTGCTAGTGAAGACATAAGCTTGTCCCTGAAACTTCCCATTATACAATAAACGAGGATCATAAACCGTAATTTATTAGTCAGCTCAGAGTCCCCCGCTGACCCTGGCCTCCCTGCCGCTCTGAAATGCCACTCGGAGCCTGGGGTCAGCTTCTGGGTTCCATGTGACATCTCTGCAGAACCCAGGATCAGCTGGGGACTCCCTACCTGATCCCAGGTTCCGCGGAAATGCCACGCAGACCCCGGGATCAGAGTCCCCAGCTGACCCCGGGCTCCATGCGGCACTGCTGCTTTGAAATGCCATGGTGGTGTTTTAAAGGGGCAGTGACACACAGCTGAGCCTGGGATCAGCTGTGCACTGCTCCCCCTTTGAAACGCCGAGGCATTTGCTTATCAGATAGTTGACTAGTTCTTAACATCAGTGCTATGGAAGTTAAATATTGCTTAATTGACTAGTCAGTTAATCATGAATTCTTATCTGTTACTCGACTGTTCTGTCGTTCTTAGAGGTGGGACCAGCAGACAGTGTGCTCTGGCCTCACTCCCGAGGAGTCCCCTGTCACTCAGGCAGCAGCATGGGGTGGCAGGCAAGAGCTGGTCTGTGAGGGGAGCCAATTTAAAAAACAGTGCCCCTCATGAACTGGCTGCCTGTTGCAGCACAGAGTGGCAGCAGTCTCTGTCCAGGGAGGGGGCTGAGCTCCCAGACCTGGTGCGAGCCAGAACTGAGCCGGGCTGTGTGCCCTCCTGGCTTCTAATACACTTTAAATGCAGAGCCGCAGCAGGGGTAGGTCCTGGACCTGGCATGAGTCAGGCTACTGGCCAGCCTGCTAAAAGATGTACTGGCAGGGCATGGGAGGTGGGAAATGCATGTAGTCTATAGCATTAACATATAAGCTTTTGCTTATCGGTTAATTGACTACACTATTACATTCCTAAAACAGACAAAAAATCAGCAGAAGGAAAGGATTATTACAAGATTATGTAGGGTACATGCCTTGATGGCTCCATTATCCTTAGTGCTTTTTGGGTTGTTGTTTTTTTAACTTTTCATAGGTGAGACAGTAGTTTGGGGGGGGGAGGGAATAAATGAGGGGATGACTTGACCCCCTCTTTCCACTGAGAGAGAAAATTCGCCTTTCCAGTCATGCTGAGTAAACCATCAGAGCTTGTAAACTGTCAGTCTTCAATATTTTTGAAGAGCCTACAAGTTCCTCAAGGTTAATTGTTTTGGGGGTTTCCTGATGTTTTTTCAATGGGCAGTATGTCTGAAGGGCACTGAGAAACCAAAATGTTAATATTATAAATTCAGAATGTTTAAAACTCAGCAAGTTAAAACAAAAGTTCTCCTAGGAATGTTAACTCAGTATCATTGCACTTGTAATTTGTAGTCTTGTGTTTTAAATGTGTACAAAACATAAATGTTAAATGACCTCATACAATCTTTTTTGGGGGGAAAAGCAACACGCCATGTTTGAGAATACAAAGTAAAACACACGCACACTCAGTCGTCTTGCTGTTATAGTTACCAGTCAGTCTTGTGGCCAGTTAGTGTGAGTGGGAGCCAGGCTTCTGTCAGTCCACACCAGTGCTCCAGGGTCTTGGCAGGACAGGAACCAAAGAACACCCCATCTTTTATAGGAATCCCTTCTCATGCAAATTTATGGATTTTGCTGCATCATGTTGTCATCAGTCACTACAACATATCTTTATCTGGAGATTGTTTTTTATTGTTTAATATCAGTCTTTTGATGACTTTTCTGGGTGTTGCCCTGTCCTGGTTTTGATGGGCTTTATTATCTTCACACATTGGGAGTGCTTGGTTCTAACTTCAGGATGTCCAATCTGCCCCTCATCCATCACCCAATGCCATGGGTACATTTGATAGTCCTTTACACCCAAAGTCTCCAGCCCCTTCTTTGACCATCTGCATTCCGTGCTGGCCTTGAGAATAATCTCTTTTGAAACAAACACTCACCTTCTTCACTCACAAAAAGCCAAAACTACATAATTGATTCACACAAGCAAGAATTACATAGTTGCTTTTATAAAAACAGATCTAGTACAAAATAATATTCTAAGATTAAAATAACAAATACTATTACAAAGTCTTCCATAATACAAAAAACATTCTGACACTCTTAAATTTAAAGAAGAAAATAATCCTCCGGTAAAAGGGTGACAGACCCTTTTGGTCTGTTCCTGCTTTAACATTAATAATAAACACTAATACCTTGCTTAATGCATCTTTACCAACAGCACTAGACTGTTCCTTTCTGCTAGTCAAAAAGGATGGCTGGCAAGGTACATTGAGACGCATTACATTGCCTAAGGCTACATTTTAGCCACATGGCTACATTATCTCCAATATAATACAGGCTGTAGAACTTTCTCAAAATAATTTCTAGAATATCTGTTTTAGAAAAAAATCGAATCTACGTTTTATCATTGCCAATAATGAGATTCAGTCATGACCCTTGCTAAATTGTTCCAAGGGTTAATTATACTCACTGTTTGAAATGTATGCCTTATATCCTGTCCGAGGGTGTCTAACTTTTATTTCTGGCCATTGGATCCCATAATACATTTGCAAGATAGAAGTAACATCATATATGTGTTCCACATGTAGTAGTTATAAACTAATGTTGAGTCACCCTATATCCTTCTCTTTTAAGCTAAATATATTGAATTTGTTTAGCCTTTCATTATAAGGGGCATTTTCTAACCCTTTAATCATTCTCATGGCTCTTCTCTGAATACAGCTAGTTATTTAACAGTTGATATTTTGTAATGTACCTTAGTGACTTCAAATTCTAATTTGGTCTGTTTACTAAACAAAACCATATTTCTTTTACACCCCAAGATCAATCTTTGTTCTTTCTGCTCCATATCATCCCTAGCAATAGAGAGTCAGGCATCTGTCATCCACTTTAAGACCCCTCCTGCTTTTTTTTCCCCTCCCTGGATCCCAGCCATGATTTGCCCAAGATGACATGATGCTCTGTACTAGCAACCTATTCTTACCTATGAAAGAGATTGAATTTTGTCCAGCAGGATAAGTGACAATTATGTGAGCATGTCCAAAAGACTTGTGTGAGACAATGTCCATTTTTTGGGGGCAGCAAAAAGTGCTTCTAACACAGAAATGGTACAAAGGGGGATGTGCAGTTTACTATTAGGTTTGGTGTAAAACAGGTAGTCAGAATTTTGGGGTGCTGAACCAAGCCCACTTCACTTCAGTTGTAATTGTTGTTTTCTCTTGGTGTGATTTGTTTGAATGAAAGTGAATTCTAGAGATTCACAAGATTCTTGAGCAAAAAATAGTAAATGTTTTAATTCTGTATGTTGCAGTAAGTGCTTAGCTATTGTTCTTTCCTATTTTGTTCATGTGTGGGGTTTTTTGAAAAAAAGAATTGTGGTCCCCAAGCACAGGAATAACACAGCCAGTAGGCCCACTGCAGATGGAATATTCAGAGATTGTAAATGGTAAACTCTAAGAAGTCTCTCCTGAACCATGTGCAGAACTTCATTTTACCTTATACTGTGTCACTGTTGATGTTGTACTAGTTTTGTGCATGTAATAAAAGATATCAGATGTCAGTGCTGTCATCAGTACATTCCATAGAACAAAATTTACCTGGGGGGGAAAAAACTCTACAGGATACCTAATTTTTATTGTCTTTTGTCTTTGTTCAGGATTGATATTGCCTAATGGAGATATTAATTGGAATTGCCCATGCCTTGGTGGAATGGCTAGTGGTCCCTGTGGGGAACAATTCAAATCGGCCTTTTCCTGTTTCCACTATAGCACAGAAGAAATAAAGGGATCGGATTGTGTGGACCAGTTCCGTTCTATGCAGGAGTGCATGCAGAGGTATCCAGACCTCTACCCCCAAGAAGATGATGAAGAGGAGAAAGAAAAGCAGAGCAAAGATTTAGAAACTACTTCTGCAGAGGCTGTGGTAGCCAAAGAGGAGAAGGGATCTAGCTAATGAAGATGCATGGAGGCTCTTGTCTCCATCCCTTAAAATCAGAGACATGGACGTTTTGCAAAGTGTCTGTCTTGAGTCGTTAAGAATTTTCACCTTTACTTAGGGTTTACCTTTACTGTTCTATACATTGTATTGTATGAAATAACTTATTCCTGGAGAGGAGATCTTAGCCCTATGGTCTTGCAAGTAAACACTGCAGTAAGAGCAAGGGTGTATGTATGTACTGTGTAAACTGTTATCGGTTCAACCACTGCTTTACGTTTTTTTTTCTCCAGTTGTCAGTTTGCAGATTAGGTTGAATAATGTCTGTAAAACATACTTCTTCCAACCAAAAAGTTTCATTAGCTAGTGACAGGTCTATAACTATTTCAGTTCATTCTGATCAGTCATTGTTCCTTTTCAGTGTGTTCTATGCTGTTGATAGGAAAAGTGTTTTGTGGAATTTCTTAAAGCTTCTCTGCCAGACAATAGCCCATAAAGTTGAAAAGGGTCTAAGCTTAGAGGTTGCAACATTTTATAATTTCAAATGTCATCAGAAGATATTGGCTACATATACTACTAATTCCAGGTAAAGATTTCCTGAAAACTAAAATTTAAATGTGTGGCTTTTTTTAATGTTATAATTTGAATAAGATTCTGCATTTTGAGAATGGTGATGTGTTGGGCAGTTTTTGATAAAACTATCACATGAATGGGAAGAATGCTGATCACTGTGTTCCTTTGTTCTGAAAGCTCTGCTTTTGGGCTCTCTCTGAGTGCCTATTCCTTTTGTAAAGACAAGTTATTACAATATGATGTTGACGATAAAATTGAAATGTTACCTGGAGTAACACCCTCAAAGCAGATACTATGACTTGAACACATATTAAAAAGGCAAAATCTTTTTACCTTGCAGACACCTGTCTCTCTCCTTTTTGTTGTTGTAGTTGTAGTAGTAGTACTGTAGTAGTGCTTGGATTGAAAGTAGAGCATGACATGCTCTTATATTCTGAAGAGATTTTGAACTCATCTGAAATATCTCTTAGGTTAAAGTAGCTGACTTCTGTATTTGCCAGGTATATGGTTTATTCCTCCTTTCTCTGAGAAGCATAAACAATGAAAGCAACTCATGAGGCAGGAGTAGGATGAGTACAGGGCACATCCCAGAAGTCCATAGTGGCTATGAAGTGACAAGAACCTCTTGCCATAATACATGAATCCTGTGAAGTTAAGTACAGTAATTACTCATTTAACACGTGCCCACTTAACACATTTTTGCAATAGCACGATTTTTTTTAGGGAATGTTTTTTTGAATAACATGACCGTCCCCGAAATAACATGAAAGTAATCAAGGGGTAGACTACTTCACGTGGCCATATAAGTTGGTGAAAACAGTGGTAATAAGCACGAATGGATGAATACATGTGGTCACAGCGCTCCTCCGCTCACTCTCATGTTTATCTTTGTGGTTTAACAAATCACGGCGACTTGTGTTGCTATATATCTTGTGTTGCTAGATATCTAATGTTGATGTTGATGACCCAGCACCAACAAAAAATTGACTCTGCCACCACCACTTGAAATGCAACCCCCACCTTTTTCATTATTTTTAATGGGAAAATTGACCCCGCATAGCATGTTTTCACTTAGCACGAACATTTTCAGAAACACATCTATTGTGTTAAATGAGGAATTACTGTATTTGCAACATGAAAGAGGAGATGATCTGCTTTAGAGTTGTATATGGACACTATACTATAAAAATTACATTGATTACAACTGGCAGGTCAATAGGATACTACACGTAACACTCGCTCCACTAGCAAAGAAAACACAGCCATGATAGTCAGATGTGATGCATATAATGAAAGGGATCTGACCCAAGTGGAACTTGCCTCAGTGTCATGTGGAACTTGCCTTCATGCTCATTAGTCAGTTGTTACCAAAATATAGCACAATACATTTTACAATAACATTCCCTCCAGCAGGTGTGACAATGTTGAGATATTTGTCTGTCTTGGTGGCTGAAAGCCTTTTGCTTCATTACTCAACATTGGTGAGGTGCCCTGTATCAATACTTTGGTCTAATGTTACTTATTAAATTATTTCAGTTTAATAGGACTTATTTGTTCTCTTCCACTGGCCTCTAAAGTACTGTCTGCACTCTTTGAATTTCAGTAGTTATTGAATCTTCGTGCAGGATTAGGTATTGGGTAATAACTCAATCGTAGGGAGATGGATAGCAAATACTCTGGGCATTTAAAAGAAGCAAAGTGTGCCAAAGTTTCAGTCTGTGCATGAAACAATCAGTAAAATAGATGCCAAGTTAACAATTTGAGCAAGTGGGCACATTGTGCTAAACTTTGAGGCCTAGACAATTGGTCCATGGAGAAATGAAATCTCATTATCAGAGCCCAGTATTTATATTGAATCACATGTACCTGAACCTTTGTTTTTCAGAAGGAAACTCAGCTTGCTATTTGTTAAAGCAGTAACAGAGAGTGAAGGAGTTCTATGTTCTAAGAATTGCTTTCCCATTGTGCTTCTCTACTGTACTTTTCTTTCCCACACTGTCTTGTCACCTTGCTGCTTTAGGATTTATTATCTGTAACTGAGTATTTGAAACGTCTGTACTGAATACAAAATGCATGAGTTCTAGCCTGGAGTTTTGTTGCATCTGAATCCATACTTCAGTCCCTTATCAACATGTCCCATACTGTTATAAACCATTAAATATTTGTTCCTAATTATGTCATCTATATGCTGAGCAAACAGGAAAGAGTCCCTTGCCTCAAAGTACTTGCACTTCTAATTTCCTAATCAAAACACTGTCAACTTTTCGGTATACAATTTTATAATTAAGAATAGATTGTTTAATTTAGGACAAAGTTAACCAAAGTTGCCTCTTGCCCTTTTAAATTAAGACTGTTTGTAATTCCTTGTTCCAAACTGCGTGCGCTATCTATTATTGTGTCCTACCCCAGATGTGGCTGCATTGCAGCCGAGGATAGAGCTTAACATACTTTAGGATTCTGTTTTGCCTAACTTTTGTATTAAGATGGGGCCTAGAAGCCCCAGATGTGAGCCAGGACTCCATTGGGCTAGGTTTTATATAAACAGAATAAAAGGATAGTACCTGCATCAAACAGTTTACAACCTATGTAAGTATTCAGGTTTCTATATACACGACGATGTGTAAATAGTCAGTCACGTCTCAAATATTTTATAAAAAGGAATTCTGGAATTGTAGGAGATAGTTTAGCTTTTTAAGAGAATTCAATAGAAAACAATGTATTTGCACTTGTATAAAAGATGCACAAGGGGCTCTCTCTCACAGAGCAAGTGCTTGTAACATGGAGCTGGGGTCGGGCATTGTGAGAGGTGGGCAGGGCCTAAGGGATCAGGGGGTGTGGCTAATGTGTCCCTATTTTTGGTTCACAAAATATGGTCACCGTAAATATACATGGTAGAGGGGCATTGCTAGTGCTTGATGGCATATATCACATTAGAGCAGCGGTTCCCAACCGCCAGTCCACAGACTGATGCAGATCTGCGAACTGCTGGCTGCCAGGCCACGGCAGCTGCCAGAGCTGAAGCCAGCTGTTTGCAGCAGCTCAGCTCTGGCAGCTATGGTGGCAGATTTTGCCCAGTGGTGGCGCTGGGACTGAGACAGCGGTAGGAGGCGGCAGAGCAAGAGACACTTCCCTCTCATCCAGGTAAGATGGTGGCCTCTCCACTCCCCTCCCCCCGCCTCTACCCATGGGAACATGAGACATACTTGTGGAGGGAGGGGGTGCAATGCCACAGCCACACCCCCATCCCACGCAGAAGTAACGGTAGGATTGCCAGGTGTCTCGTTTTTACTTGTCTTCTGTCCAGTAAATAAAACAAAATATTATGTTTTTCTTGGTCAGAATGCCAGCGGGGACATTTTCCCCTGCCATGTTGGGCAGGGGGGAGTGTGGGAGTGTAAGAGTGCAACAATTTTTTTGTTTTGTTGCAACCCTAAGTAACAATCCCTAGAGGGGGCGAATTGGGGGCAAAGGGGTGTTGTGAGGGTGTGATGGGGTCACAGGATAAGAGGGTGTTGGCATGGGCTGTAGGTGTCAGATTAAATGGTCAAAGGGTGTTAGGCACTAGGGAGTAAGTGGCTGGTTTGGGGCTAGGTCGGGGGTGGGCAATAATTTTTGATGGGGGGGGGGGGGGGGG
>JANRFK010004440.1:26939453-26949969 GCA_030068395.1 Apalone spinifera | reverse complement strand
GAGGGTGTCATTCCAAGAATTTGGAAAGTGAGCGAGGGCTGCACACTTCCATGATATTAATGGAGGAGGTGCGGGGTCTGGAATGGAGGTTGGGTGCAGAAGGAAGCTTGGGAAAAGGGAGGGAGTTTGGGTGAAGGAGGCAGTTGTGGACTGGGGTGTAGAGGGTTGGATTGTGTCCTAAGGCAGGAAATGGAGGTACAGGACGGGGTGCAGGTATTTGCGTTGTCAGCTAGGGCAGGAGGGGACTGTAGAAAAGGATCTGGAGGATGTAGTGGACCACAAATTAAATATAAATTAATACTCTAACTGTTGCAAAAAAAGTGACTATCCTCCTGGGCTGTATTAGCAGGAGCCTTGTAAGCAAGACAAAAGAAGTAATTTATTCATTCTGCTCAGAATTGATAAGGCCTCAGCTGCAGTAGTTTGTCCAGGTCTGGGCACCACATTTCAGGAAAGATGTGGACAAATGGAAAAATTCCAGAGAAGAATAACAAAAATGACTAGAAAACATGATTTACGAAGAAAGAGTGGAAAAATGCATTTGAGTCTGGAGAAGAGAATATTGAGGAGAGATATGATAACAGTCTTCAATTACAAAAAGATAGTTATAAAGAGGAGGGTGATAAATTGTTTTCCTTATCCACTGAGGACGGGACAAGAATCAATAGGCTTAAATTGCAGCAAGGGAGATTTAGGTTAGACATTAGGAAAAACTTCCTCACTATTAGGGCAGTTAAGCACTGGATCAAATTACTTAGGGAGGTTGTGGAATCATGTCCTTCCTCAATATTCTCTTCTCCAGATTCAATAAATGCATTTTTCCACTCTTTCTTCGTAAATCATGTTTTCTAGTAATTTTTGTTGTTCTCCTCTGGAATTTTTCCATTTGTCCACATCTTTCCTGAAATGTGGTACCCAGACCTGGACAAACTACTGCAGCTGAGGCCTTATCAATTCTGAGCAGAATGAATAAATTACTTCTTTTGTCTTGCTTACAAGGCTCCTGCTAATACAGCCCAGGAGGATAGTCACTTTTTTTGCAACAGTTAGAGTATTAATTTATATTTAATTTGTGGTCCACTACATCCTCCAGATCCTTTTCTGCAGTAACCCTTTCTAGGCATTCATTTCCCAGTTTTTATTTATGCAATTGATTGTACCTTCCAAATGTAGTACTTTGCATTTATCCTTATTGAATTTCATCCTATTTATTTTGGACCATTTATCCAGTTTGTCAGAGATCAGTTTGAATTCTAATCCTATCCTCCAAAGCATTTAGGCAGACACACTTCGCCCCCAGCCTGGTACTGTTCCAACCACTTTGTAAGTGTATAGTCTGTTCATTATCCAAATAATTTATGAAGATATAGTACCAGACCTAGGACAGATTCCTGCAGGACTACACTTGATATAGTCTTCCAGCTTACTGTGAGCCATTGATAAATACTCTCTTTGTATGGTTCTTCAACCATTTGCCCTCATCATATGGTAGATTCATGTCTATGTGTATGTAATTTTAGAGATTTGTGTATCTCTCTCTCTGTCTGTGAGGCCGTCTGTCTGTCTGTGAGGTCATTTGTTCAAGAGCTTCTCCAAGAGGGTAAGAGCTAGGCCCACCAAATTTGGTATGCAGCTTCCTCGTCTTATAACTTAAAGCAAATCCAGGGTATGGTTGTGCCAGGAAAACAGGGTATGCTTAGAATTCAATTGTTTTCCATAATATGGAAAGGGAGGGAGCTGATTGGAGGGACAGCTATATTGTAGAGTGACTACTGGGGCCAATGAGCTTGGGGGACAGCAGACTGCAGGGGGGCAGCAGTTGCACAAGGAAAACAGTGGCCCGCCGGTACGCCAGGTAGGTGGCCCTAAGCCCCTCCTGCCAGCCCTTGGATGCAGAGCAGGACCAGGTTCGGAAAGCCCCATTCACCCCACAGCTGAGGCCTCCCCCAGGATCATCACCAGGGCTCAGCAGCACAGCTCCCCCTACCCACCCTGAGGAGTCATAACCTACCCCCGCCAACTTGCACAGCCTCCCTTCTCTGCCCTCCCAGGCCTGGCCTGGAGAATGCTGGCCTGCATGGGCCTCCCCTCCACTGCTCAGACCAGGACCAGAAGGCCTCAGCCTGCACAGGTACCCTGCCCCCGCTCTGTCCCTTGGACTGGAACCAGGGCGTGCTGGCGGGGCCAGCCTGTGTGCTCCCATTGTGTTCTGGGTCCAGGAAGCACCAGCAGGCTGGCCTGTGCAGCCCCTTCCCCGGCTTGTTCCTTCCCCCGCCCCAGCCTGGCCCCCAAGAAAAAGCTGGCAGGTAGAGGGTGCAGCCCCCTTTCCCTCCTCCCCTCAGCCCAGGGACAAGTCAATGGGCAGGGTGCGCAGTTCCCACTGCTCAGGGCCACCCCTGGGGAGAATCCCGTGGCCACCACCATCCTCTGCCCAGAGCCCCTGCCCCTACCCCTTCTCCCAGCGCTCCCCTTCCTCCCAACCCCCTGCACCCACACCCTCATCCCCTGCCCTGAGCCCCTCCTCCAACCTTAACTCCTGTACCCCCCACAACCCTACCATCCTACCCTAAGCCTCCCAAGGCCCTGCCCTGACTCCTGCACTCCCCTGCCCTGACGAATCTGGGCAACGTTGGGCAAATATTCCAGTAAGCTGTATTTCTGTAGTTTGTTGATGAGAAGTTCATGTGACACCATGTCAAAAGCCTAGATATATTGAATATAACAACTTTCTCACAAGGCTTGTTATCCTAGCGTTTGACATGATTTGTTTGACTAGTCCATGTTGACTCTTACTTACCACATTATTTTTTTTAGTGTTTACAAACTGATTTTTTGACTATTTGCTCCATTATCTTTCTGGGCACTGAAGTTAAGATGACTGATCTATAATTCCCTGAGTTGTCCTTATTCCTCTTTTTATAGATAGGTACTATTGTCACCCCTTTTCAGTGCTCTTGGATCTCTCCATTCTCCATCAGTTCTCAAAGATAATGACAAATGGCTCAGAGATCGCTTCAGTCTTCTAGGAAGGATTTCAATAGGCCCTGCTAATGTGAAGACATCTGATTTGTCTAATTAAGAGGAGGTGTATGCTAAAAGATATGCCATTCCTGCTACATAAATAATGTAGCTGGAGTCGATATACCTTGAGCCGAGTTTTGGCACTATCCTCATGACTGGAGGTCGATGAGCAAAACGGTCCTATCGACTTCCCAGTCGCAAGGAGTACCACAGTGTACAGAGGTGCTGTCAGCATTTGATTTAGCAGGTTTTTACTAGACCTCATTCTCCTCATTCAACAAGTTTTTTTCCTGTTTTAGCCTCCGATCCAACCCTACTTACCATGATGCTTAATGTCCGATCATTGCTAACTTTTTTGGTGAAAACGGAAACAAAAAGACATTTAACACTTTGCCCATTGTTGTGCTTTCTGTTCTTATCTTTCTTTTCTCATTGAATAATGGGAGTACCCTTTCCTTGGTCTGCCTTTTGCTTCTAATGTCTTTATAAAATGTTTTCTTGTTGCCCTTTATGTCTGTTTAATCTTTATTTGTGTTTTGGCTTTTCTAATTTTGTCTAGATGCTGGGGGGGGGTTTACAATCATTATTCTAATTTTACCTAGTTTCCAATTTTTGTATGACTCGAGTTTCAATTCAGTGAAGATCTCCTGGTTAATCTAAGATGGTCTCCTTCCATATTTCCTATCTTTCCTATTCATTATGGACATGTCTAGGAAATTATTTCAAAATAACTAAATTTGAAATAACTCCTGATAAAATCAAAATAGTGTGTTCCCACTATAGGGGAGCCTCGCAATTAGACCGAGGCAGGCTTTGTTATTGTGGATGAGCTACCTCGACTTAGAGCCCCAGGAAGCACTGGGGAGTAATTACTTTGAATTACTCTGGAGAGTAGTTATTTCAAAATAGTAGTAGCGGAGCGTCCATACTATCACTATTTCAAAATAACTATTTGAAAATAAGCGTTATTCCCTGAGGAAAACAGAGTACAGATTTCAAAATAACCAGCCCGTTATTTTGAAATAACAGGCTTAGTAGTGTGGGCACTCCACTTATTTTGAAATAGTGTAGGCCAGGGCTATGATAGTTTGCTTTTGTCCCCTTAATAATGTCTCTTTAAAAAAACTGCCAATTCTCCTGAAGTTTTTTTTTCTCTTTGACTTTTTTCCCCTTTGGGATCTAACCTTCCAATTCTGAGTTTGCTCAAGTCTTCCTTCTTGAAGTCCATTGTCTTCATTCTGTCATTTCCCTCCTACCATACTTAGAATCCTGAACTCTATCATGTAATGATCTCTTTTACTCAAGCTGCCTTCCACTTTCACATGCTCAGCCAGTTTCTTGCTATTTATCAGAATCCAATCAAGAACAGCCTCTCTTCAGTTGTTTTCTCAACCTTCTGCATTAAAAAAATGGTCTCCAATACATTCAAAGAAGTTGTTGAATAATCTGTGCCCTGCTGTATTATATAGATGTCAGGATAATCAAAGTCCTCCTTCAGCACCAAATCCTGTGCTTTGGATGATTTTGTTAGTTGTCTCCTTTTTTAAAAAAAGTCTAATCCACCACTTTTTCCTAAGCAGGAGGACAAAGACCCCTACCATAATATCATCCTTGTTTATTTCTCCAGAGACTTTCAACAGCTCGGCTTCCCACATCTGTCTGGATCTCAGTACAAATTTATATAGCTTTGATATACAAGGTAACACCTGTTCCTTTTTTCCTGTCTATCCTTCCTAAGCAAACTGTAACCTTTTATAGTAACATTCCAATCATGTGAATTATCCTATCTAGTCTCTTTGGTTCCAATTGTATTGTAATTGTGATTATTCACTAGTATTTCTAATTCTGCGCATTTATTTCCCATACTCCTTGCATTAGTATGTAGCTATTTAAAATGTTCATTAAAATTTACCTCTGTATTCCCTGTTGTCTCCTTTTGTCCCTATTATGATTGTCCATGTTCTCTCACATTCTGACTCTTCACCCACATCTGCATGTTCTGGACTTATCTGTGGGCTTTTGTCACCTGCCCTATTAGTGTTGCCAGGTGCTCAATTTTCAACCAGAAAGTCCAGTCAAGGTGACTTGGCAGTGTCCAGTCACATGTATTGATGGAATACCCAAAATCCAGTTACTGCAGGCAGTGAAGGGAGGCGCTGGGTCAACAACCCACCATGGCTCCTGATCAGCTGGGGCTGCCTCCTACCTGCATCTCTTGGGCAGGCAGGCAGCAGCTTCTCTTTCAGGCTGCAACTCCAGTTGAGTGGGGGATAGAGTGGAGAGAATCCAGCAATGAGGCCTGAGGAAGGGCTGGGAGACAGGAGCAAGTGGGGTCAGGGCCTGGGGAAGCGGTGGAGAAGACATGAAGCCTCGAGCGACATAGTGGAGCAGGGCTGGAACCTTCAGGGAAGAGGCAGGGCAGGACCTTGAGGGAAAGAGTCTTGTTTTCAGGGTTGGGAGTCCTATGCCCCAATCATAATTTAAAGTCCATCTCACTAGGTTATCAGTCTGTCTCTAAAGACACTTTTCTCCTTCCTTGGTTGGTGGACCCTATCTCTGCTCAGCAGAGTGGTGAAGAGGTAAAGGAAGAAAAGCTCACCAATTTAACATGTGCTTCATTTTGAACAGTAGAAAGTAAGCAACTGCAGTGCCTGGTTATTTTTACAAGCAGACTTTTAAAAGCTCAGGCAGCTATTAACATGTTAATAGTATCAGTAAAAGGCTGCAATCGTCTTTGTACCCACCGCCACCAGAAGCACCAGGATTTATGTTTGGAGCACTCCATGCATTCAACCAATGGCTCAAGCCAGAGCAATTATTTTCAGACATTTTGATCCGCTGGAGGAGCCTGCATAGCTCATTGAAATGCTTGGAATGTTGCTTTATTTCCTGTCATTTGCTGATTTAATTGAAATAATTAATAATGGGCCTTTTGTCCTATTTGTTGGGGTGAGTGCAGTGTTGTTGCTTAGAAAAAAAAACACTTTTTGTAATTCAGAGAAAATAGACTCGGATTTGGCAATTTTCCACCACTGGTGTCAAGAGGGCAATGTATGGTAAAGGCTTCCAAATAGAGAACTGTCCGCTTCTCCTTTCTGTTCTTAACTTTATTTTCTGCTAAGATCGTTGGCCTTTATTTTTCTTTTTTTTCCCTCTCCTGGCTCGAATTCTGTATCCGTAGCATAAACTGCTCTCAGAGGCTGAACATAAAGAGACCAAAAGGGAGAAGTAGTCTCTAAAACAAGAATAAATGCACACAAAAAGAAAAACATGTTACAGATTAGCATCAATACATCAGTGAGCAGACAGCTCATGAGGTCTCTGTGACAGCCAGCACAAAGAGCATTGATAAGATTTGTAGTGATAGCACATTGATGATTAGCTCAGATCTTGCAGCAGTCATATGAAGGGGATAGTGGGAGTAGGATTTGCTGTACCAAATCAGATTGTTGGTCCAGCAGGTTTAGTATCTTCTGCTGTATCTGAGGACCTGATATTTGTAGGAAGTTGCGGGGGGGGACCTATTCATAATATACGTGTTGATCAGTGTATGTGGAAGGGGGGGTGTGTTTGCTCCCACCCTCTCTCCCATTACCAATTTACATCGAGAAGCATCTCCGTGACATTAATATTGTAGCTGGTATGGCTACCAAAGCTATTAATAGACATTGTATCACCTCATTGAAAATGAATGTTCTTATTACCTATGAATGTTCCTCTCTTTTAAAAAAGACATATTACAAATGCATTAATTACATATGGATTTAAGCCATAAAGCACAGACCCAGATTTGAACTTCCCTGAAATTCAACAGTGTTCAGAGACTGGGAGTTGGAGCCGCTTGTCTTATAGATGCTGAAACTGTTGGCATTATAATGTACCGCATTGTTCCTGTAATTTACAAAAGGAGATTTGTGTACATATACAACTCTAACACAAGGAACTCCTTTAGTTAAAGGGGTATATGCAGTACAACTGTGCTGTACCTAAGGGTGTTTATACTATATAGTACAACTAGAACAGGGCTGGGCAAGATGTGGCCCGGGGGCCAAATCTGGCCCATCTAACACTTTGATCCAACCTGAAGACTGCATCTGGCCACTTTCCATTTACATCCTGCTGCCTGTGCCACTGAATTTCCAGGTGATGGCTCAGGCAGCAGGATCCTAGTTAAATGGCTCATGGTCGGTCGTGGTGCTACCTGGCAGGGGTTGGAGCCACAAACCTTTTAAATAGCTGCAGCAGGCCCAGGTAGCTGCCAGGCAATGAGTTAGCAGCAGGGCTGAGAGTTGTGAGCTCTTTAATGTGTTTTTAATTCTAAGCCTCCAGCCCCAGACAACTTTGAGGGGGAGGCTTGTTCCGAGCCCCACCCCTTCTGCCCCAGGCACCGCTGCTTCTGTGGGGAAAGCCGGCTTGTGACCACGTACCAAAATTCATTAAGTGACCCCCTCTGTGAAAATTATTGCCCACCTCTGTACTAGCATCACTTCTGTTGATGATCCAGAGACAAGCTTTCAAATCACACAGCACTCTTGAAGAACTCTCTGTGGCTCAAAAGCTTGTGTCTCTCACCAATAGAAGTAGGTTCAATTAAAGATATTACCTCACCCCCCCGCCCCACATCTCTTATATCCTGGGACCAACTACACTACGTATAGTGCTACTGCTAGATACACTGGCACAATTCCCCTTGCTTTGGTAAAGCAACTACCTTTAGCTTTAATGAAAGTCACACCTGTTTGGGCAGAATTGAGTTTTTAAATAGATCCCCTGCAGGTTATGCCAGCAGTGGATATTGCTCCCCAACTCAAAAGGTCTCCTCCTCATTGACATACTGAGTTATATCATGCCAATAAGACATGGATTGGAGTCACGTTGTTTACTGTGTTAAGCATCTGCATACAGACTACAGGCCACTGGGAATGTATGGAGGTGCAAACAGCAGGGCAACAGTTTTGCTGGGCACCAGGGCAAGGCGGGGAGAGGGGAGTCTGCTCCACAACCCCGGAAGGGATGGGTCCTTGGGTGGAAGGGCAGAGTTGGGGCTAAGCAGCTCTCAGCATTGCCCAGAAAGCACCAAACCTGCCCAGGCAACCCTCTGTATTGCCTGGAGCGCACTGCACAGCACTCTGGCAGCGATATAAAAGATCTGGGGCTCCAGCTATCACCGCTAGTAGCAGCAACAATGGCCAGGAGCTCTGCGTTCTTTAGTATTGCCAGGCATCGAGGCAATTACCCCCTTTGCCACCCCCCATCAGCACCTCTGGTGCAAACATATCAGTAGGAAGACCTACAAGGATCCTATAAACTCATAACAAGTCCCAAAGAGCTAGCACAAAATCAATGCCAAAGTCACAAAACCACGTCTCCATGGTGCATTTATTTTTGTTTGTCAAAAGCAACTGTAATTACGAACAAAACAAAACAAAAAGTAGTAGTTTTAAGCTTCCATATGTTTTGGGCAAATAGAGTAAAAGCTTCTCCCTCCACCTTGAACCTGTATTTTGTCATACCGCACGTCTGGTGTGGGCATTAGTTAGATTTCAAGGAGTGATTGTGGAATGTGCTGATGAGCTTTATGCTTCCAAACTTGCAAGCATTTCTACATGTGTAATGTTTGCTCAGACTTGCTACTCATATTAGTAAACTTAAATATACGTGAGGTTTTGGAGGACAAAATCTGAATTAATGTGCTGTTGGTAGAAGTCAGCAGCATCTATTTTTGACACTTCTTTTGTGTGATAGATTAGATTAGATTAGATAGAAGAGATGTAAAAATGGTTTAAAAATATTAACCATGTAACTGATTACAGTTCAAGCGATTACCTGATGATGATGTGGGCTGCCAATACTGCAGGCTGCTGGCCCTGGTGGCTGCTGGCCCCACCAGCCATGCAGGCTCCCAGGCTGTGGACTCCTGGTTTTGCAGGCTCCCAGCAATTGCCGGCCTTGGGGGCTTCCAGTCACACTGAACCTGTGGGCTGCCAGCCCCGGAGGCTCCTGGTGCCATGGGCTCCCAGTGGCTGCCAGCCTGTGGCTGCTGTTCTCGCAGGCTGCTGGTGCTGGGAGAGCTTCCAGCACCAGCAGCCTGCTGGAATTTAACCAATAACTGGTATCAACTTGTTGGTTAACTGGTTAACTGGTTAAACTCTTACATCCCGAACAGATGGCTAGATAGATATCTATTTGCTACATATTCATTTTTGTTATAGCTTGCTAGGAAAATAATGTTGGGTATAATTTCCTTCTTTGCTAAATTCTTTCCTTTGTTTCCTCTACTCTGTGCAAGACTGTTGAATCAAGAGTTTGATGTCTGGAATGTTTCAGGTTTATTAAGTTCAACAGAACTAATGTAAACATGGCTTGAGAATCACATAGTTTAAACATAAAAACATGAACAAATCTAAACTCAAGATCAGTATGAATTTCTATCAGTATTTTTAATTAAAGTTGAAGTACAAAAAAGAAAGTGTGCACAACACATTGCAAATAACAGTCACTTTTCCAGGTTTGAAGTACCTTAGAGAGAACACCATGTGAATTACATAAATTCAAGGAAAGCTTACATCAAGCAGCACTCAACCAATCTGAGATACACATACAGAGAACACTACAGAGAAAATGTGCTCAGTATAGCAATTACCTGTTCAAGAATGAGCCACTCTTGCTAAAGCAATACACTATTTTATGTAGATCTATTTGTCTTCCTTCTGCCTTCTTCCTCCTATCTGCTTGCTAGACCAATATATATATAAGTATAAGAGCAGGAGAGGGAGCAGCATAATAATATGCGAGGTTGCTATGTTGTATTTAAAATTCAGCACTCACAAAGAACTACCTACTGAGCTATTTTGATACTTTAAAGTTCTCTACAAAGACTAGCCCAGGGAGGCCACATTTTATTTGATACATGAGCTGCACAGCTCTCACAGATACTTTCAGGTCAATGCAACTGTTCTAAGGGTGCTGCTGCATCTTCTCTACATATGTTGCTGCATTCAGCCATTGTCTGTTTGCTTCGCTGCCTCATTGGGATTCTTCCAGTGCTTTCCATATTTCTCTTGATGGGGGTAAATATTTTTCTTTCATCCTTATAGCAGGGCCTACCAGCTGTCTTGGCATGTGATAACAGCTAGTGATAGGGCAACCTGTCTGCTATGGTATGGGTTGGATTGTTCATACAACCATTTTAAATACTGATGCAGACGATGGGTCTGTGTTGCCTTCCCACTTATTGCTTCCTGCTCCTTCTTTGTTTCTTGGTTCCTGCTCCCTGAATTCACTGTTTTAGTTCCTGTTCTTTTGTGTGGGGTGTGCATACACATAGTGTAGGGCAGGGTCTCCAACCTTTTTACACCCAAGATCACTTTTAAGTCTCAGAACAGGCGAAGATCTACCGCTCCGCCCCTTCCTTGAAGCCCCACCCCTTCCTTGAAGCCCTGCCCTTTCTATTCTCCTGTCCATCACTTGCTATCCCCAGCCCTTATACACTCTG
>JANRFK010004440.1:26890791-26910221 GCA_030068395.1 Apalone spinifera | reverse complement strand
CCTCATTAGCCTCCCTAGATCGATCTAGGGGGCTAGTATAGACGTACCCTTAGAGTGCTCAGAGCTGGGGTCCTGCTTCAGACCATTACATAAACAGGAGGTAACCTGTGAAATTTAAATCCAGATTCAAGTTTGGATTCTAATTGTCCCCATACAAATGCCCATGCTTGTTTGAATTGAAGGAATGGGGGAAGGGCTGGAAGTTGGTTCAAAACCATTTCTAGTTGTTAATAAATACATAACATAATTCTATAATATAGAGTTGGAACCAGCTCAAATTCAAACATTCCTGAAACTTTGTTCCCATGCAGATGCCAAAGGCAGAGATCACTGAACTTTTCTTTTCTCCCCATTAAATTTATCTCCGTAAGCTTTCTTAGACAGCTAAAGCTCTGTAGAGACCTATGCTTGGGAATGGTGAAAGGAATGAGGGACTGTTTCTCTTTCAACAGCAGAGTTCCACCTTATATGTTCTATATTGCAATAGATCAAATAGACCAGCAACATTAAAAATACATTAATTGAAAGGATTTTCTAGCAGTTACCTAGCAATTCATTCCCCATCTGCTGCAAGTGCATCATAAATCCAAACTGGGTGAATTGTCTATTATAGACCCTTGCCTATTTGGACAGTGATTTATGTTCCTGAGACCCTGAATCATTAAGCTTCCCCCCTACTTACTTCTGCATTCATTGGGTGCCCCAGTTTTTCCATCTCCTGGCTTCCAAGGCTGGTCATTGTATAATGGTGCACACCTCTCACAGTGGTTCCCTGCTGTATTGTGTCTGCACACACACTTCCCATGGACCTGTCAGGGGAAGGAGAATACATTGAAGCAGCTGAAAGGATTAACGTGGCAGAGCACAGCATGGCCTTTGAGTGAGGAGGATTTCACTTGCACAGTTCCTTCTCGCAGCTCCCCCATACTCCCACAAAGCCTACACTGTCTAGAATTTCTCCACATGCAGCTTTATTGCTTGATGAATTCCCTAATAAAGTGGGTTTGCTCTCTGCCCTCCTGTAATGTTGGTGTCTAAAGATTCTAAATGGGTAATAGGGTGTGCCAGACATTTGATGTCCTCCCCTTGAATTATACCTGGCACTTATAGAGAGCAGTTTATCACAGATCTCAAAGTACTTTACAGAGGAAGGCAGTCAGTATCATTCTCCTCATTTAATCCATGGGGAAACTAAGGCACAGATCAGGTTGGAATTTGCCCCAAATCACCGACAAAGCCAAGAAGAGAAACCAGTTCTCCTGAATCCCAGTCCAGTGCTCTAGCCACTAGGTCATGCTGCTTAGGGTAACAGTGGCAAGGTAAAAAAGGGTGGGATGCTTCCTCCAGGAAGGCAGTCCTGAGCAAAGATGGGACAAGGAAGGAAGGATCTCCTGTCTTAATCCAAAAGTAGAGCTTGGTCCGAGACCTAACTCTGACTGACTGAGCCAGTGAATGACTGAAGTCGTGCCACACAGGCACACTGGCCACTTTCAGGTGAAAAGAGCGATGACTTCAGACCCTCAAGAGCTTCTAGAGAAGCTACTGAAGATCCACTGCTGGTAGAACCAACAATAATTGATCCATCAGCAGCTAGAAGGGACAGAAGCAGGAAGATGCCAATCAGAGCTCAGCAGGCTAGGTAAAAAGGGCTGGCTGCTTCCTAGGAAGCTTTGGGTGAAGCTTAGATGGGGAGGGGAGGAAGGTTCTTCACTGTCTTAATCCAAATGCCCAGCTTGGTTAGGTGCTTAACTTTGACTGTATCTTTTAGTGGAGCCGGGGAAAATGTAGTTTTGTCTTACAGGGTTGAATGTAAAGCCCTGAGTTACATATCGTCCAGTAAAGGGAGCTCGCTTTGCAAGTTAAGAACATAAGAATAATCATATTAGGTCAGGCCAAAAGTCTATCTACCCCCATACCCTGTCTTCCGATAGTGGCCAATGCCAGATGCTCCAGAGGGAATGAGTAAAACAGGTAATCAGACATTGATAAACCCCATTGCCCATTCCCAGCTTCTGCCAAACAGAGGCTAGGGAAACCATGCCTACCCATTCTGGCTAATAGCCACTGGTGGACCTATCCCCCATGAATTTATCTAGTTCTTTTTTGAACCCTATTAATGTCCTGGCCTTCACAACATCCTCTGGCAAGGAGTTCCACAGGTTGATTGTTCGTTGTATGAAGAAACACTTATTTTTGTTTGTTTTAAACCTGTTGCCTATTAGTTTAATTTGGTGACCCAACGTTCTTGTGTTATGAGAACAAGTAAATAACTTTTCCTTATTTACTTTTTCCACATCAGCCATGATTTTATAGACCTCTATCATATCCCCCTTAGCATCTCTTTTCCAAGCTGATAAGTCCCAGTCTTATCAAACTCCAGTATGTATTACTTTAAAATTCATCTGCCATTTTGTTGCCCGGTCACCTGATTTTGTGAGATCCCTTTGAAGCTCTCCACAGTCTGCTTTGGACTGAACTATTCTGAGCTCTGCTAGTTCAAATAAACCCATGACAGATGGCAACAAAGCTCTCATTCTGGATGCCCAATTGGCAAAATCATTATGAGACTAGCATGTAAATATTAAAACTATATATTAGCTTTGGGAGGCGTGAAGAGAAGAGCTCTCAAAATAAGAGGTACTTGTGTAAGTGTTACAAGGAACCTCACAGTACAGTATCAGATAGTGGCAAATGCATAAAGGGAAGATTTTGCCCTCTGCTATTTAACAGGCCAGTAGTACAGTGGAACACCAGATAAGCAGGCAAAGTGGAACACCAGATAAGCAGGCAAAGAAGACAAAAAGCCCCTTGCCCTCCTCCCATTCCTGCTTGTTGTTTAATGCACAATGTCCAGATGCATCCAAGAACTATTAATACCTCAGCACATGGGACTCCACAAATCTAGCTCCTTTAGAACTCTTGTGACACAAGGGTCTTTTAAAAAAGGAGATTCAAGTTTTCTGCTTGCGGGGTCTTGCAAAGGTAGGAAGGGAATTACTCTAGGAAGAACGAATCTCCTTCAGGAAGTGTCTGATATTTAGCCTAGGAGGCAGGAGATGGAAAAGATAAGTTCAGAAGAGACAATTCTGCTTTTCTACCAATCAGGCTAGTGGCTATCCATCAGTGACACGTACTTCATGGGAAAAAGTCTGAACAGCAAGGCAGGCAAAGCCAGAAAGACAAGAATTTAAGACTCCCCTTCCTTCTTGCACACTGGCTGCCCTATAGCCTCATGGCCACAACTCTGGCCAGAGTTCTGGGAATCTGTTGAAATCAAGACTCTGATTTAAGTTTTAATTGGAGCGTGAATCTAATGTTATCCTTTAACCTCACTGCTAATATGCGTTATGATTTTCTATAGCCTTTCCTGAACATCATAATTTATATTTGAATTTCTAGTCTCCTACATCCCCCACCCTAGCCATTGTAGGTAATTTGAGATTATGAGAAGAATGCTAAAAATAATAGTTATCTTCGCATTCTCTCCTAGCCCAGCCCCATCTCCCTGCAGCAATTTGCTCCCTACTCCTCCAGTTTCTAATCCTCTCAGACCAGATATTTCATGTACCTAACAAAGGGGACAGGCTGCAGCTGATGCCATTGCTCCTCTACAGCCAGCTGGCAGATTGACCGCCGCGCAGAGCGGTTGGCTGTATCCTCACGGAAGACTGAACACAGACTCCAGGGTATGTATTTCTCTCTCTGGACTCAGCGCTAGTAAGCCTCAGGGAGATGTGATCTCGAACACATTATGTGGTATCAGTCCAGACCAGGATGCAAGACAACCAGCCATGTCAAAACCCTAGTTCAGATTACAGAGGAGTCTGTTATGATCATTTAGTTTGACCTCCTGGTGACAAAGGCCACAAAATTACACCCCAGGATTCCTGAACTGAACCCAGTAACATACAGTTGAATCATCGCATATTTATTAGAAAGACAATCTTAACTGCAAGTCCCCTAGTGATCATTGGATACTCTATCATACTTTGGCCAATATCAAGTGTCATCCACACATATCGTTGTCATGAGGAGTTGAGAAAGAGAGAGATTGACCCAATAGGTCTTTTCCTTCTTTAATTTCTCTGATTCTTTAATTCCTAAACACTAACCATACATCTGATGTTAACAGACATAAAACAATTAATAAACCACACTGGAAAAGAGAGAATTCTAAGTGGCTGGAACCATCCTGTAAAGCAGAATTTGCATACTGTCTCCAGTCAGTCCTATCTCATGCCTCATTCCTTTGATTTTTCACAGTCTGGTTGGGCTTTTATCTTTTTATCTTTTCAATAATTGTTGTTGTTGTTGTTTTTGCTGCTGCTCCTTGGCTGCTGTCAGTGTATTTCATTATTTTGCTACTGAATGAAGGTTAAGCTTGGAAGCCTTCCAGAACTGAGCAACTGTTGCTGATTCAGAGAAAATGTTTGTCTTCAGGCGGTGTATTCACTTTGTAGTGTTGCCAGAACATTTCTGGATGTAGGAGTTTGCAATCATGTCAGCAGCAAGTCACTTACAGACTTTTTAGGAAGGGACCCCTTATGGATCCTTGGTCTCATGAGGAATAGTGAAACACTTATCTGCCTCAAACTGATCCCTGCTGTCCTTATGACCTCCAAGACTGAGAGGTGCAAGAATGCTCTTTGGGCCTACAAAGGGATTTTTGGCTATACCGGATAACTGTGATTTCTGATAATATCATCAGTATTTGACTCTTATAAACCTGTTCAATCCTTTTGTGTGGTCAAATGAAAAGACTATTTCAACTTTTTCAAGCATGCAAAGCCCTAGGGGACCGAATGGCACAGGGGATTAGTTATGGATTGCAGGGCCTTCCATACTGAGGTCACCAATTCAAAGCCTGACAAGGTTAGGAGAGACTGAAAGCTATTACCCGCTCATGTCATGTGCGGGTCTATGTGACATGAGTAAGTGGATGTGTCTGTATTACCCCTCTCATAACTATTACCCTTGTAGACATTCTCAGAGCAGAAGGAATGTCCAGCTCATCCCAAGTAGCTCCTAATACAGGACTGAGGGACACTGGAAGGCTAAGGAGTATGTGGGAAGTCGGCAGTATGGCACGTAGTCTGTGCATAATCAGAGGGGCTTCAGTCCCTAGAACTCAAGCTTTCCCCATATTCCAAATTCACCAGAGAATAACAATGAAGAAAAACATGGTTTGTACGAGTTAGGTGAACAGGAACGTGGTTTGTACGAGTTAGGTGAATCCACAGACTGGCCAGGTGGCCACCTTCTGAATAGTGACAAAGATATGATGCAAGGATGTTGTGTGCAATCTCACAAAGAGACAACATTCATAAAGGTATGTCGTGGAGTGGGGCCTTTGAGGGTTTCAAATCCCCAATCTGGCCTTTATCTGGTATCCAATCTCCGGTGACAGCAAGTCAGGCCTGCTGGGTGGATATTTAAGAGCTGTCTGTGGTTCTCTGTTGTCTAATACATCAAGTGTCAACTTCTTGTCTGTACCTTCAAGCTCATGCATGACTCCACCCCAGCCAATATCTCAGTCAGGTTTCTTATCATTTTCTGTGTCAGTGCAGGCTTGACTTTTTTATGTCTTTGGGCAAAGCTGCTCTCTTCCCTCTTGCATAGTGATGAGCATGTTGTCAGTGACTACCAAATACTGTAGTGTGGAAATAATAGCTCCTATGTCAACATAAAGACTGAGGAACCTAGGACATGAAAATTACAGTACTTCTAAGATGCAGAAGGTGACCAGTTTCTAATGATTACCCTGCTGAATGGAGACTGGGTATTTCAAGTGAGGAAGAGGAAGAAGACTTAGTATATTACTGGGTCAATGCAATAACCAGAACTTTTACCACTGTTCAAATCTTCTCAGATCAAATGGTAAAAATGAGTCTGGTGATCACAAATCACAAAAGCACCAAACACTTTGGCGCGAGTGGCCAGCTCTGCTAGGTAGAGACCCAGGTAGGAATGTAAACAACTATATGACTTGTCAACTATCTGATAAGCTTATCAGATAGTAGAGTAGTGACTCAACGAGTCACTTCCCCCACTTGCTGCCTCAATCAGAGGCAGCAAGTGGAGGGAGCAGAAGCCGGTGCTAGGGGAGCCAGTATAAGCATGGGCTCGCTGATTCCCAGCTTGCGCCCTGTCCGAAGCGCCATGCTTGTGCTTTTTAAATGTATTAAGAATCAGCTGTCCCAGCTCGCATCCGCCCCCCCCAGCTGCACTTCAGCCTGATGGGTCTTAATACATTTAAAAGGCAGAACTGCAATGGAGTTAGCTCCTGAGGCTGGGAGCTAACCTCGCTGCGGCTCTGCAGTTTTTCCCAGTTATCGACTAATCGACGGAAATTAATTAAGCGCAATTTAACATCCCTAGACCCAGAACTGGGTTTCAGGAGAGAAGAGAAATGGTTGAAGTCATACCAAAAGTACATTAGCAGAAATCTTTGGATTCCCCACATAGACATAGTGGGTTAGCACCAGGGAGCACTGCCATAGCTACGTAATGGAGAAGCTTGAACACAATCTGTTCACACCGGTGAGCCAAATTTTCCTGTCATTTATTCTAGTGTGCAAATCTGAAGTAACTCCACTTACTATATGGAGTTACTTAGGATTTACAGTAATCAGTCCAATATTTGTGGCTATAAATTCCTTCCTTTATCTCATTTTACAGTACTCAGTTAATATTAACTATTGATAATGAGAAACAAACAGTAAAGTACATTCTGGGTGATATTGTTATTTTTAGCTGGCAAATGAGGCAGAGTGCAGGGAGTGGATATTCACATGTACAAAAAAAACCTGTGATGACCCTGAGATTTGTTAGAGTATCAGTGGATTGAATCAAATCTAATTCTGGATAGCTTGTATCAAAAGGAAACCAAATAAACATCCTCTGAAATTTGCTGTACTTGGATCTTTGGAGAGATGTTGGCCTTAAATGGTGTTTGATAGTTTTAAACAGAGCTGATCATTTCTTTTTTTCCCCTCCCTAATCTTTAAAATGAACCCTCCTCCCGCACTCAAAAACCCTGAGGGCAATATAAGGAACATTAAACCATTTTACCAGCCCTAAGTGTATTTACAAGAACTTCCAATCAAAGGTCTCTACTGGCAGGATTAGTGTGGTTCCTTCACAGAAGATGAAAGTAGCTCAAAGCCGCAATTAAGTGATTAAAATAACAACAACAAAAAGCCCCCAACCAGTAATTAACTAGTTAAGCAATAAAATGAAACTACTTTTGAATGATTTATTCTTCATTCTTAACTATTATATTGAACAAAAGGCTGTGTTTAAAAGTTAATAAAGTCTCAGATCAGAAGTTTATAATCCCACCACACAAAGTCAAAGAAGTGGAATAGAAATGTTGCTTCCTACAAAAATGGTATGTGTGTATATGTGTATTTGAAGCAATTAAACACCCTTCCTGAATAGATAAGTTTCCTGATTCAGAGCCTTAATCATTAGTAAAAGAGATTTCCAAGATATTAGTAAGAGTAATTTAGCTCTACATGTGTTTCTTGGCAGAGGGATGTTGGAAAGAATATTTTACTTGGATTTATAATCCTAGACTACACACTCATTATATGATAACATGGTCACCAACAAGTTTATGATGTTTGTTGCTATGCTGTTCACCACAGCCACCCAAAATGTCACTCTGACAGCTTGTGTGAAATTAAGATCCTTCTGCTTCCAAAGCATAGATCCCTATTTCAGGTAATGGAGAAACTTCATTAGATGTTTGCGATCCATGACCCCAAGTTGAATTGTTCTGATTCTAACCAACAGTGGGTAGCAAACACAGAGAAAGGCAGTACATGACCATATATTTCCAGGGTATTGTGAATGCTATCAATATGGGCAAAGCAAAAAGAGATGTGGCCAACAGCCCCTGCTTTCATCCAGAGCTCAACAGTACAGCGGATACATTCCAAAAATTAGGGCTGTGTTAATGACGCTGGATAAAAGAATAGACCTGAACCTTTTCCCTAAATGCAAACCCAAATATGGGTGATTATAAAAAGTTTGATTAATTATGTTATTCATTATTTTTCATTTTTAAGTGCCTCTACAATTGTAGCTTGAAGTTATTCTAGCCCATCTGGGGGCAGAACAGAGAAAAATCCTCTAAGGGAGCTTGCTCTTTGACACCTTGAACTCAGTTGTAGAGAGGCAAGAAACTCTGAAGAAGATACTTTGAAGAAGAACTCTATTGTATCATTATTTGATCTGAAATGAACCTCTGTGAGACATGTTCACCATGAGCACTGAATAGGCATCCTTTTTAGGGCTGCTGGATATACTAGCCGGGTATAAGTCCATAAGAAATTCATACCAGGATAAATGCACTTTCCAGATTTGGATGGTTTCCAGGCCCAGAGTTAAAGGATATTTGAACCCGGGGTTTAGGTTTTTCCATTAATAAAGATGAGACTGTTTGGAACATTCTGGCCTGAATCTCAAAACAATGCCAAAGTTTAGGGATGCTGAGTTTTGATTCGGGCCCTATTTCTGGTCCCAGGCAACAGCAGAGATTTAACTTAATATATGAATATTTCTCACAGGCTACATGAGACAACAGCAACTCAAAAACTTGAGCCAAGGTCCAGAAGCCCTTACTCAGATTTTACTCAGTCATTACTTAGGCAAAATGCCCATTGACCTGAGTGGGAGTTTTGCCCGAGAAAGAAATTCTGGATTTGGCTTTTTAGATGGGTTTGAACACTCATCTCTTGCCTTTGCTTAGATAATTTTGTGGGAACTTGACTGTCATTCAGGGTATGTCTACACTGCAGTAAACACATAGAGCTGGCCTAGGCCAGCTGCCTTGTGCTCGTGAGGCTTGGATTACCGGGCTGTTTAACTGCAGTGTAGACATTTGGACTTGGGCCCTGTGAGTCCAAGTCAGTTGACACAGCATCCATAGGTGTGGAACCGCAATGTAGACATACCCACAAAGCCACAGTTTTGAAGTCAATTCTCATCTGTGGCTCACAGGTGCCATGTTACATGGGCCCTCTGCTCTACCACAAGGTTTCTAAGCAAATCCAACTGTACCTATCTGTGATGTTAGCTATAGCAGCTTCTTTCTCAGACAGTATCTGAAGCTCAGCCATCTTTCTTCATCCAGTGCTTCACCAGGGAATCCTAGAAAAACCTTGTGTCTAACAGGACTAGCAAAGAAGTCAAGGTTACAATGTTCTTTACGTGTAGTCCATGAAACTTAAGCAAACTACTTATTTTTACATAGCCTCTGTTATCTCTTCCTGTTCTTTCAGATAGGAAGTGCCAGACCCTGGAGTCCTAACTCAGTCCTTATTTCGGCAAAACAGTTGGGAGACCTGGCCCTAGAACTCATTCTGAGGTGGCCTATTTTACATCAACATTCTGACAATAGTCACCTAATGGAGGCTAATTTTTTTTACCAGCAAAAACTGCTCTTTGAATTGCCATCTTCAACAGACAGCAGTTCCTGGCATTACAGAATCTTGGAAGTCACAAAGTCTGGCGCAACTTGGATCAAACAGGGATTGTGGAAACTTAGGTGCAGGATTATCAGTAGAAAACACAAGGTATTTTGTCAGGAGATAATATTTGCAAGAGGGATGACAGCCAAGCCACCAAGCAAAGTGCTGTAGAAAAACAAGTTTTACCTTATGTAACCCTTGTTTCAACTCTCCCTTACTCCAAACAAGAAACTGCAAATAGGACCAGATCCTCTTCCCATTCAAATCAAAGGGAAAATTCCCATTGGATGCAATTGTGTAGGATCAGGCCCACAAAGAGTACATTTTTTCTTTGTAAACAAGGCAATAAAGAAGAGGAACTGATGTCTGAAGCAATTCATGTGAATTTCCTGGCAACGAGGGCACCAAAAACAAATAAAACATCCTCAACACTTGTTGGCAGCCAGTGGTTCTGCAGTGAGTTTTAAAAATCTTTTTTTTTTTTTTTGGATACACAGTGACCTTCCTTTGTCCCATCTTTATTATTGTTTCATTTGCACTAAAAAAAGAACGGTGAAATATTTGGCAAATGGACTGGAAGCTTGTCTAGAAGCCGTTCACTGTGTATGCCCTCTGTGTTCCAAGCTCCTTTGTGTGTTCTAGTTATATGCTAGGGGAAAGACTGGGCTTAGCTACCACATGTTAGCTAACTGCAACCTAAACTAGACTGCTGTTCCCAGTGTCCTACAGCAAGGCCCTCAGACCATTGCAGCAGAAATTCTTGTACCACCTACAAAAACAATATGGTGGTATTTTCCACTCTGTCCAGCAATGAAAAAAGACCAGACACACACATATGCCTAGTCAGGACTTTCATTCCTTTCTAAATTGATGCCAATGTCCAGCGCTTACAACAAAACCTTCCTGTCATTTTCATGGCATCATCCAGATTCAGTAAGTTCTAGTGCCTTCATTGACATCCATGTGTAGGGAGAACCAAATGATATAGCCCATGCAGATCTGAGAGAAGAATTCTATCCTTTAAATGTAAATCTACGGATAATCCAAGATGATGCATAAATCATGTTTCATATCTTTGGAGCATCTGCCAAATGACTTGGGGGTAAAAGAGGAGAAAGAGAAAACAAGAAAAAGGGTCATTGTTACTGCAGGAAAACTTCTTAATGGGCTCTTTGCTCAGATTTCTTGGGGCCATCACTTTTTCTCCTTTTTACTGTTTCTGCATTGAAATACGAGAATGCTCAAAAGAGCTGGATCAAGGCTTTTCACCTAGTCTTGTGCCCTGCCCATTTGACTAAGGAGAGAATATATAGGAATTTTGTACACAGAAATATGAGTGTAGCTTTAGAGAAGATGCTAAATGTAACCTAGGAAATATCAGCTACTCCCAGACAAAAATACCAATGAAATAATCTGAAACCCCTTCCCCCTCCCCCCCCAAAAAAAACCCAGCATGGAGATGAATAGTTTATTTAAGATGCTTGTGTGGTTTGCATTTCCTAGAAGTACCATGTATTACATAATTGAAGCATTAAAAAGGTTTAACATTCTTAAATTTCAAGATGCCCATTTATTACCTTCTTTATTAGTATGTTCTATAAAACATCTTCTACCACATGATGGGCACTGTGCTTCAGGAGAATTGATACAGGGATCTTGAAGCGCTACCTCAGATCTTATTGTGTCTTTATCCAGAGAAAACCCTCAGTGTTGTTTCAGAGTGAGCACTAGGATACATACTCCTTGTTGTCCTGCGGTATGAGTCACTCATGAAATCTATTTAATCAAAACTATTTCACCTTCTGCCCTATGAAGTCATTTGATGGCACAAAACCCAAGTTCCGTTGAGAGTAATGGAAAAAACAAGAAGAGACACCCAGTCATAGTTTACGACGACTGTGCCAACAACACGCACAATAGTGTTTTCCCTTTTAATGGGCAGTGTTTCTTCTTCTACCAGCTGTATTCAATTTAATGTGTTACTCATCTATTCTATTTCATCACTTGCATATTTAAAAATTTGCAGTAAAGCATGTGTTCTTTAAGTAGTGTTTTTTTTCTACACAGTTACATCTTAGATGAGTCCACATTTACAGTGGGTGGATAACATCACCCAATCCTAGAATACATAAGGTGATAATTTTATACAATGGCTGGTAGTGATTCAGTAAAAAAAATCTTTTAAATATTGTGAAATTCAGATGAATTTTATTAATCATACAATATCTAAAATTCTAAAACTAGAAAACTTCAAAGACCCTTAGGAATATCCATTCCAAAATTTAAAAACTACCATTATAACACATGCACTATATACCTACATAGACAGGACATTAGTTGTGGAATGGGGTTTCTTGAGTCTATAAAGGTACCATGAATAAAGAGTTAATGACTGGTTTTGTCTTCAGATCTCATTATAGAGACAGAAAGCCATGGTGCTATTGACTTGAGTTGCTGCTCTTGGTTAAATGGCTTAAATTCTTGGCCTGCTGGGATATACCTTTTTTGATATCCTTAGATAACACACTACATTTGATTAACATAATTCTCCCATGTATCAGAGGGGTAGCCGTGTTAGTCTGAATCTGCAAAAGCGGCGAGGGGTCCTGTGGCACCTTATAGACTAACCGAAGTGTTTGGAGCATAAGCTTTCGTGGGCAAAGACCCACTTCGTCAGATGCATGTAGTGGAAATTTCCAGAGGCAGGTATAAATATGCAGGCCAGAATCAGGCTGGAGATGGCAGGTGGGTCCAATCAGGGAGGATGAGGCCCACTTCTAGTAGCTGATCTGGAGGTGTGAATTCCAAGAGAGGAGAAGCTGCTTTTGTAATTAGCAAGCCATTCACAGTCTTTGTTTAATCCTGAGTTGATTGTGTCAAACTCAGGATTCTCCCATGACTATAATTCTCCCATGACTATTATTATAATTACTCCCTACAATATGTATTGAGGAATCAGTGTTTAGAAAATAATTGGTAATGGTGCATTATTGGTAGTGCAGTCCGAATAGGAGCATTTGAACACCCCACCTATCTTTAAGGCCTCTAGGCAGGGACACAGTCTCATTCAGGAAAGTATTAGAGCACATACATTAGTGTAAGTATGTGCTTTCCTAAATCAAGGCCTGGAATTTTATTTCAAAGAGACTGCCGAAAATTATATTATATTATTCCTTGTTCCACTAATTAGCATTTTACTGAAAACAATGGCACATGGTATCATAACTGCTATATTTGAACTGGAGGCGCATGCAGCTGCCTGTACCTGGCATGTATAAAGGCAGTGAAAAGGTTTGGAGTTTGAATTTTGTCCCTTCATAAAATGTAAAAGGTTCCTGTGAATTAGGATAGTGTCAGTTAAGGGGCACATGGAACCTTTGCAGGGAATTCAGCCTTATCACCGTTCAAGAGTGAACTTATGGCGTGTACAGCGGATCCTTTTTATCTTTACTTGTCTTAAGTTGGGTGCAGGGGGAAAGAGAATTACCTTTGTACCCTGAACCTTGCTCTACAAGTATGTAAAGTAACAAAAAAAACTTATCAGAAACTTTGTAAATTTGCACTCATTCTTTTTTTTTTTTAAGAATTAATTATAAACATGATCTCAAGCAGATCCAAATATATCACAAGAGAATAATTCTCAAGCTCCTTGCAGACTTGGCTTCTTTCTAGGTAGAGGCAAGCCTGGGTTGGAGACCACCTGCATTTCTGTTAAGATTTCCATTTCCTCCCTAGTCCATTTTCCAAAAAATAGCAGGGATGCCAGGCCTGATTTTTCAGTCTCTGAACACCCACAGATCCCATTGATTGCAGTTGACAATTGAAATGCTCAGCATCAATACCAATAGTTTATTCATATGGGCGCACATGGGTGCGTGTGTGTACAGAAGGAGAAGAAATCCCTCCAGACTAAAACTTGTGACATAGTATCAGCACTAGAGCAAATTGTTGGTGTAAGTGCCTAAAAGAACAGCCAGGCAGATATTAAAATTAAAACGCGATCGGAGTTTATTTCAAGGAAACACCTTCAAGGGCCATATTTTGCTTTACAATTGTGCCCAGAAAACATGCATGCACATCAGTAACTGCACTGGTAAAAGTATCAGAGGGGTATCTGACGAAGTGGGTCTTTGCCCACGAAAGCTTATGCTCCAACACTTCTGTTAGTCTATAAGATGCCACAGCACTCCTAGCCGCTTTTGCACTGGTAAAAACACTGCTTTTTCTTTTCATCTTTTCCACCTTTTTGTGTTTCTTTCATAGAGAACTAGCAAGTGAGGTCAGTCATTGACCGTGCAAAGTCATTTTGCATAGAATTACACTTAGGAAAGTTCAAGAAATTAAATATATGTAAGAGAATTTTTTATTAATGTGCTTGCAAAAGAAAAGTAAAAGAACAGTTTTAAATTTGTAGGCTTTCAACTTCAAACATTATTCATTTTATTGAATAATTACCATACATAGAAAATTTGAATCAGAAACTCATGAAGCTTTCACTACTCTTTCCATGACTAATTTGAATTATTTTGTGATTTGTAACAGTAAACATTTCCTTTGCATTAAAATGACAGTTGAATAGGTAACTTAATTTTAATTTAGGTAGCAAATATTTTTTAGGAACTCTAATCATAATAGTCATAATTTTTTTCCGATGAAAAACAAAAATAATTATTTAAACCTTTCACCCAGCATATTCCAGTGTAAAAGGTAGAGCATTCAGCTAATTTAAATGGCAAGATTGTTTATGCAAAATTTGTTATCTGTAGGTAATTGAAAAGTATAACTTTATTTTGCACAAACAAATCCACAAACAACCAAACTCTTAAAAATATATAATAGATATTTTCTATTAGAGTCACAAATGAGTAACAAACTATTTGTACATAAGTCCATTATATATCAAGACAAAGATTAGATTGCATTGCATAGGTCAAGCTAAGACCTTTCAAGAAAACCAACAGTAAATTAACTATTCTGCAGTTAGTCAAGAGGAGGAACTACAAGATCTATGATGCCTCTTCCCTCTTGTCCTGGTATCTACAGTCAAACTTTGCAGTGCCTAATCAAGTAAACTTTTCTTTGAAAACAATAAAAGTTTTCCACATTTATGAATTTGGTGGTAGGACTCTATAATTAAACCACTTACACAATCTCCCTCTCCCACCATTAATACTAGGCTCTGACTGAACCGACAAAACCCAGGGGCTGTGTCTAGACTGGCAAGTTTTTCCGGAAAATCAGCTTCTTTTCCGGAAAAACTTGCCAGCTGTCTACACTGGCCGCTTGAATTTCCGCAAGAACACTGACGATCTCATGTAAGATTGTCAGTGTTCTTGTGGAAATACTATGCTGCTCCCATTCAGGCAAAAGTCCTTTTGCGCAAAGCTTTTATGCAAAAGGGCCAGTGTAGACAGCTCAGATTTGTTTTGCGCAAAAAAGCCCCGATCGCGAAAATGGCGATCGGGGTTTTTTTGCGCAAAAGCGCGTCTAGATTGGCACGGACGCTTTTCCGCAAAAAGTGCTTTTGCGGAAAAGCGTCCGTGCCAATGTAGACGCTCTTTTCCGCAAATGCTTGTAACGGAAAACTCTTCCGTTAAAAGCATTTGCGGAAAATCATGCCAGTCTAGACGTAGCCAAGAAGTTCAGAGTCAAAAGCTGAAATCATAAGTGTAATGTAACTGCTCATGCCTAGCAAATTCAAGAGTCTCCAGTGGTGGGGAGCTCAGCTACCATATGCATTCGAATCCAGAAGAAAGTAAAAATGGATTTTCAAGCAATACTTTTAATGTGCTAACTTGTGATAAATGAGATTCATTGCATTGTTTAAAGATAGATTTCCTTATATGATTTAAGAGAGATAACTGGAACAGATTGAAAGATCTGGATTTTGACATTCCAGAATGTCACTGGCAACATTTGAGTCCAAGATTTTGGTTTATCTCCCCGTTGAGATACTAGAAGGTGTATAATATCAGCCACCATTTTTTGATATGGATCCCAATCCTGATTCCAAACCTCACCACAAAGTGTAGATATATTCAGATCCAAGTATTTGTTTCAGGCCCGTCTCTAGCACAGATAATTTTTGGCACAGCTGTTAGTGTTATACCCCTTCCACACTGATAATCAGGTTTAGGTTTCATTGATGTGGATTATCAGTGGTACCCTATTTTAAACTGTTTTTGGGGAAGGGTTTTATGGAGACATTTCTGTTTAACTCAGGAAGTACAAACAAGTACAAACTGAAGTAAACTAGTGCATTTCAAGAACTTACCATGTTCTCTGTGTTCCCTGTCCCATTGGCAAGCTGGCATTCTTCTGCATGCCCATTACAGAAGCAACTTCCCCGGACAATCAGATCATAGATGGCATAGTGGGCAAACCTCTGGGGTTTCTCTAGCAATCCCAAGTTCTGGCAGGGACAATCCTGTCTTTTTAATAAAAGGAGGCGCAGGTTGGTAAGTTTCAGGAGGTCTTGGGCCTCAGGACCATATGGATCTTCGATCTTGTTGTTTGGAGTTAAGGCACGATAGATTACCTAGGAGGCAAACAGAAAACACATCCCTGATGAGATGTAGCACCACTGTATACATGCAGTCCAGACAAACAGGATGCTCAGGAAAGAATAATAGTCACCATTTGGGAGTCTCCTCACAGCCTTAGTCACTGTGAACAGGTATAAGGCACCTGGTGGTGACAGATTGTGACAACTCAGAGGAATACTAGTGATGTAAATATAATATTGTCCACTTTGCTACTCCATCTTCCACCTGAGCATCTGAAAGCATTTTGAGAAAAAACTTTCAGCTTCCCATTACCCCTGTAAGGTTGATAGTCGCACCATTCTCACGTAGGATAAACTGAAGCACAGGGAGGTGAGGTGATCCGCTCAAAGTCACACAATCGGCCTGTGATAAAGCTGAAAATAGAATCGATGAGTCATGAGTCAGTCCCTGAAACCAATGACCAGAAAACATAGCCTGCCACACCCCCGTTAAGCATTAGGACACGCAGATCATTTTAAAGGCTGAGTCAAAGTATTAAAGTGGGGGGGAAAGGGGGGAAGGAAAGATAATCTGCAGCGTTCAGATGGTGAGATCCAGGAATAAAGGCGTCCTGTGGCTTCTGGACATTAGAAGCAGGTTATTGTTTGTTTGAAATTTCCATGATGCTGAAGAATGCTGTTCATGTTAAAAATTACAGAATCCCAAAGAAGAAATAGTTCTTTTCTTGGTATCAAGGCTCTGAATTTGTGTTTCACTAAGGCTGCAGAAATATATCCGATTTATCTTAGATTCCACTTTGACTCTTCTTTTCAGGGTCTTTTTTTTATTGTGAGGGTGGGGGTGTGGGGTGGAGATAGAGGGGTGACAATGAATTAGAGAGCTGGCTGCATTAATTCCCAGGCTTAGATTCCCTTTATAGATGTGTGTTTCTCATTTGAGAGCTCTTTTCTCCTCTGGATGTGTTTTGCCATCAGAGCAGAGGTACTTGCCCTCGGGGTCCTTTGGCCCTGCTTTATGAGCAGTGACAGTCTCTGTCTGGCTAACTCTATTAGTCAAGTGAAAGCTTTGTTTCCACAGAGATTCCCTCTCTCTCTTTTTCTGGATTTTTTTTTAAGTGGACAGACAAGTTTAAATACTTGCTGTATGCAAAATATTTCTTCCATTTCTTTTTCATTTGCAGGGGCCAGAAAAGAACTGGTGGTTGGTGCTTAATAACTCTGTTGTGTGATGCTGGCACAGGGAGATGACCCCCCTGAACATAACAGTCAGTTTCCTGACTCAGTAGCAGACCTACACCTGACAGTTACGCTGCAGTGCCAGCAGCACATTTTATGCCTGTACACAGCACTGTCTATTTTATAACTTCCTTTCTTTTAATTCTCTTCTTTTAGTCTGTGGAGTCACCCACAAAGCTGCAAATGGCACTGTGTGTTCAGACCAGAGATGCCTACATTCCTTTTTTCAATGGAGCTATGGGCAGATTGCCCAGCCTGTGCAACCCAGGTGCCTGCATTCCCCTGATTCAAGGAGCCATGATAAAATAGCCTAGTCCTTCCTGCCCAGATGTCCACATTCCCCTGATCAGTGGAACCATAAGCAAAAGACCCATTCTCTTTAGTCCAGGGGCCCAACATTCCCCTGATCAATGACCAAATCTCTTTAGAACAGGTTGCTATGTTTGCTTCTCAACAGAACAAATGGGCAAACGACCTAGTCCAACTGATCCGAAGATCCACACATTTTTAGTCTGATAGAACTACATGGGAACTGACTGATGTCTTCACTCCTAGTTGCCTTTCTCAGTTACACCATGTGCAAACATAACCAATCTGCTAAATCTATGTTCTCCATTCTTCATATGTACCATCAAGCCACTAGGATACCTGAGAGACCACAAGCATGAGAAAAAATATTTTAGTGACATCTTCCACTGTGACATGTCATATAAGGACTGCTGATTGGCATGGATTTAAGAGCTGAGACAGCTGGATTCTGGTCCCAGCTCTGCCACTGACCCCCTTTGCAGCCATGGGCAAATTACTTAATCTCTCTGTACCTCAGATTCCCTATCTATAAAATGGGGAATCATAAGGCAGAGCTAAATCACAGGGTAGCGTGTGAGGTTTAATTCATTAATGTTTGTGCAAAGATTTGGGAACTTTGGCAGAAAGGTGCTATAGAATAGCAGTATCTATACTATTATATATCTTGGATCATATATAAATTGGAGGGAAACAGAATTGCATTGGCATGGACTGCCGCCTCCTATAGCACCTCCCTCAGGGCCTGCTGTCTGTCTGGGAGCAGCAAGGTTCTGGGGGTTGCCCCTTCCTGCAACACCCCCCTGTGGCCTGCAGGCTGTCTGGGCAGGCCAGACTAGACTCTGGGGGCTGCCCAACCAGCAGTGCCCCCTGCAGCTTGCAGGCTGTTTGGAGGGAAATCCAAGATCTGCCCCCTTTCAGTGCCACTCCCCACAGCCTGCAGGCTGTCTGGGGAGAGGGGAGGTTCTGGGGGGTGGGTGGGTAGGCCCCTGGCCTCTAGCGCCGCCCGCTCCATGGCCGGCAAGCTATTTGGGCAGGTGAAGTTCCTGAGCCTGCCCCTGGACTGCAGCACCCTACCCCCACAGCCTGCAGGCTGTCTGAGCAGTGAGCCAGGCTCTGGGAGTTGCCACCTCCTGCAGCGGTTCTCCCCCGCCTCCATGGCCTGCAGGCTGCTGGTGGGGGGAAGGTTCCAGGGGCTGCCCCTGGACTCTAGCGCATCTCCCTGCAGCCTACAGGCTATCTGAGGGGGGCAGTTCGCGGGGGTGGAGCTTCCTCCAGCCTGCAGGGCCTCCCCCACAATGTACAGGCTGTTGAGGTGGGGGCAAGGCTCTGGGGGATATTCCCCCTTTCGTGTAACCCCCCCGTAGGCTGTTGGTGGAGTCAGGCTCCGGGGGGCTGCTTCCTCCTCCAGTGCCCCTCTCCTGTGGCCTGCAGGCTACTGGGGGCACAAGGCTCCAGGAGCTGACCCTCCTGCAGGCTGTCGGGGGGAGGGAAAGTGCTGTGGGTTGCCCCTTCCTCCAGCATCCCCTCCCCACAGCCTGTAGGCTCTCCTCTGGGGGCTGCCCCCACTCCAGCATCCCCACATGGCCTGCAGGCTCTCCATGGCGGGAGTGGGGGGCGGGTAGGCTGCTGGTTTGGGGCAGGGGATTGCTTACCTGGTCTGGAATAAGGATGTTAAATATCGGTTAATTTACTAGTCGATGGAATGTCCATCGACTACTCGACTAGTCAATAGGCACTTCCACATTCCTCCTATGAAATGTACAAGAGCCCCCGCTGAGGCAGCGTTTCAAAGGTACAGCGCCACTCAGCTGAGCCCAGGATCAGCTGTGCGGCGCTGCCACTTTGCAGTATCCCCTCTTCCCCCTTTGCTGCCTCTATCTGATAAAGGCAGTAAGGGCGGGGGG
>JANRFK010004440.1:26861038-26881220 GCA_030068395.1 Apalone spinifera | reverse complement strand
GACTGCTGGATGCTCTTTCGAAAGAAAAAGCCACCCGGAACCGCTTCTGCCAGGACATGGGAGCAGCATTTCCTTCTGGGTGCTGCTGCCTGCCCTTTGCAGAGACACGTGGTTAAAGGGATGCCCTTGAACATCCGTTGCTCTGCTCCTGCAGCTGCCTTTGCTGTCCCTCTAGGAGGTAAGCAAGATATTGTAGTGCTTGTTTGGAGTGTCCAGCTTCCTGGGACACCCCAGCAGGTTTTTTGTTTGGAGGTTTTTCTGATTTAGACCCCCTTTTTTTGGCATGGAGCCAGAGCTGCCCCTGGGCAGGCGATGGCCCCATGCCATCATACTGCAAGTTTTGCTGCATCTGCATGACACAGTCATGAGGCTACTTCCCCATCTGGACTCAGACCAGAGGTACAAAGGGTTCGCCCGTCATGCAGCCCCACTGACCTTGCCTCCAAACTTCTTCGTGGACAGGCGTTTTTGGAGGCTTGACACCAGCTCTGACTGGTGGGACTGGCTCGTTATGGCGCTCTGGGATGACCATGAGTGGCTCCGCAACTTCCGGATGCGGAAGGCCACTTTCCAGGAGCTGTGTACCTGGCTCGCCCCAGCTCTGCAACGGCAGGACACCCACCTGCGGCCTGCCATCCCCCTGGAAAAGAGGGTCGCTATTGCCCTCTGGAAGCTGGCCAACCCCGACAGCTACTGCTCCGTGGGACACCAATTTGGAGCAGGCAGGTCTACTGTTGGGTCCATCCTGATGGAGGTAAGTCATTGTCGGGGGACAGTCACAGTTTGGGTGGGGGGAAGGGAGACTGTCATGAAAGGGCAAGGCGCAGAGGGAGTGGGAGTGGGAGGGAACTCCTCCACTCACCCTGAGCTGCCGGGGGGCGTGAAGTTCTGAGGAGGGGATTCCCGGAGTGTTTGAGGGGGGAAGTGGGTGGTGGGTTCTCCTCCTAAGAGATCAGGCACCCCTTCTAAAATTTTGTTTGTTGCAGGTGGTGAGGGCTATGAGTTCTGAGCTGCTGAACAGGCTCGTCCGTCTAACAGACCTGGACAGCTTCGTGGCCGGCTTTGCTGCCCTTGGCTTCCCGAATTGTGGAGGATGGGACACACATTCCAATCCGTGCACCGCCCCATTGAGCAGCCCAATTCATTAACAGAAAGGGCTACTTTTCAATGGTCCTCCAGGTCCTGGTCGACCATCGTGGCCAGTTTACTGACATTTGTGTTGGGTGGTTGGGGCGGGCACATGATGCCTGCATCTTCAGGAACTCATACCTCTACTGGAGGCTTCAGGCAGGAACATTTTTCCCACATCGTGACTTTGCGGTTGGGGACATGCACATGCCGGTGTGCATAGTGGCTGATGCCATGGCTGATGAAGCACTACACCGGTCACCTGGATGCGAACAAGGAGCAGTTTAATGCTCATCTTTACCAGGCTCGCAACCAGGTGGAATGTGGGTTCGGACGTTTAAAAGGGAGATTCCGGTGCTTGCTCACATGGCTAGACATAGGGGAACGCAACATCGCTGAGGTGGTGGCCGCATGTTGCGTTCTCCATAACCTGGTGGAGAGGAAAGGGAAGGTCTTCCTACCAGGGTGGGGTACAGGTGCTGATGGTCAGGAGAGGCACTTTGCCCAGCCCCGGACAGCTGCCATTCGCCAGGCTCACTGGTCTGCTGTTCGCATCCGGGAGGCCCTACGAGAGCGATTCTCTATTGGAGGCCACTGAATCTCCTGAGGGGCTCCTGTCTGGGGGCTTGGCCCTGGCCCAATACAAGCTTCCCTCCTCAACCCTTATCCTGACCCTGTTTGTAGAAATAATAAACACCAGGGTTTGTCTGAAAAGAATAACTTCTGTTTTATTGTTATAAATATCAATAACTGAAAGAATGTATACCTGTTGCAAACATAAAAAAGCTTTGATTTATTTTTGATGGAGAAAGTATACTTTCATGACAAACTATATACATAAACATTTTCTTAAACACAGTGTTTGGTATTTAACTGCGGTGATGGGGGTGCTTGAAACCTGAAGCGGGGAAGGGGACTTGAAACCTGGAGGGGGGAAGGAGATCAGGTTGCATGGTGCTTGCCTGCTCGCAGTCTCCTGCTGGCGCCTTGTGTTCAGGGTCCACCATGGCCTCGGGATCGGGTGGGGCGACAGTTTGTTGGCTGGACGACAGAGGGTAGGTGCACTTGGGTCTGGGAGGCCTGGGGGAGAGAGGGGCTGGGGGCTGGGGGCTGGGGGAGAGGAGGTACAAGGGGGGAAAGGGATGGTGCTGTGGAAGGGGGGTTTGGTCGGGTGGGGTCATGGGGTGGAGGAGCAGGACCAGGCACAGGAGCAGGCAAGCCACAGATCTCCCCGAGAGTGGCACACAAGGATGTGCGCTGCTGGACAAGCTCCTCCATCAGCCGATCATGCCACCAAGCCTCTGCCTCCGTCCTCTCTCACAGGATGGTGTTGAGCTCCTGCATGGCTGCCACATGCTGCCTCAGGATGTCTGCATAGACACGCCTGTGTCTGTGGCTCCCATGTCCCCGGGATGGAGGAGGGGCTGGGGTGCTGCGTCCCTCTTGCACGGCTGGTCCAGCTGTGGAGGAAAAGAGGAAGACACAATCAGTCGTGTGCAACAGCTGTCCAAAAGGGCATGCCCTCTCCTTCAGACACGGGACTCAAACATTTTGAAGGTAACACCATGTGTGACCTGGGCATCAGCCTGAGCATCACAGGGGTCCCGAAGTGCCAATGGGACCTCGCACTGACAACCCACCTGGGTGTGTTCTGGACATGGTTTATGCCACCACGTGGCGCACCCCCATGTGTCACACTCTACCGCTGAACATGTTGGCACATGCACAGCCAGCTGCATGATGTCCATGGTGAGCATTACAGGTTTCCCTTGTGCATCACCCACTGTGCACCCACCTGCCCCACCCTGTGTGTTACACGAACTCGCTGCACTCACCTGCTGCTTTGTCTCCGGCATCAGATGACACCTGGGAGGCCTCTGGGGTCTGGTTGACTGGTTCCAGAGTGAGGGTCACCATCTCCTCACTGTCCTCCTCCTCCGGCAACATCTCCCCATCTCCAGACTCCCTGGACTGCTCTAGGTCCTGCTCTGGTGCTTCCACCACAGGGTCCCCCAAGCCAGACTGGACGAGATGCAGTGGTGTGCATGTTTTCTCACCACCAACGATCTGGGCCAGCTCCAAATAATAGGGGCAGGAGCGGGGGGCTGCCCCAGAATGGGAGCTCTCCTCCCTGGCCTTTACATAGCCTTGGCGCAGCTCCTTCACTTTAGAGCGCACTTGGTCCTGGGTGCGGGGGTGGTGCCCTCTCTTGGCCAGGGCCTCTGCCATGTGGCCAAAAATGTCCGCATTTCGCCGCCTGGTGTTCAGGGCTTGTAAGGCCTCCTCCTCTGACCAGAGCTCGAGAAGGGTCTTGAGCTCTGGCCCAGACCATGCCGGTGCCCGGCATTTGGAGCCCCTGGTTGGGTCCCCAGAAGGCTGTCTGGAAGGTCCAGGAGGGTCTTGGAGCTGGGACATGGCTGCACTGGAACAGCCGTGTGCTCTGGCTGCTTTGCTGCCACAACTGGCTGTGAGGGTGACTATCCCTTTAAAAGATGGCTGTAGACAGGAACCAGAGACATGCAAGGCATGCCCCAGATTGTCCACCAGGGCTTCTTCCCTGGAGGCCCTTATTTTTTAAAAAAGGGGCTCCCCGCGTCCATACTCACTTATTTTTGATGGATCTCCATCGAAAAAGGTGTTCTTCCTTGTGAAATGAGTACCGCCACTGAAAGAAAAGCCGTGTTCTTTTGATTTAATTTCGAAAGAACGCAGCTGTAGTCTAGACGCAGGTGAAGTTTTTTCGAAAAAAGGCTACTTTTTCTGAAAAAACACTGCAGTCTAGACACAGCCTAAGATGGCTTCAGAAGCTGGATGGGGGAACTCCAAAGAAAACAAAGGATGTTGCAGTAAATAGTGTGGTGACACTTTTCCTTCAGAACCAATGCTGAATCCATGTCCCAGGGGCGCTGAGTGGATGTAGGTGACATCTTTAGAATACCTTTAACAGGGAGGTCTGATCACATATACTTAAAAGCCCCATGTTGCTTTTTGTAAGAGGACAACAGTTCTGATCAACTTTCACTTTTGGTATCAACATTATGCCTCCTCCCACCAGTGTCCTTAGAAAAAAAATGTGTTGTGTCATGGTCCAGGCTCAGACATAGCCATATTTCAGTGATGATGGTGAATTAAGCGGTCCTCATAAAGTCTGTTCAGAGCTTCAGGATCCTTTGGGATTATGGGTGTTAGATAAATGTAAGATTATTAATTTCATTGCTGAACATCAGTATTTTTCTTCCTCTTCTTGCTGCATGATGTGGCTGTGCACTGCTATACACCTGCAGTGTTTCATTACAGTGGTGTCTGAACTTCAGTGGTGGATAAAGTGATCTTATATGTTTTCAGTTCATATATCAGTTTGTAAAACTATTTGGGATCATCAAGGTTGCAAGGCCTATGTAATTCAATGTATTTATTTATTATTATTGTTATTATTATTATTACACATTTCCTGTTTTTATATAGTGGCTAGACAATACTTTTTTTTTCTATGCAAACTGACATTTGCAATTGCAGAGGCTTTTGTAGAATGTGGTTTTTACTGTTTGATTTTCTGCCATCCACTTCTCAGATTTAATTTGGCAGCAACACATGAGCTTAATGATATGCCCCAAGGTTAAATAAAAGTGTGAACACAAACCAAAGTGTTACTGAGACAGACACTTTCGTTACAGAAGCAGGGGAAGGAAATGTGGTTTGTGGTTAAGGCCTGTGACTCAGGAAACCTGGATTTGACTCCTAACTTTATGAGAACCCTCCTGTGTGACCATGGACAAATCATTTCTTCTTTCTGTGCTTCAGTTTTTCCATCTGTAAAATGGCAAGAATGCCAAACAACAGGATGGACTGGGAGTCAAATTAGCTGCCACAAATTTCCAATATGTGCACCATATGCATAGGTCTTATGCTGCCAATGCACAGGGGCAAATTTCCCTTTTAATCTCTCCTTGCCTTAGCTTCCCAGCCTGAAAATAAAGGTGATAATAATTCCTTATCTCCTTGGGCTGCTGTGAAATTATAAGTACCACTGGAATTCATATTAAGCAAACTAGGGCATCTCTCTTCCCATCCTCCCTTATTTTGCAGTGGAGTCCCAATGCCAGTCTTGTGACAGCATAACTTCTGTGACTATATTCTGTCTATAAATAGGACTGCGACCTCACTAAAGGATCCTGAAAAAAGATGAAGTAAAGCTCTTAGAGGCTCTTATTCAAATCTGTGATTGCAGCCTTGTGACCTAGGTCATTCTTATATAAGGGTTCTCTTTTTCTTCAGATTGAGTCACACAATGTCAAGGAAGTGTATGGTCAGTATAGTCCATTGATGGGCAACCTAGACTAGTGAATGGGCCAGATGAGTGGCCCTCTGTCATCTCAGTAGCTGCAAGATTGTTGAAACTAAGATAGATAAAGAATAGTTTTGCTAATTGCACTTGTGTGCCTAGAAGTTGTGGAGTGTGTCAATTGAACTGTAGCAGCGCTTTGATGGGATACAAAGGGAGCACACAACTCTCATAGTCAATTTTGTGTGCAATCAGCATGCACCTCACTTCATGTGCCTTTGCTTTATATGTGCGTGTCACTTTAGTAATACCGCTAGAGAAAAAACTATGAAGATGGAAACCAGCAGAATCTAGCAACCCTGTGTATGGGCAATGGGAAACAAAATATCTCGAGAGCCACACACAGAACCCTGATGGGCCGCATCTAGTCTGCAGGCCATAGATTGCCTATCACTGGTATAGTCAAATGAGAAGGTATTGAACTTGGTTGGAGTCAGGAGACTTTGGTTCTAAGTTCAGCTATCTGATCAACCTGATGTGTGACCTTAGGAAAGTCACTTTTTTCGTCTCTGTGCTTTAGTTCCCGATCTTTAAAATATGAATAATGACACTTACCCACCTTGCCACCCAAAGCGCTTTGAGATCTAGGAACAAAAATTGCTATATAGGAAGTAGCTATTTGATTAGTAAATAATTATAAAGAGGGCTTTAAGGAGACATTGCCAGCATAAACATATTGTAGCAGGGTATTTGTTTCACATTGGGAAGAGAAGGGGTTAAAGCAGGACAGAGGGAGCCTACGCAGAATGCTCCAAGTAGAAGAGGGCATGTTGAGTGAGCCAAGTGGGAGATAGCTTGCTGGAGCAGCTAATCAGGGCCATTGAAGGTCGGTCATACATAAAGAGGTTCTCAGCACAGCAGAGGATAGTCTCTTCCTGAAGAACAAGAGAGAAGGACTGGCTGCCTTAGAAACAGCACCACGGACAGAGAAGTGCTGGGCAGGGTCAGGGGAGCAAGAGGGAGCTCCAGCCTGGGGACTACCAGACTGAGGTTTCTGATACAAAGGGCTGAGAAGGTTCTGGTGCTACCAGGAAGTGACCCACAAAAACAGATGGAGGGGGTTGAAGGAGACGCAGCACATGACTGCCACCTGGAGGGTCCCTGGATTGGGTCCCAGAGTAGTCTGCAGGCTTGGTTTCTCCATCTTTCTCCTCTTTGCACCCACTTGCCAATGAGGAGAGTGGCCACTCTCCAGACTGAAGTTTGCCCCTGAGGCAAGCGGCTGGACTTTAGACAGCAGCTGGTCACTTTGGCAAGTATCTGGACCAAGGACTATCAGTCCCTTAGAAAGGGGAAAGGACTGAGTGGGATACAACCAGAGAGGGCTGTGCCCAGAAGAGGATGCTATGGTCTGGCGAGCAATGTGGGTGCCAGAGTTGTGGAGATTGCAGAAGTGACAGCGGACAGATGCCACTAGAGGAAGGCACACTGATGGAGAGCTAATTCCCAGAACCTCCAGCAGTAGGTGCCGTAGTGATGAGTCAATGCATCATTACAATATATGTCGTTGGAATAATCCCCTTTTCTGTCTAATGGCACCTTACAAGATTGATAAGTTTTATAAATCTAATTTCCTGGTCAATATTTATGCTGCTAGATTCCTTCCTCTCCTCCCCAAAATTCACTCAGCTTGGACAATGAAACTAGGCTGATCAGTTGTACTTCTTGATCCTTAGGCACTAGAAAAATATTGTATTTGACTACACTGAAAGTTTACATTAAAGATGATTTGACTGACAAAAGAAATCATGAAAGATTTGTATTCAGGGCTTTTTTTTTTTTAATTGAAACTTCCCCTTTGTTTTTCCCCTCTCCTTTTTTTTTTTTTTTCCTTAATGAAAAACCTGAATGTTGTGCCTGTCTTTATTTACTGATTTGGACAGCGTCCCTTTCAGCACTTAGTTGCTGATTTTTAGCCAATTTTTAACTGACCCTCTAAAAATGGTCCAAATGTCAGTTATCACTTACCTCTCCTCTAGTGCAAGGCACTGCACCTGAATACCTGGAAGTGCACAAAGACCCCTCCTCAAGAAGATCATCTTGCAGCCCAAATGTTGCTGTACAGTTGAGAGAAAAATATTTGTAGGGCCTCCATGTCTGTCCATTGTCCTGAGACCTCTCCAATACCATAGCAGCTGGGCGAGGCGACTTGAACACGACAATGACATGAGTCAAGTAGAACATCATTTCCAAGTCCAGCCTGATTTCTTCCCTGTGTACCCCTTGTGCAGACTGCCACCAGGAGCCAGGATTTAGGAAGAAATCATCTGTCATGTCAGAGGGAAGGTGGGAGTTATCAGGCTGATTGGCATTGCATTTAGTGCATCTGGGCTGCCTACAGCCTTGGGAGACCCCATGAAGGAGGTTCTGGTCTGGGTAGAAGCAATAAAGTTCTGTGCTGTTCTGCCCACATGTGGTAAGAGAGACTGGAATTCTGCCTGTTGCTAGATTCCCCACGGGAGGATTGCAGGAGTGGCTGTCACAACGGAAGGCTTGTAGCTTTACTGGATCTGAAATACAATAGAAAGGAACAAAACTAGACAGACTTTCTCAGGCCACTCTCATTATTAAAAATAGGGAAGGAGATATAAACTCCTGACAATCTAAACCATCACAGAGACACGTGACACAGATCTAAACTGCTAAAGGACTGTCAAAACATCAGAACTTTCAGCACCACAAGTGAGGACAGATTTTTGAAAGAGCTCCAGTGTGCCATTCTTTTCAGAAAATTTGACCTAATTGTCACAATATTAGTTTGTGGGTGAATCTGGCCTTATTTTAGGTGCCTAAATGGGAAGTGAACTCTTCTAAAGAACTGGCCCCAATTGTCAATGCTAAGCACTTGAAAATCCAGCCTTGATTTCTTCTGAAAATGTGACCCCACTTGTCCAGTATTACACATCCGAGTATCTCTTTAATGATTGAAAAGCTTGTGTTATGTCACTTTTATTATACTCTAGTGAAGCTAGGCACCTGCAGAACTTGGATAGCTCATGTTTTATATATTATTTGTTTTGCAAATGCACCTACAGAATCCAATCAGGGATTGAAGTGCTACTGTTCTGGACTCTATACAAACATAAAACAAAAAGATGGCTTCTGCTCCTAAAATTAAGGCCAGCATTTTCACATAAAGGTGCCTAAGATTAGGTTGGTACCTACATCCATATTTAGGCTTTGCCTAAGCAGACTGATTTTCAGACATGTTGATTATTAACATCACATGGAATTTGGGATTTTAGCAGCTCTAAAGAATCAGTTCCCTTCTTTAAGTACCCAAAAAATGTGTCAAAAGATAAACTTCAAGCCACCAGGTTTGCAAATACTGGGCAAAATGTTTAGAAACTAAGTTCTACTATTTATACAGTTATTTCGTTACAAACTACAACAATTAAAAGAAATCTAAAAACCCCTAATATTTATACTTTTCATCTTTCTACTTCTTGTATAAAAATCATCAATACCTTGTGACACTTAAGTTATAGATCCGAAGACCTTGTTATCAATCTAAGGAGAATCACCTACCTAATGACATACCAGACATTATTCATTTCTTAACAGTCCAGAATAAATTAAAGTCTGATGTTATAAGGTCATAAATCTAATCTGAGGGGAATCACAAGTCAAATCTTAGGACTCTATATAAGTCTTACAGGAAATGACACTTCCAGAGAAACTTGGAATGACCTGAAATCATTGGTAGTCTAGGAACAGTCCAAAAATCAACATTTATAATAGATTTAGCAAATTATTGGCCAAACTCTGAAATCCTTATTTAGCTTTTATGCTGTCCTTACTTGGGCAAAACATTCCTTGGCTTAAAAGTCAAGTCAGATCTGAGAAAATGTGAGGATTTTTCCCTATAAACTGATGGAATTATAAACTATACTTTATGGTTCAATGCTTATGGAGAAAAAAATATGAACCCAGCCCATGTGGCTTTGCTCCTTGTTTCTCTTCTGTCCTTCATTTTGAGGTAAATAGTAGCTTTTATGCTGCAGATTTCAGGAGTGAATGGCAAGGGTCTCCAGTGGTCCAAGAGACGAACCAAGCAGATTGTGTGTCAGTCACACAGGCAGGAAACAATCTCTTCGGAGCTGCCTTATGGACTTGTGCAATATGTACCAGTGCTCCCCACAATGCAGCTCATTGTATTATGAAGACCAGTGCAAAAAGGGGGTGAAGCCAAGGCCCACTCATGCCTCAGAAATCTTCTTTGCAGGGTGGAGAAGCAGGAACAAGCCTTCCTGCACAGGCCTCCAACACTGAATTGTTGAGCCAGGATTTATCAGGACCGGGCTCTTTGCACCTTTTGTCCCATTGTGTATCACAGACTAAAATGTAGGAATCAGAAGCACCATGCTATCAATCTGGCAGCTTAAAGAGGTAGTAAATCACCTTAAAAATTGAGAAATGTTTTAAAGATATGTGTATCAATAGAGCTCCACAGCCTGATGATAATAGTCTTCAAACTAATACTGTGAGCCTATTGTAATGAAAATTATAAACCAGGCACAAAGATGTTTTATCACCATATGTTTTGGAGTTCAAAATTGAGATTTTTTTTCCCGCAAGACTTTCTTTCCCTTAATATCTTGCCTTTGAAGCTCTTTCAAGACATTCATTCACCATTCACCCTGACCTCATTTGGTGTCTGAGCCAAGTGTATTGTGCAATATGGGCTCAATAACCATCCTGTTCAGACCCTTTTTCTGAGAGGTTCACAAAAGATGAGATGCAAAGTAGGAATTCTACATGGTGCCGAATGAGGCCAGTGATCCACTTAAGTAATAGACAATACTCAGTGCTGATAGTAGCACTGGTGAATAACTGTGTTTTTGTTGTTGTTTTGGTTCAATCCAAAATGGAATTGTTTTGGTTTTTCTTGCTGAATTGAAAGACTGAAAAAAATGTTTCAGGTCAAACAACATGTTTCATTCCAGATTGTTTTTTATTCTTTGTTTAAAAAAAGAAAAGAAACTAGACACATTTGTAAACAAAACATTGTTTCACAACAAAAAGTCAAAGTATTTTGTTTTGAAGCAAATCATTTTGATTTTTCTAAATGTTTTCTTTCTTTCTCCATCAAAACTGCATTTTTCAGTGAATAATCTGTTCATTCAAAACATTTTGCCAAGCTCTGCTGAAGGGTTTTCTGCCACAGAACAATGAGGATACATCTACATAGAAGGGCAAAAGTTGAATTAAGCTACGCAACTTCAGCTACGTCAATTGTGTAGCTTAAGTCGAAATAGCTTAATTCAGCTTTTGGCACTGTCTACACAGCAGGAAGTCGAAGGAAGAGTACTCTTCCTTCAACTTCCCTTATTCCTCGTGAAATCAGTGTTACCATGAGTCAGAATAAGAAGTCCTCCAGATCAAAATTATTTAGAAATAAAGGCTTGTAGTGTAGACACACACTATGATAATGCTACTGTGTAGATGTACCCCTAATAGACTAAGGGAAATTACCTCAAATCCAGCAAGGCTTAAGGGGAAGACTTGTATTGATTTTAAATATTTCTGTATAAAGGGTTTTTACACAGTATCTCCCCTTGTAATTTGTCCATTATGCCCTGCCATTCACTTGCCTCTCTTTGCAAAACAGAGAGATGTGGCCCATTTAATTTTACTATCAATTTTCATTTTTAGATGTCATACTTGTTAAGATTGGAGGTCCAGAAATCTGGAGATTTGGGGCAAATGATGTAACCTAATTTTAGTTTATTTAGTTGAATGACAGTGACTGTCCAGATGCTCAAATCATGAGAAGGTTGAATCCCAGGATGGATTTTAAGAACATTGGGACTACAATCTTGGTTGGCTATGGTATCTCCCACGGTTTGCATCTAGATAACTCTGGTGGTTCTGTTAATCTCCAGCCCTCTTTGTCCTTGTCCCAAACTGGTTAAAGTGCTGTAGTTGAGTTGCTAACCCATTGTGTTGGCTCTGCTTGCCCTGCGATGGGAGAATGTTCTGGCTACTTTCTGCCATTGGCTGGAGATGCTTCAGCCAGGCTGGCTGCTAGCTCCTGGCAGGGTAAACAACTCTCCTGCTGCCACCTGGCTGGGAGGTCTCTGGCCCAAGCCCTGTGTGTCAATCTCTGGACACAGCTCACAAGTCCCTGTGGCCAAGGATTACTGGCCAGAGCACTGCATATGAGTCAGACCAGCTGTCAGACCAGGGCTGCTCTCTCAGATCCCATGACTCACCCTGGGCACTCCCCCCAAACTTTAATTGGTCCCATGATATTCCCCTCCAGCGCTGCCCCCAGGGACTCATCACTCAGACATGCTGCAGCAGCTCGTCTGCACTGACTCATCCCGTAAGTAAGACCCCACTTAATTTGCAATATTGTGGAAATGGAAGATCTTGCAATTTTAGGCGTTCACCAGCGTTCCCTGTAAGTTGTGTGCTTGTGCACCTGCTCAGGAGAGATTCAAATGTCACCCAGCTGATCAGCAGAGAGCCCAGTGCTAGATGGTTTTGTTTCTACTGGTGGTACACGTTCACACGTGCCTCGGTGCCGATTCTGCACACGAATGGAAAAGATTAGAGGGAACATTGTCTTCCACCACAATTTTTATTTTAATTGCTTTACTTTGCACAGTTGACAATTTTGCATATCCTTTGGGGTTTTGAACACACACTTTTTCCCCAATTAATACAGCGGAACCCCATCTATGAGTAGATTTCTTGGATGGCTAACAACAGCTCTGACTGGTCTGCCATAGTTTTGATATATTTGCTCTCAGGCTAGCAGCTTGTCACTTTGAATTGCATTTATGCATTCTCTGGTTATGACAGAACAGCAGAAGGTTCAGAAACTTAATCTGACAGTTTGTCTGTAGTTTATCTAAGTTCAGACCCCTGCATGAGGCAGCAAGGGCATCCTGGCATGTGTGAATGTGCACCACCAGTAGAAACACAAACTAAATGTGGGTGTTCTGCTAATCAGCTGGGTGGTGCTGGAATCTCTCCTGAGCAGCCACACAAGCACATAGCTAAGCCTTAAGATACCACTGAGATGTGTAATACACCCTATGGCTAGAAGAAGGTCAATCTATAAAGTTGTGCGGACATAGGTCTTTCTTCATGGAAAGCCTTCACAGACCGTACTACAGCAAAGATTTGAAGGAAGACACAAATCATTTGCTACCTTGGGAAAGGGAGTGAGGGAATTCTAAGTATACAAAACATCATAGAAAAAATCATGGAGACAAGAATGAGTGAGAGCAAAAGATGAGAAACAAGTTTTGGACAGGAAGCTGCTGTTTCTTTTAGGTCCTGTTAGTGGGCTAACAGTCTACTACTGAATGATCTATCTGTGTTTAATGGATAAACTTAAAAAACCACAAATGGTCTGGTAGCACTTTATAGACTAGCAAAACATGTAGATGGCATCATGAGCTTTCATGGGCACAGCCCACTTCTTCAGATGAACGGAGTTTTGAGTTTAGGATGTGCAGACCCAAAATAAATAGGGGGGAAGGGAAAAAAAGGAAGGGGGAGGGAAACAAGGAGCAGAGGGTATGAAAATATCAAAGGGAAAAACAAAGTAGGCAGAACTGGTAACCTATAAGCACCTAAAGATTGGATAGTTAAAAGAAGCAGACAAAGATCATAGGATAGCAGTTAGATCAGAAGGGTACTAACACAAGAATCTACACAGACAAAGAGCTGTTGGCACCTTCACTGAATATTAGGTTGATTATGTCCCAGCCATCCCTCATTACGATTGAGGAGGTTATCAGTGTGAGAATTGAATTTGTGAATGAATTGTAATTCCAACACTTCTCTGTGTGTTTGGCTGATAGAATTGGTTTGTGACAAGACATATTTGGAACATGGATCATGAGGAAGAGCACAGTTGCCCTTTGGATCAACAATGTCATGGAAGTTTATCTGTTCAGTAACGCAACAACACCAATATACAGTTCCTGTCTGAACTGCTATGTCATTAGGAAAAAGGAGAGAACAGATTGCACATGAGCTGGGGGAGAAAGGTTGGTTGAGGGCGAGGAAAAACATTCTGCAGTCGATTAAGAGCTTTTCATTTAAAGAAATCAATCCCCAGGAGCTTCCTCGGTCTGCTGATAATGCATCACTCAATTGGTTCATGCCTGTGACATGAAATGTTGGAGTCAGAGCAGCCAGGGCACTGCTGAAGAAGGGAAACAGCCAGCAACTTCCCCTTAAAGCCAGGAGGGGCTCACTGAATAATTTATAAGATGCTAACCCATCAGAACAGTGCACGGGGTCTGTCTATTACTAAGGCTGAATAACTCTGGCACCCATGATGGACAGTTTGGCCCAATAAGCCATTTAGCTACCCAGCTAGCTTGCTTGCTCACTTATTGATTGGTTGATTGATTGATTGATGCCTAAATGCCATGCAGTGAGGCAGCAGTTTGGTGATGGGCGACTGGCAAATGACAGCCTCTGGCTGATGATTAGTGAGTGTTTCAATTTGAGATGGGTCACATGGCTGAAAGGACAGGCTGGACAACCGTTCAGGCAGCGAGGGCTAACTTCAAATCCCCATTAGGCATCAGAGCCTGACACATGTTAACTGAAGCCATATTAAATATTAAAAAGTGCATTTTTCACCCTCTCTAGAGGCCTGAATAAAAGAAACAGCACCAGGCCACTCGTTTGGAGTCTGATCTAAAGCTGATTGTAAGGAACGGAAAGCGTGCCCATTCATTTCAGTGGGATTTGGAACTGGTCCTTTATTTCTTGTCTACCTAGAGAACCCCAACACAGTGTTTTAAATGTCTCCCATGTGTTCATACTGCAAAGTTTGGATCCATATTTTGTACGCCTTAAAAATCTGGGCTGTCCCGGCCTATTGTATGATAGCTGCAGTTTCACTACTGCTGCGTTTATAAGTCAGTTTCACATTTTGTGTGTGTGCGCACGTGTGCATGTGTTTCATTTTTTTTTTTACTCTATTTACCCATTTTCTTAATAGCTGAAAAATTGTAAATACATATTTTTAAAGCTAACTTTGAGCGGGAGACTGATGTCACCAGGGTTAATTAATGAGCTATAGAGTCATTTAGCTTCACATTGGTAGCAACCAAAACATTTTAGCATTTGTCGGATGGTCAGTGGCCACTGTGAACTGAGTTTGGTGGGTCTCAGTCCATTTACCAGTGGGTAGATAGTCACATCACAAAAACCTCTCTCTCAACTGGTACCAACAGTCCCTCTCACTCCCACCTTCTGAAAGGCCAAGGACTGAATGAGCCATAAAGACTAAACTGTCTCTATTCCACCTCAGGACTTTGGCACACCACCTGGAAGTTAAAGATCACATAGCATGTGGCAGCATATTAGAGTCTTAGATCCAATGTCCTGGCCAAATCCTGGCTTGACCAATTCCATTCTCCATGTCTAAATCTCTCCTACAGTCTCAGTTATACTGAACACTTCTGGCCTGGTTTTCAGAGGTGCTGGGTACCCACAGATCCCAAGGAAACTAACCTCCTCTAAGATAGGCCACTAGTTAAGTTGACCAGACATTCTGATTTTAAATGGACAGTCTTGTATTTATGCTCTCCTGCAGGTGTCCCCATCTTTTCTCAATATCGGGCAAATTGTCCCATATTTTCTGTCTCCCCACATCAGTGCTGGTGAGTTCTACTGCTGACCAGATCCCTGCTTGCCAGCCACCAGAAAGAATCCAACTACACAGTTATCAGGGGTTCAGTCAACTTGCTCTAAATATGAACATTTGTACTGCATAGTCCTAGTTGACTGCTATTGAGGTTGCTTGAATAAGAGAAAGTTTATCAGGTGGTGCCCCGTATTTAGCAAATATGGTCACTCTACCACTAGTGCCCATTAGTTAAAGCAGAGTAAGAAAAAATCTGCACTGCTTGGCAGGTAAGTCAGGCAGCTACCTCTCCCTCATCAATTTTGTTTTAAAAAACCACACGCCTGATTTTAAGCTTTGTGCTAGAAATGGCCATTTTTAGCCAACCCGTGCCCCCTTTTGGAGAGCTGCCACTAGGAGTACAGCAGCGAAAAACCACACACTTTCTGGAGGGAGGGAAGAATGCTGGTAGATGGAGGGCCTGAGCTGCTGTCAGCCCTTCAAGCTGACCCCCAAATCAGGACACTTTCCAGGGGAGCTGCAATGGCTCTTTGCAGAGGGAACAAGACCCTGAGTCTAATTAAGGCAAGAGAGAACAGGAACATTTCCAGATAGAAGAGCCTGCCCACACCCTCAGTTTCACACTTGTTTTTTTAACTCTCCTAGTTGCCTTTCATAATGTTAAGGGGCCAGGCAGTGGGAGAGGGCAAGCATCCTACATACATGTATCCCCCATCAGGATGTTTCAGTCCTGGCCAGGAGGGACCAACTCCAAGGCTGGGTGAGGAGTTTATTTTGCAGTATTTTGGTCAAATATTTGAATAAACAGCCTAGAGTCTTTTAAAAATATCACAACTCTTCAGATTGATTGCTTAATCGTCGGCCTTCAGAACAGCACTAGACCTGTTTTTTCTTTAACCGTGACAGGTCCCACACCCTTACACTGTGTGTGCAAGTCAATACAGAAAAAAAGAAAACATTTTTAGACTTTCTGAGTGATCTGCTTCATGCTGTGTCTCATTAAAATCTCCCCCTGGCTTTGCAAATCTTACACAAGCTGCATTTATGATAGATTTTCCTCCAACTTGTTTTTAACTAGGTGTTCCCCACGTAGCGCCAATAGCTTCACAAGTGACATTTCTGTAAACTTTCTGCACGCCTACCCACATGTGTGCTGCTGGGATAGTTTCAGACAGGGAAACTAGCGATTGCCTGAGGTGAGAGACTAAGGGGACGGAGGTGTAAAATACATGATGAGAGATACTGTACACTTTCCTATAACCTTTCCTTATAATACTGGGGACTGATCTGATTGAAGCTAAGCCTCTGAGAGCTCAGGAAGAACATTTATCTGTTTAGGTATTTTCTCTGTTTAGTATTTAGTATTCAATATTTCAGTTTTTTCACCTCATGAACATATATTTGCAGTTATGGAAATGTAAGGCCTAATCATGTTGTAAGATATAGTCTAGTCAAATAATAACCTGTGCTGAAGCAAATTTGTCTGCATCTGATTTTAATGGAGAAAAGCGGAAAGCACAGAATGTAATTATTCCTCAAGACACTGTATGGAAAGTGATTTTATCAGTGCAATACTCTGGACTTGCAAGTGTAATTTAAACCAGTCTGTAGCCTTCTCTAAAGAGAGATCATAAGTCAATTCCCTGATGAAAACGACAGATAAATCAACCCAGGGGCTCATCTCCCTTTTTATCAATACTGTTTTCATATTTCTCTGACCTGATCATCATAGTTCATCCTGTTTTTTATTATCCTTTCAACCTTAAAGATGTATTAAACCATGACAGGAAAAGCTGTTCTTCCACTCCAATGCCCAGCTTCCATGCCCTCAGGGGAGCCATTCTTTATCATAATCAAGATATTTTTAGAATCCTATGTAAATACCAGTGCAGTTTAATCAAATATGAGAAATGTCCAGCTGCTACACATTGGTCCCAGTCCTACTGACTTTCTAACATTAACATTAACATTAACCATATTAATTTAGCCTTGCCCCTCAAATCCTGATCAAAGTAAGAAGAATCTTGAGTGAATGGTCTATCCTTGTACAATAACAATAATATTTCCTTGACAGAATGGCTCTGTCTTTTAAATATTTTTTAAGTAAAACTAATCTTATCATAGTTCAGATCTTTTCAGCAGTGCCACACAAAGAAAGAAAGAAAGAAAGAAAGAAAGAAAGAAAAAAAAAATCTGCTTTCCCTACTTCCACCCCCTAACTCTTTTATTTATTGTTTTTTTTAATGTTAGGTTTAACTGTCCCATGACTGATAATAATAATTGATTAATTTGCTTACCTGCTTCACCATGACCAGAAACAATGTACTCCAAGAACACAATCAGCATGATGCCTTTATGCTGCATGTCTGTAAGGGGAGAAATATCTGTCCTTAGTGGAGCAAAAAGAATTTCATAAATCTACAGGTTTGGTATCTGCATGGTTTCTTTCTTTCTTCCTTCCTCCCTTTCTTCACCTTCCTCTCAGGGCAGAGGTCCTGGCTGGTGTCTCATTCTTCTTGTTTTATTTTAAATCCAGATAGCTTTCCAGGTCTCAGATGGCTTCTGTGTGTGTTCCCCACATTGCTTCCAAATAGATACATGAATGCATAGATATTACCCCTTAGCATGCAGAAGGTAGGTGAAATTCACATCTCTGACACAGCCCCCAGACAAACCATCACTGAAGAAGCAAAGCAAAGCTCAGCTCTCCGGTCAGATCTGATCACATGCCGTTATTTATTTGCTATTTAAATCTTTCACTTTCATTTGCGGTCCTTGCTTCTTGGGTCCCCCGCCCCCATGATCCCCTCCCTACGCCCCCCCTCTGCTGCTAATGGGGGTGCAATTAGGGGCCATGCACCATTAAACCCTGCTTCGTTATGAATATTGTCCTAGACAGTGCGCTCGTCCCTTTGCTCCCTGAGGCAGAGTGTCATTGGAAGAACCAAGTTTGCTTTTCTCTCTTAGAGATGATAGGACCCCCACCACCACCACCACCCGTCCTTGCTCTTACTCTCACTCTCAAGGGGCCAGCTTCAGAGGCTGGTGGCCAAAGGATAATAATGAAACCACCCCTGGTGTCAATGCGCACGGAGTCGATTGCGCCCTTTTACAGTTCTTCTCTGCCTACTGGAACTGGATTTGTTCCTGGAAATTATGACACATTAGGGTCCTGGTGGGGAGGGGGGTAGCGTTTGGTTTAGGGGAGCTGGGGACTCAGATGGGGGGATCCCTTATGCCTTGCAGAAAAAAAGGGGGCGAGAGATGCTCCCTTTCCCTATCTGAACAGGGGTTGGGGATTTTCGCCCCCTCTTCGTACTATTGAACTAGCTTCAAGTCCCCCCCCCCCCGGTCTCCCTTCAGCTTCTAACACATCCCTCCGTCCTAACTTCTGCTCTCCGGTCTGTCTGGATGCAAAGGGGATTATCACATGGCATCTTCCTGTTCTTTATATGTTTTTAGGGGTGGTGGGGAAGGGGGAGGGAGGGGGTCGCTTCCACCCCCCGGCTGGCCTTGCGGTTGTTGCTCCTTGCTTCAGCAGCATGTGTTATTTGTTTGCCAGCCACATCTGCCTCCTCCAGGAGCCTGGCTGGGCGTGGAGGAGAGGTGGGAGCAGACTTGTCACTTTCAACTCCGGCGCGTCCCAACTTTGCTCGTGTGCCTTTAAATTAAATACCCGGCGCGTGGGGCTGGGCCGCCTCCCACCAGCTGCTCGGCGCTCGCCTCTGCAGCGCCCTCTGTCATGCAGCAGGGATAATGACAAGTGCTTGCTGCAACGGGGAGGAAGCAGCCTCCAAAGCACGCGGGAGGGAGCAGTGAGCTCAGAGGGGAGGAGGGGATTTCAAAACCAAATGGCCTGGTGGGTTAATCAAATCTGCCAACCCACTGGATGGCGAGGCAAGATGTGTTAAGATAAGAACAGGCACTTTTGTCTGTGCCCTGCCTTGTGCCACAAATGAGTCAGTCCCTGCCCCCAAAGACCCTACCCTAGAGTAGCCCTGATCTTGTAGGCAGAGCCACACAAGCAGTGCCGGGCACTAGCTTTAGAGCTGGACTGGTTTGTCTTCATGGGGGGCTTGACACAGGTGTAAGTTGTTAGGAGCATAGAATTCATTGCTTAAGGGCCCAGTCCTGCAAACACAGCCCTGCCTTTTTCTAGTGACTAATGTGGGCTTGATGCTTGCCTTTATTAACCCACCTTATGTCCCTGTCACTCCCCTGGAAATAAACTGCAATCATCAGACAGAAGTGGGCCTAATGGGAATTTTAACATGAAAAAGGCAACTCATCTAAATATTTGCAGGGAAACCTAAGGAAGGGAGTAATTTGTCTGGGATAGAGAGAAGGTAATATGTATATTTTTGTGTATTTTGCTCCTCACTTTTTCCTTTTCTTTTAGCAAGCTTCTTTTTTTAAAAAGGAAAAGTAAACATTTTTTAAAATAAGGAGAAAATTAGAACTTTTTTCTTCCTTTGCTTCTTCTTTTTAAAACCACAAGAATGTTGCATAATAATTATGCAATATACTCCAGCCACCTATTATAAACCACATCCTAGGGTTCAACCTTGTAGGCTTCAGTGGGACTTGAGGATGTACATCTCATACCATCAAGCTCCATGTGACAGTAATAGGAGGCCGTTGTGCATAGTGCAAACAAACAGTTTTTGTTCTTGTTGCACTTATGGAAATGTTATTGCTGCACTTATAGAATTTAATAGCAAAAATAATAATATTTATATTTTTCAACCTTTCTGTCAAATTGAATAGACAATAATATCCCTATTATAGGACTCTGTAAATTTGGTCATGAAAATCTGAAAGAAAGGGCATCATTTTCTTCTAAATACTATAAGATTTCAGAGTAATTTCTATAGAACACTATTTAATTTCTTAAGAATTGTATTGATTTCACTCTTTTACATCACATAGGACAATGAACTTTAAGTCTGAGATGTTCTTATTTCACACCTGACAATTATTTTAATCTCTTTCTCTTTCAGATTATGGGCTCAGTCCTTACTCAGGTAATACTCCCAGGCTGTGTCTAGACTGGCGCGTTTTTGCGCAAAATCAGCCGCTTTTGCGCA
>JANRFK010004440.1:26841796-26857628 GCA_030068395.1 Apalone spinifera | reverse complement strand
TCCGTTAAAAGTATTGCCGCAAAATCATGCCAGTCTAGACGTAGCCGATATGTTCTTTACAAATCCATGTTGGCTGTTTCCTATCGCCTTATTTTCTTCCAGATGTTTGCAGTTGAATTCCTTAATTACTTGCTCCATTAGGAAAAACTTCCTAACTATCAGGGTGGTTAAGCACTGGAATAAATTGGCTAAGGAGGTTGTGGGATCTCCATCTCTGGAGATATTTCAAATCAGGTTAGATAGATAGGTGCTTGGTCCCTCCATGAGGGCAGGGGACTGGACTCCCTTCTAGTTCCAGTGTTCTATGATTCCATGCTCTTGGAAAGGGAACAGAAAAAGGACATAAACTCAGCAAAAAAAATCCAAACAGTTATTCACAAAAAAGCATTTGCTCAGTTCTTCCATGTATTTGTTGAACTGTATTTGTAGATTAGGTAAAAATATCCCTAGCAATCCTATTATACTCCAAATAATGCAAGATACAAATCACTAACATTGATGACTCTGGCCAGGTTAGAAAATAACATTTTCATTCCTCCAGCACTTGATAGTCAAAAAATGTTGCAAAATTTTCCTTGTTACACATTTTCCCCTCCCCTACACATAATTTTATCCCAAATAATTGCATTTTGTTTTTAAGAGTGTGTGGGGCAAAATTTATCCTCTTATTTGAAATTCTCCAGCCCCCAAGTCATTGTACTTATGACTCGCTGCACCGGATATGTCTGCTAACAAAAAACAGCCTTATCCTATATTAGGTATTGCTAGGATTTCTGTGTTAGCTAGTAACATGCTCTTGAAAAACAGCTGCTTATCAAGCTGCTGAAGGGATGGTCAAATTTTAAAAAAATAATTTGCATTTTCTACATCCAGTGAATGGATTTTTTTTTCTTTTCGTGTTGTTGATAAAATGGTGAATTGCAGCCTCTGGATTTTATTGACTCTCAACTGATGTAAAGGGTCATATTTCTGTCACCCTCCAAGATGATCTGACCCTATGTGCTCAAAAGTAAGCACACCGATGCCAGGTACATTTTCTTACATAGTCAGAGGATCTTTTCCCGTATATCTTATTCATCTTGTCTTTTCTGGCATCCCTTATGGATGTTAGTTCTCACTGAAGTCAGAGGGAGTTTTGTGTGTGGAAGGCTAGTCTGTTCAAATGGTTAATTAGCTGGATAACTCCAGTGGTTCTCAAAGTGTGGTCTGTGGACCAAGTGGTCTACAACTGTCTCGGAACTCCCCCCGCCCCTGAAGCGGGGAGCCCAGGCTGGTGCTCCAGATCCATGCCCCACTCCCCACAAGATTGGAGTGCCAGCTTCCCACTGAAGGGGAGGGAGGAGGCACAAGCCTCACAGTCTGGATCCGGCTCAAGGGGAAAGAGAGTGATTCTGTGCATTGCCACTTCTTCTCTCCCTGGCTGGGGGAATGGCAGCTCAGGAAAATGCTCACCTGGAAGCTTTTCTCACTGCTCTCATTGGCCAGAATCATGGCCAATGAGAGCAGTGGTGGGCAGTGCCCGGGAGCAGCAGGAGACATGGAGCTTTCCCTATTCCCCTCATGCCCAGACCCCACACCTCATTCCGTTCATTCACCCTCCTCCCACTGAGGCCCTGCACCCTCAGCCCTCTCCTGCACCCTCCCTCCCAGACTCCCCACTCCCATCCTGCTTCTACACCCAACTTCCCAGTCAGACCCGCTTCCCTGCCCCTCCTTCACCCATTTTGTCATCATGGGTGGTTGGCTGGTGGTCCACAGAAAGTTCTGCCTTGAGCAGAGTGGGCTGTGGGCCAAAAAGTTTGAGAACCACTGTTCTAAGCCATAGTCCATTGGAGTGCACTAGAGATTTACTCTTTTAAGTAAAGAGTGTCTTTTAAGGGCTTTTGCTGAACTGTCTTCTCGCTCTAGAACAATGACTATACTGAGAATAATAAGGTTGATTTGAGTCCATGGGTTTTCACTGTCCTCTGTTCTAGGTGCCACAATTCCCATACTGCACTACTCCAATTTACATTCTTTATAAATTATCTGCATCCATGACTCCCTCATGCAGCCACCGGAGGGTGCTGCAAGTGCAGGGTATATGTATTCCCCCCCTCCCCAAAACCAAAGTCTCTCCCACATTGTAAGTACCTGTGAACTCACCAGATCATAAAGGAAACTGTATCTCCAGTCCCTTCAAATCACCCAAATGAAGCTATTAAGTTAAATGTGATTTGAGACTATCTTGACCGGAAAGCAGTTTGCATAGTGCTTCCATTTATAATTCAAGTAGGAAATATTTTTCGTGACCTTTGTGTGCAATTAGCCTTTTAAAGATTTTAAAATCATTGTCCTCATTATAGCTGTAATAATGCAGAATGTGGAATACATATTGGTTACATGATTTAACAAAATGTTATACAAAGATAATAGCATATGTGTATCACCTTTCATCTCAAAGGATATCAATGTACTTTGCAAAGTATCAGCAACATTTCTGCAGGCAGAGGGAATACAGCATCTTAGCACAGCCTGCAGAGTTTAATTCCATGTGCAAAAATAAGGGTAATATGAAATTACTTCTACCACTGAAGAAAATTGTAGTAAATACATAATAACGCATAGCAAAACAGTACGCAATGGCTTGGATTGCAAAGTGTTGTGAATACTAATGCAACTAAAATGTAGGCAAGGAGACTACTAAGCAAGCAGCATGTAATGTGAATCTGTCTCTGTCACGAGTGAAAATCCTACTCTAATGAAAAGTGTCATAAGAGCTACGCACCCACCACAGGCCAGGGCCTCACGGTTGTCATGTCTGAACAATGACTACTTTGGCAGCACAGTGCCCCCTAGCATAATAAAGAATTGGTTTAGATCTGACTTACAAGAAAGTACACTAGGTACTTACCACATCACCAAAGCCACTTCCTGCAATGTCTGGTTTCTCAGGCTATGTTGAACAACTGTAAAATAAAATAATTTGACAAAAATATAGCTTCAGTTAACCTTATCAATTCATAGGTTGACTTTCTGAGTGATGGAACAGTGATAAATAGCTGATGAGTATCAAGAAGTGTGTGTGTGATTTGCCTAAATTACCACTCACCTGTGATTATTTGGGCATTTCAAATTTTATATCAAATATGCAGCATTTTGTATGATTTCTCTAGCACAAGTACATTTAGGTTTATTTATTTAAATGTTGGACAAAATGACTTTATTCATTCAAGCAATTCATTTTCCAATTTTAACATTCTGCATGTTTTGCACATTTTTTGTTTTCCTTTCCTGAAAACAGGCTTATTTTTTCTCCAAAATCAGCCTATTTTAGTTGAAATTGACCTTAGTTTTGCCTCAGTAACGTGCATTCCTTAGCAAGGTTTTCTATGAAAGTTAGTCCATTTTTCAGTTTGTAAGAAATGTGAAAAATCTTGAATTTATATTTCATTATGAGCATTTCACAAGGTTACTTTTAATAGGAGATATCATATAAGAATCCATTATCAAATGTAGATATCCAGCTATGAATATACTCAGAGTGAAATTTATCTTTATGCAGAGAAATCTTTATACATCTCTGTTCCTGGGTTCTCTTATTCGACATCTTAGAGAAGCCGATTGTCTTTCCCACTCTAGCCCATTTGTGCCATTCCAGCGGTGCAAAGAGGTCATAAACTGGCTGTATCTCCACAGTTAAGGCTTCCCTGGCCTCAGGGAGTCTTCACTTGCTTAGAGACAGCAGAGCTGTTTCCTACATCACTGCCTTTCTGGCTGAGCATAGTGGGATGCCATCATAGAACCCTACTGCCTGGTTATCCTCAGCTGGCTCCTTGCTCTCCTCCCCTCTTTCTGCTGCTGTGGTTGGCGAGACTAGAGTGTTTTCTGTTTGTGCAAGCATTAGGATGAAGAAATAGCATCATAAATGTTTTTGTTTTTTCATTTCTTAGATCCTTATTCTTTCCTTACAGTCTGGGCAGGCTTCCCATCATATCGGATAAAGCTCATGTTGTTATGATAACCACCCACCTAGTCGTTCTCATTTATCTTTGCCCTTTTCTTTGACAGCTGGCTTTGCAGAATGCCCTGCGTTATTTCCCACCTGAAATCCATAAAGAACTGGCACTGGAATTTGCAGATGAGCTGAAGCTCTATGGCCATATATACATGTACAGATTCTGTCCCGAAATTGAGATGAGGTAAGGTTGGAGGGCAGTCAGTTGCCACTGCCATGCTTGTACTCTGGATATGAAATTCACTACTGTGTCTCGTGTGTAATAACAAAATAGTAGCTTCATTTGTATTGAGGCTTGGTCATAGTGTTGCAATGCTGCCCCATAAGCTGCATAACAGAGGTTCTTCGTACTCTGTGCTCTCTAGTGCTCTCTGGCCACACAAAAAATTCCCTTTGGCATTAGTGAGCATTCCACTGCCCAGCAAGGGAAATGTTGGGCACCTTTGTGGGTGGCCAATAGATTGGCCTTCCCTCTCTAGTCCTCGTTACATTGTGTTCCTTATTTGAAAGCTGGTCTAATCTAGAGACAGGGCTGCCTGGGTTGTGCCATGTGGGACTCTGACAGTGATTTAAAAGGCCTAGGGTTCCGGCCGCTCTGCTGCTGCTGCAATAATGGTGGTAGCGGCAAGGAGTCCTGGGCCCTTTTAAACTGCCAGATCCCAGGCCAGCTGTCCTCCTTTACCCCCCGTACAGTCCCCCACGTTGGCAGCCCTGTCTAGAGACATTTACTTTGGGCTTTTACATTGGTGATTCGAGCTCCTGGAAAGCTTGTAAAACATTTGGTGTGAAATTCATCCCTGTGCAGAGAGACTGCACAAAGCCAACGTACCACTGAAGTCTGACACATGCCCACGTTGTGTATAGTGTTTCACAAGCATCCAAAGTGCCGGCCCAACTGTACGAGTAAGTCTTATATGCACCACTGATGCAGGATTATGTTGGCTGGCAAAACGACTCAGTTATTATTTATAGACTGCAGATTTCAACCCATAGTCTGTCGTTTTGTTAAAGCCAAAAGCTGATGAATCAGTGGGAGAAATCAAATACTCTTGAATGGTTTGGGAACCTGATGCCTGACCCTGATCTGAAATACACTAGCCCTTGTTGACATTTGGAGGGTGCTGTAGAAGATAATACATTTACTCCATCTTTCAGAAGGGGGCAAAGATTTGTGGAGCAGAGCAGTTTTGTCAAGGGACTGCTAGTGGATTAGCTGTTGTTTTTAGTCTGATTAGTTATGTTCTAATCTGTGTCAGACAAGGGCATGTTTAATATCTTAATAGAAATCTAAATAAATAAAACAAATAACTATAAAGCACTCAGATGTGTGCAGACAGTGGTGTCTCCAAGCTGTCAGCACAAGACTGGAGGCCAAATCCTGCAGACCTGAACTAAAACAAAGTGCACTGTAAAAACGTTGGGAGTTTTCTCTGAACAGGACTGCATGAATGGACTCTAGGTAGCACAATGCACTGAGAACTAAAAAGTTGAGGATGAACTTACCACAACTGTGACTGGAGTACATAACCCACCAGGTCACTTCCATCTCTTGTCAATAATTCGTTGATTGCATCAGATATTTTTATAGTATGTTTATTTTTCAATTTCCATTTTTGTAACAGTTTATTTGAATCTTAAAAATAAAAAAAAGTCTTTTCGTTTCCACCTGGGAAACTTTGGTTGTTCTCATTTGTTTATTTGTGTTTCCTATGGAATGTGGTCCAGCATGCTTCTGTTTCAATAATATCCTTGTTCAAATAACAACATTCTTTGTGTTACAACCTATTCTTAGATATTTGCTATGGTTGCTTATGGAACCAGTCCTGTACTGAGGCAAGACTAAGTATTATCTAGGCCATCCCTGACAAGTGTTTGTCTAAACTGTTCTTAAAAACCTCCCCTAACAGAGCTTTCACAACCTACCTAGTTGATTTTTCCAGTTCTTAACTACCCTGAGAGTTAGGAAATTTTTCTTATGTCCAACCTAAATCTCCCTTGCTACAATTTAAGCCGATTGCTTCTTGTCCTGTCCTCAGTGGATAAGAACAATTTATCACCCTCCTATTTATATCAATCTTTTATGTATTTCATGTCCCCCTGCTCAGTCTTCACTTCTCCAGACTAAACAAACACATTTTTCCCCCCGATTTTTCTCGTAGGTCATATTTTCTAGACTTTTAACCATTTTTGTTGTTCTCTTCTGAACTTTTTCCAGTTTGCTCACATCTTTCCTGAAGGGTGGTGACCAGAACTGAAAACACCGCTGCAGTTGAGGTCTTATTAATGTTGGAAGAGTGGAAGAATTACTTTTTGTGTCTTGCTTACAAAATTCCTACTAATACATCCCAGAATGGTGTTTTGCATTGTTTGAGAATAGTATTACACTGTTGACTCGAATTTAGATTGTGATCCATTATAACCTCTGACCCTTTTTTGCAGTACTCCTTCCTAGGCAGTCACTTCCCATTTGGTATTTATGCAACTGATTATTCCTTCCTATGTGTAATACTTTGCATTTGTCCATATTGAATTTCATTCTCTTTATTTCAGACCATTTCTTGAGTCCATGAAGATCATTTTGAATTCTATTACTGTCCTTCAGGGTGCTTATAATCCTTCCCATCTTGGTATCATCTGCAGACTTTTTAAGTGTATTTGTTAGCCATTATCCAAAACATTTGTGAAGTTATTGAATAAAGCCAGAACTTTATTCTATGAATCTACTATAAGATGGGTGCACACCTGATTGAAAACCATATATGGGAAATAGTTATCTATGGTTCACAGCCAAGCTGGAAGGGTATATTCAATCAGGTACTAATCTGATTGAATATACCCTTCCAGCTTGGTTGTGAACCATAGATAACTATTTCCCATATATGGTTTTCAATCAGGTGTGCACCCATCTTATAGTAGATTCATCTAGACCAAGGCTGGACAAAATACAGCCTGTGGGCTGCATCTGGCCCACCAAGCCACTAGATCCACCTCCACCTTCCCACAAATCTCTGTGGAAGAAGAGAAAGACGTGCTTTTTGAGAGAGCTGTACTACGTGCACTGTTCCAAAAGCCACTGCAAGTGCTGCAAGTGTGGTCATGCTATTGCACTGGCATCTGACTGTGTGGACAACAGTGTTTTCATTGCTGCACTCTGACTGGTGCTGTAACTGCCAGTGCAGACATGACCTTTGTTTTAGTTTTCACCAAAAAGATTAGCAATGAGATGACTAACCTCAGTGTAAGTGGGGTAGGATCTGTAGCTAGCACAGGGAAACAAGTTAAGAATTATGTAGACAAGTTAGATGTCTTCATGTCAGCAGGACCTGATGAAATCTATCCTAGAATATTTAAGCAACTGGCTAAAGAGATCTGAGTCATTTTCCATTATCGCTGAGAATTTATGGAATATGGAAGAGACTGCAGAGCACTGGAAAAGAGCAACTATAATACCAGCCTATTAAAAAAAAAGTCCTTAGTTTGAATTACCTGTTACACCTCATTCCAGGAGGAGTAACAGGTAATTCAAACTAAGAACTTATTTCGAATTACCGTTTAACTGCCCGCGGCTACACGCGGCAGTTAGTTCAGACTAAGGGGATTTAAAAATGGCGACCGGACGGGAACATGCAAATAAAGCCTGGGATATTTAAATCCCGAGCTTCATTTGCAAGTTTGAATGCCTACATTAGCCTCCCTAGTTCGAACTAGGGGGCTAGTGTAGACATACCCGGGATTACTATGTCAGAGAGGCTCAGGCCAAGGGGCGGAGGAGTGTGAGGGAAGTTCAGGGATGGAAGTGCAGGCACTTGGTTGCTCAGCTACCAGATCCCTGGGCAGTGGGGAACATGCTATCTGGCCACTGGGCCCCTGACGGTGGCCAAGGCACTAGGGACCACACACAGCCTAGGGTGCGGGCAACATCCAGAGCCCTGTCCCCAGCCAGCCAGCCAGTCTCCTAGTGTTGTGCCGCACCTCGGTGCACTGGCACTTTTATCTTTGCTTGTCCTCTCAATAACGTCTCTTTTAAAAACTGCTAATTCTCCTGAACTCCTTTTTCTTGATGACTTGCTTCTCACAGGATCTTACCTACCGATTCTCTATGTTTGCTGAAATCTGCCTTCATGAAGTCCATTGTCTTGATTTTGCTTTTTTCCCTCCTACCATCCTTAAAATCCTGAACTCTTATTGCATGAAAAACTTAAACAACAACGAATAGTCTAGTAGCACCTTAAAGACTAACAAAACATGTAGATGGTATCATGAGCTTTCGTGGGCACACCCCACTTCTTCAGATGACAGGAGTGTAGGAAGTCCAGATCCAAGAATAAATAAGGGAAAGAGGGAGCGGGATAGGGGAGTGGGGGAGGGAGGGAAAAAATGGAGGGGAGGAAGAAAAAAGAGACAGAGAGTAGATAAGCTTCAGAGGGATAGCCAAGTTAGTCTGTAACAGGAAAGACTAAAATCAACAAATAGTCCAGTAGCACCTTAAAGATTAATTTATTTCATGATCACTTTCACCCAAGCTGCTTTCCACCTTCCAGTTCTCAACCTGATCCTTGCTATTGTCAGTATCCAATCTAAACAGCCTCTTCTCTAGTTGCTTTCTCCATCTTCTGTGGTAAAAAGCAGTCTTTGGTGCATTCCAAGAATTTGTTAAATGATTTGTGCCCTGCTGAATTATTGTCCCAACATAGTAATTGACCATATCTATGAGATCACGTCCATCTCAACCTCAGTACAAGTGTGTACAACTTTGATATATGTATCCATTAATCTTATGTCATAATAAATTATTTTAGTTATCCACTACTTGTTTTGTTATTCCCCCAAACAAACAAAAACCCATGCATTTTTAAAAAAGCAACTTTCTTTTTATTTTAGTGGTGATTACAAGACAGTTTTCTCTTTGTCTTCCAGAATACAGGTAAACTAAAGGAAATATGTGTAAGGGGGTAAGACCAGCTACTAAATTTGTGCAATACACATTTTCAGTTTGGGGTTAGAAGTTGGTCAGCCAATGTCTGATCAATGTCACTGGCAGGTATCATCCAAACCTTTTCAGAATAAACATCTTTCTATATGAAGCAGAAGTCTAGCCGTCACGTCTGTGTGCAAACAGAAGGATGCCTGTTTAGACATATCAAACATGTCACTCTATCTATCCTGCCAGAATGACTTTCTGATGGCCATAACAACTTTTCTGCTTGTGGAATAGGAGGAAGCAAAATAGTGAAACCTTTTTATAATGGTTACACACTTTCTGATATTATCAGTATGATTGATTTGGGTTAGCCCCTTGAGGTCCCTGATCCATTGTGCTGTGCCCTGCACAAACATATAAGAAAAAAAGTCCTTACCCTGAAGAATATACAGTATAAGCATAAGAATAAATATCTCAGACCAAGCTGATATAACAAATAGTGGGGGTGAAGGAGTAGTGCAGGGTAGCAATGAGACAATTCCAGTAGTTGGCCCTGAAGAGTGATCTTGCTCTGTAAAGTGGCTCTGTAGAAATACCACTGCAGGATTCCATATACATTAGGTCTCAGTGATTTCTAGATCAAATGTTCTCAGTTTACAAATTAAAATGTAGATTTTGTTCTAACTGCTAACCTTGCAAACTCAGTCTAGGAATGGAGAATCTAGCTAGGACCTTTTCTTCTCCAGCACCACAAATGGTACAGGCCAAACTGTGCCCTCAGTGAAACCTGGGAAGCCCTATTGTCTTTGGTGGACTCACATGGATATAACTGAGTGGCCCTGAAATTGGCACCTAGAAAACAATGCTGGTGATGGGACACTAGAAAGTATTGAGCTCTCTTTTCCATTGGTTTTTCAGGGCTATCAGGAGTAACAAGAACACATTCGATTAGTTTAATTTGTTTAATTGATTCAACAAATAAAGGTAGAAAAATGGTGAATAAAAGTATTTATAAATTTTCTTGGATTAGCTCGGATGAATCCCAAATATGTAAACTGATATTCTACAAAGTTTTTTTTTTTTAGGCTTGAGCTGTATTTTATTTTTTGTTTTTTCTTTCCTTGTGAATCAGTACCTGCAGCTTCAGGAACAGCTAAAGGGGCAGCTAAATATGTCATTTATTTCATGCTTTTAGGGGCAGCTAAATATGTCATTGTCTTTTTTTCCTTAAGCAAAATCCTTACTGATGTCCAAGTATATTTGTTTCAGAGCGTACCCCATAGAGGAATATCCTTGCAAAATCAAACCAGCTGCTGCAATAATGCACATGATCATGAATAATCTGGATCCCTCAGTGGCCCAGGTAATGTACCATGGAAATAAAGGAATGGAACTTAAAAGTAATTCACCCCTTATGCTCACATATAAACTGACTATTTTAGGTCCTGGGCAAGATTTGTGCACCACTTACTCTCATTCAGACCTTCAATATAAGGATTAAATGGGACTGAAGTGGTGCTTAAATCTTGTGCTGGTCCTCTACACAAAGGCGATTTTTATCTCCAACCACTGTAGAGCTGGCTTCTTTTTATGTGAGTTAAACAGGCCATTTTGAGAATCTGCAGGTGAGTGTATGTATAATGTGGGATGCCAAAATGATACTTTTTGTGGGAATGACCCTGCAAGGTTTCTGAGCATCTCCTGGAGGACTGAGGACCAGCCACTTCCTTTTGTTTTAATTAGGATTAAGGGTGCACCATTTCTCAGGACTGGGACCTGTGTAGGGCTTAGACTTGCAGTCCTATATGATGTAATCCTAAGGATTTTAGCGGGAATTATGCATGTCAGAGGCATACAAAGCGGGGTATTTTTAGGTGCTAAAGCTATGATTTTTAACTTCTGTTGGGACACACTGAAGTGGAGTTGGTGACTACTGGAGATTCTTTATCTAGTTGACCTTTTTTATCAATTGGGCTTTTTTAAAAATCAATTATGGGAGTCCAGAGTACCTGCAGCCAAGATGTTCAATTTGGTTGTAGGAAAGGGGTGGGATTTTGGCTGTGTAAATTTATAAGCCCCTGTACACATCAGTAAATGTGGTAAAATTATTGTCTTCTCCCTCAGTGAAGCCCATAGTGGGAGCCACTGAGTCTAGAGAGCAAAGCAAGATGATTTCCTGGAGGTTCTAGCTTTCCTCCAACCATGGGGCTAAGGGGCTGTTGAATCTGGAGAGTGATCCCTGCTTATTCCATGGATACCAAGAATCTGCTAGGAAGAAATACCCTTCCTCCACCACTCCAACCAATGTGGGCAAGAGCTATGCAAATAAACAACTCTAATTCTCATGGTTACAGAGGAGCCATTTAGAAATGTTGCAGGAAAGCACTAGCTGTAATGTAACTAAATTGTGCCTTTCTTAGTTTCCCCAGGAGCTTGTAACTTATGGAGGAAATGGACAAGTCTTCAGCAACTGGGCTCAGGTATGACACGGATTTATTTGCAACTAGAGGCCTTGTGAAAAAGTAGATCAGATTTCACCCATCTGGCCTTCATTCTACTTAGGCAGAGTTTGTGACAAATTCTTGGCAGTCATTGTCTCATAATATTCCAAAACATCCTGTTTGGGTAGATGAATGCTGAGTTATTAACTCTAAAGATGTACAGAGCTTTATTTAGTGAGGAGAGCACATGCTGCCAAATAGAAACGTTGTGATGATAACTGTGTATTTTAAGATAATTAATTTTCTTTCTTTTGTACATCCGCCATGCACTTCTGGTTTGTTCAGATAATTTTAAAGGCAAACTGCATCCTAAGATTGCAATAATGCATATTTGTTTGTTTCTTCTAATTTCACACTAGTTCATAAAACATGCAACTCACTTACAATGTTCAGTTTGACTTAAAAAGCACAATCTTGAGTCTATTTCCAACAATTAAAAAAAAATAGCTGAGGACATTTGAGAAGTACTAGCTGACCATTTCTTTGTCCAGTTTAGCTTCAGTTTTGGTAACACTGAAGATATGTCTAGACTACATGGCTGCTCCGTCGATGGAGCCATATAGATGAGTTTACTAGACATAGCAAAATGAAGCGGCGATTTAAATAATCGCTGCTTCATTTACATAAAAATGGCCGCCGCGCTGTGCCGACAATCAGCTGATCGGCACAGTGGGGCAGTCTAGACGCTCTGCGGTTGACAAGGGAAGCCTTTGTCGACCGCTCCGGTATGCCTCATGAAACAATAACATTTTATCTTCACACAGATAAAAATACCAGTAAAACAGAAATGCACTGGATCAGGTATATCCCTGCTAAAGATTCTCTGATTTTGGTCCCTAGTTTGTTTTACAAAGAATACCTTAATTTACAGATAAGGGTAAATGAATGGTTTTGTGGTTATGGAACAGGTCTGTGTGATGACAGACCTGAGTTTTATTGACAGTTCATGTGAGACCTGGGGCAAGTCACTTGTGCCTCAGTTTCCAAATCTTTGAAATGTGGGTTGTAGTCTTTATCCCCACTAAAAGGGCTTTTTGAGGATAAATTCATTTGTTGGCAAAGTGCTTTGGGGCCTTGGGTGGAAGGTATTATGGAAGTGTACTGCATTTCTTATAAATTACTTATGAGACCCTGATTCTATTTTAATATGAACAGCACCTCCAATTAAATTAGAGGCGTGCTTGTGTTTTCAGAGGCTGGCATGCCTTAGGGCAGAAGTGAAACTACAAGGTGAAACACAAGCAATGCAAAATTTGGTAACACTCTGTCCTTTTTCTAGTTCCCGCAGTCTTGTCCAAATTAGATAGTCGTGAACGGCAGGAGTTTCATTGAAGAACAAACAATAACTTTTTGTTCCTAGTTACTTTAGAATAGCAATCGGATGAATGATTGGGTTGTGATGAGGACACTTTGTTCTCTGTGTGTGTTCATGTCTTGAAATCAGAGTACTTTTTTTCCATTGCAAAATTTATCCTGAAAAGGCTGGTTTGGGTGGTATCATTTGCATAACCCCTTGCTTTCTTCCAAGTAAATTATGAAAGGAAAATCTGTTTCTGGTACTGAATTTCCCTCACTTTAGCCTCAAGAGTTAGACTTGTGACCTAGACTATTCTTTTTAACCAAGGAGGGCAGGATGTGCTTTCCTTTAGAGATATTCATTGCTGCTTATTAATCAGCCAGAGGGATAGTGTTTGTACATGAAATATAGCAAAATGTGACTGCTTTGTGTATTGTCAGTCCATAACCACGTGTTGAAAAAATTCACTTGAAATAACATGAACTTTCTGCAGGAAAATAACAGACTTGAATTAACCCTGCAGCCAGTTTATAGACTAAGGGCACAGTTACACAGCAGGGCTATAGCCGAAATAAGCTACGCAACTTGACCTATGTCAATGGCATACCTTAAGTCGAAATAGTTTATTTTGGCTTTTGGCGCTATTTACGCCGCAGGAAGTCCGAGTTAGAGAATTCTTCCTCCGACTTCCCTTACTTCTCGTAAAATGAGGGTAATAGGAGTTAGAGCAAGAAGTCCTCTACCTCGACATTATTTCAACATAATGTGGAAATAAATACTTGCTGTGTAGATGCAGACTATGTTATTTCAGAATAACATGAGTTATTCCAAAAAACGCTGCTGTGTAGACATAGCCTAAGGGACAAATTCTGCTCTCTTGTTTAAATACACAGTAACGCTTTAATTTTGCAGATGATGCTGGGATTTTTTTTGTTTCTGAATGTATCATGGATTGTATTTTCTCAACATGATGAAAAGAGATGATTTTTGTTTGGGATTGAAACTTCATTCACCTTCTAGTTTCAATTGTAATCCATATTTATTTCAAAAGCGAGAAGCCATAGGGGATTTTGAAATCTTGATATCAATGAGGGCTGAGCATGTTTGTGTTGCTGTTTTTTTTAAAAAGAAATGTTTTGTATTTGATGCTGGGAAGATTTTCAGAAAAATGTCAGAACCAAATGGCTCATTTCAGATTAAAATGAGGACAATTCCAAAAATGATGCATTAAATGCTAGAAAGTCATGTTTATGTTTTGTACTGGAGAAAAATACACTTTTTTGCTGCTTTTTCTTAAGCTTATTCAGAATTTTCTCACTAATAATTTATGTATTTGCTGTTGAGCAGCATCCTTATAATATACCTTATTAAGAGCAAGGACATAGCTAAGGCTCTGGTTGATTTTTCTCTATATAAATACATTATGTTATCCACACAGATGTTCTTATACTAGGAATTTAAGAGCTCAGTGAAGACAGATTGTTGCAAGATGGAAACAGATTTGCTAGTTTTCCTTTGCTTAATTTCCAGTTCTGGCTGGCAATGCATTATTTGTCTGAGATGACTGAAGAGCAAACTTTAGTGATGTACAGTGGACATCCTATGGGTCTCTTCCCCAGTCATCGGTATGCACCTCGATTAATCATCACCAATGGCATGGTGGGTATTTCCATCTCATTCTGTTCGCCTCATCTTAAGCTGTTTTTAAACTTATTCCTTCTTAGATTTTCACAACATGAATAAAAGAAAATGCATACAGCCAAATTCGGCCCTCATTTATTCCAGTGTAACTCTTTCTACATTGGTATAATTAAGGGCTGAATTCTGTCCTCATCAGATGGCCATAATTTTCTGTCACCATCAGCCTAGGCCAGATCTGAATGAGTGAACTACAGGTGAAAGTTCCTGTGTCCCATTGTTAGTCTTCTGAGCCTTCCAGTACCCATCTCTTTCTCTGCTATTCCGCAAGATTTGCAAAGCAGGTAAGTTGCATGACAGAGGAGTTACTTTTTCCATTATATTAGACCATATGCAGCCAAAGCCCAGTTGCCTTACCCTTGGGACTCGTCCCACTGATGTTCATTGATTTACTACTGACACGAGTAACTCTAGCAGAGTTTGGCCTCTGGAATAGAACCATTGCTATATTCCAATGCTTTATTTTTCTCTTTTTAGATTATTCCCAACTATTCCTCCAGAAGCCAATACGAGAAAATGTTTGCAATGGGAGTTACAATGTAAGATATGCTTTTTCATTACTCCTGTTTCAAAGGTTTGCAGTCATATATTAACTAAACCAGAGTCAGGGACCAGTTACTTTCTGATTAAAATATCTAGTGTACATGGACTTTAACTGTGTTCCATAATTAAGGTAAGATCTTGATTCAGCAAAGCACTTAAACACATGCTTAATTTTAAGCACGAGAGACCCCATCTGCATTCAACAATTTAAGTATACACTTAAGTCCCATTGGGATGTAAAGATAAACATGTATATAAGCTGAATCAATCTCAATCAGGGCCAAAACAGATTTTTAATATTTTGTGAATAAATAATTTGATTACATTTTCTTTTCATTGTTCATCCTGTTTATGGATTGTTCACTCAGGGGATGTCTACACAGTAAAGTTATTTTGAAATAACAGCCGTTATTTTGAAATAACTTTCCTAGTGTCTACACAGCCAAATCGCTATTTCGAAATTAATTCAAAATAGCTGAGGGCTTATTTCAAATTTGGTAAATCTCATTCCACGAGGAATAAAGCCAAATTCGAAATAGCTATTTTGAAATAAGTGCTGTGTAGACACTTATATCGAAATAGGGGGCCTCCTGCCTTCCCAGGGTGCCTTGGTGACCACTCTAGCCTCAATCAAGAACACTCCTCTCTCTCTCCCCCCTCCCCGGAGCCTTTAAAGAAGTTGACTCTGGCCACAGTGCCTGTGCCAGCTCCAAGCCTGCCAGACCAGAGCCAGCAGTCACTGCCCCTGGCCCAGTGGCCCCAAAACATGAGCCAGCAAGCCACTGGCAGCCAGTCCTTCACCGCTCTCCAGGAGCAGTCTGCAGTTCCCAGGAGCCTGCCAGGGCCCGGAGAAGGCGGGCGCCTTCCTGGTCCAG
>JANRFK010004440.1:26821092-26841696 GCA_030068395.1 Apalone spinifera | reverse complement strand
CCAGAGTGCCCAGGGGCAGCTCTGGCTCCATGTTGCAGAGTGCTGTAGGGTCCCGAGTGAGGGCAACCAGAACACGCAGACACAAAATGCTTTGCTGTCCCTCATTGAGGTAGGCAAGCAAACAGGGAAAGCTGAGAACCGGCTGTCCCGGGGGGTGAGGGAGTCCCTTTAAGCACAGGCCTCAGATAACTTCAGGCAGCTACCACACAAAGTAAATCCTGACCTGATGCCCTTCCGGACCTGGTTCTGGCCGGCCTTAAATGTGATACAGCGTCCACTCAGTGTGGACGTGTTATTTCGAAATAGCAAAATGCTATTTCGAAATGCATTTTGTGTGTAGACGGGTTATTTCGAAATAACGCTGTAGTGTAGACATACCCTCAGTTATACAAGAGTTTGCATGTCATGGTAAGCATTAACAGTTATAGTGCTGTGAAAGTTGTGGGGAAGTAGGTACATATAAATAAGGTATACAAATGAAGGGGGTTAATATGGAGGATGTACATGGAGGCTAGCATTCTCAAAGAAACCTATGAGAGTTAGGAATCTAGGGTAAACTTTTCAAAAGTGCCTAAGTGATTTAAGTGTTTAGTTCCATGGAAAGTCAAAGTACATCTACCCTGCAAAAACAAAAACAAAACAACCCTTTGTAGCAAATCTCCAAGCCCAAGTTTTCAGGGCTTGTGTTGCCAGGTTAAACAATATCCATGTAGACCTTCCTGCTCAGATTGGAGCACAGGCTATGAGACCCTTTCCCTTCATCTGGTTTCAGAGAGTGAGCTCCAGCACAAGTGGGAATGTCTATACTGCTCTTCTTTAGCTCCAGAGCACAAGCCCAGCAGCCCAAGTCAATTGAAAGGGGGCAGTTGCCTCAGGGCAGGGGGTTCCCAGCCACTGCTGCCATTACCACAGTGGCTGGAGTCCCGGGCCCTTTAAATTGCCGCTAGAGCGCCCGGTGGAATGTTCCGGTTGGCGTTGAAGAGTGGCTGGGGACAGGGTAGCAGTGTGTTCTAGTTGCTGCTGAGAGCTGGCTGCCTGCAGCCCCACCCCTTGCAGGAGAGCAGAGCTGGGCCCCTTGCCCAGTGTCCTGGCAAGTCTGTTTGCTCCCTGACCTGTGCTCTGAGACTCATTGCTATGAGGGGTTTTTTGTAGATATACCCTAAATCAGCAGTTCCCAGCTGCCAGGCCGCGGCTGCTCTGGGAGCCAGGGGAACACCGCCCAGTGCTTCCCCTTATACCATGATGGTTGGGAGAGGCATGTCCTGACCTGCTTCTCAGCCAACCAGCATCGGGCAGGGGCGGGGTCTCCTCCCAGACACGGTTCACTGCGTGGCGGGAGGGCGGTGCAGAGCCCAGCAAGGCCCTTCCCCTGGTGCAGCTCGTGGAGAGGTCATGTGTGCAGCGCCAGCCCAGTCACACCATAGCCAGGTGTGGCAGAAGTGAGAGAGAGGGTCACGTCGGCCGGTGGGGCAGAGCACACTGTGCGAGTGGCCCAATGCCCATGTGCAGGGGGAGCTACTGCAGGATGAACCACCAGCACCATGGAGGAGGCCAGAGCCACATCTCCGGCCTCACACGCACTGAGCATGGATCCTAGCCCCACCAGGCTGGACCATGATGGGTTGACAGGGGCCTCTGTGTCCACCAGCTGCCTCGCCTGTGCCCTGCCCTGGTCAGCAGGGGAGTCCCAGAAGACGCTGGGCCTGGAGTCTGCACGGGCTGGCAGGAGCGGCCTGGGACTGGTGGCACAATTTTCCTGTGCAGCGCCACTGCGGAGGGCTGCAGCTGGGCAAACACTGAGATGTTAATCCCTGTGCAACCGCCACCACGTGCTGGGACCTATCACTTGCCAGTGGGTCACTCCAAGCAGCCTCCTTCCCCTCTCTCAGCTCTCTCTGTGTGGCCCTCGGGCTGCTCAATTGTGGATTGTCTTAAGGGGTGGGGAGCGCTAAGAGGCAGGGGGCTGACATTGGTGGGCACTGGGGCATCCGGGGTGGGGAGCTAACACTGGGGGGACTCTGGAGGTGGGGCTAGTAGTGGTGAGGGGCTAGGAGGGAAGACTGGCATTGGGGAACTCTGGGGATGGGGCTAATATTAGGGAATGGGGGCTGGCACTGAGGAGGACCTTGAGGATTGGGTGCAGTGGGAAATGGGAGGCTGGTGCTGGGGGGGGTCTAAGCCTTAAGGGATTGGGGGGCTGGAGGAGCTGAAGCCAGCTGTTTGTGGCAGCTCTGGGGGCCGGTGCTTTTGGCGAGCCTACAAAATTTTATTTGCATATTCCTTATTTGCATAATGATATGTAAATGTGCAAACACATGTAACCAGTTCTCCAAAAGTTTGTGAATGGGTTTGCATATCTTAAAAAAGGTTGGGAACCACTGCCCTAAATCACTTAAGCCAGATCTACACTGGCGGAGAAATTCAATTGAAGATACACAACTGCAACTATGAGAATTGCTTAGCTGGAGTTGATATACCTTAAACCGAATTTCTAGGGTGGCCCCACGACTTCCCTTACTCTTTGCAACTATGAGGAGTACCAGGATTGACTGAGAGACCGTCAGCATTTGATTTAGCGGATCCTTAAATTGAACCCTGGAAGAGTGATTGCCCGAGCGTCAATCTTACCGGAATTATAGACAAGGCCTTAGGTGTTATTGAAACTTTTGTTCTCAGCTTTCATTGACTTTCAATAGGGATCCAATACTTACATCACTTCATTGGTATTAGGCATCCCAGTCAGAGTGCTTTGCCCAAATAAAGTCATGTTTCCCTTTTATTTGTTTGTGCTGCAGTTGTGCACTCTCAAAGCTCCTCCAGTAGCTATGTTTGACCTTATTGCAATAAAGAACTGGCTGTGGGCTTTTGAGGTGATACTGCTGTTGAAGTGCAGTACTTGGAACAATGGTGAAGTTTTGACAAGTTATCTTCTTTTTGATGGTGATGGTTAATTTTTTAATCTCAATGCAGACAGGATTCAATTAAATTGTAAACTTGCTAATACCGGGTTTTCTAACTGCAGATAACATAGCCATAGAAAATGCTGTTGTAATGTTAACCTTATTCTGAGGTGACTGAAATGGACATCATTGTGTTCACTACAATTGATAGGTATGGACAGATGACAGCAGGGAGTTATTGCTACATTGGCCCCCAGGGAATAGTCCATGGAACTGTGGTAAGAGATTTGGAAAGGGTCTATACATAGTCTGTGAGAGATGGCTGCCGTGCGAGGGCTGAGTTGACTTCTCTTGTCTGGAGGCGCCTGACGATTAAAAGGAAATAGTTTTGCCACCTCATTAATTGAACTATGGCGCCTCCCCAAACTCCTCAAATCAGAGATGGGATCATGATCCAGACCCACAGTTCGAGAGTGTTTGGATCCAGGGTTTTAATTTGGGCCCATCTCTAGTTACAACAGGAGAACTGGCTGAACATGCATAATCTGATGCATTGAATGTAATGGATCTTTGGTTCTTCATCTAATTTAGTACTGAAACACAGTACTTTGTTTCTGCCAGATTCTTCCTACATGGAATCTCAGAAGCCTGTCTAAAGATTTGTGTGCACAGATTTTGTAACCCAAGAGTATATCAGCAGAGTTTTCTAGATTGAATGGGGCCATTAGCTAAAGTGTATTCTGTTCCTTGGCACTGGGGCAGGATTGATTCTGGCATCCCTGAATCATCCCTGAGAATTGGATCCCGGGTGTCTCTGATCCTGACTATCTTCAGGAATGATGAGTCTATAACTTTGCTTGGCAGTTTGTTTTATGCTTTAACCATGCAAAGAGATTCTTCTGATATTGAATGTATATTATCCCTTAAGTGAGTTCCATTGTGCTCCAAGCATTAAATCTTCCAAAAGGCTGGGAAGAGCATTTGACCTTCCAAAAAACAGCAGTGCCTTAGAGTATCTTAACTGATTCTGCTTGTAAACAGATGTAGGCTTGATACAAATGTCTAATTAATACAAAAGTACAATAGAGATACACACATAATAAATATATTTAAATTGTAGGGATTTTAGGAAAAGGGGTTACCAGTAATTGCCTTGTTATGCCTTGTGTGCTAGCTAACAGTGCTGAATGCAGGCCGGCGCTACTTGGGTGTGGAGAACCTGGCTGGGAGGGTGTTTGTCACCTCTGGTCTTGGAGGGATGAGTGGTGCTCAAGCCAAAGCTGCAGTCATTGCTGGATGTGTGGGGATCATCGCTGAGGTAAGACTATCTATCGCCTCTTTGTTTCCCTTCTTTATTCTCTTTGCAGGGCTCTGCTATGCATGGCTTCCGATCCCTCTCCTCTCCTGAGGCTTGTTCCTCATTCCTTTCAATTTGCCTTCCTGTGCTAACCTCCATTCTGGTAGCATCTGCTCATTTGCCTGCTCCCTTTCCCCACCAAAAATAACAGGCAAGAATTAGGTGAAACGTGAGACTTATGCGGTCCATATTGGAAAAAAAATATTCTTCCCCCAAGAGCTGTGTACCCTTCCATGGTTTATTGTAATCTCCTTCTACTGCTCTGCTCTCTCTAGTTTTGTCTGAGTTCATTGTATTTGATAAGTTCCTTAGAGTACGGCCCTTGCCTTCTGTAGGGTTGCGATGTGCCAGGAACGTGCATAGTGCTATCTAAGCCACAAACAGTAATTGTGTAAGTGAGTCATTCTGAATGTTGGGGCCAAATTCAGCTCTAGTTTAAATAGGCCTAACTCCAATGAACTTGGATGGGGATTGTGCCCTTTTATGCAAGGACTCCATTTCCTCTGTGATGTTAAAACAGGGGTGAGTATAACAGGCTTCAGGGGGGCCAACAGACATGCTGGGCCCCCATGCAAAGGGGAACTGCTCCACACTCCTGGAAGGGGTTGGGCAGAAGGGGTGGAACTGGGGTAGCCAGTCCTCAGCACCACCCAGAGTACACTGTTTCCCCCCCCCCTCCTCCCCCCAGGCAGTCCTCAGAACCAACTGGAGTGCTCCAGTAGCAATTTAAAGGGCCCAGGTCTCTGGCCATTGCCACTCCTGCAGTAGTGGCATTGGTGGCTGGGAGCCCAGAGCCTTTTTGAATCTCTGGGCCCTGGGCTGAACTGGCTGAACATGCATAATCTGATGCATTGAATGTAATGGGTCTTTGGGTTGTCTTGCTCCCCCTCCCTCCCGCACCAGCAGGCCTGACAGGGTTAATCAGTCTGATAGCCTCATCAAGTGCCTCCCATTTTTTTTAAATATGAGAGCCAATAGCAAAACAACCTCTCCTCTCACTTTTACCTAGAGTTAGATCAATGTTAATGATATTTTACTAACATTAGCTACCTTTTACTGGAAGTTAAAGACCACTAATGCATTAGCAATCCACATACAGGATGTTATGGACCCATCAGGTTTATAAAATGATGGATAAGCAACACATCTAGAAGCTAAACACTAGAATTCTAATGTTGACAAATGTAAATCTGAAATGTAAGACTGAAATGAAATCCACTCTGATTTGAAATATAATAAAACAAACAGTGCCTCTTTGAACATCGAGTTTACTGTTGGCTTTATGCTCTGATACGCCTTCTAATGATTATGTTGTTCTAAAATTTCTTTGGTTTTTAACCGGAATCAGTCCTCATCTATTTAAGTTACATAACTCAGAATAACTTTCTATTCCAAAATATAATTAGTAGAGATCAATCATATACTGGGAGAATGGGAATAATGGGGCTGTTTCCTTATGTAATTATTTATTTGTTCTTTTGCTAAAGAACATAAATACAATTCTGCTCCCTTGAATTGAGCTTAAATGGGTGGATGGGTGGTCTTTGACATTGGTAGAAGGAATTATAGAAGGTTAAAAGCCAAGAAATCTGTTGAACTATGGCAAAATTTCTCAACTTGTGGGTTGGGACCCAAAATTGGCAGGGGCAGGAAGTTTATATAGGCCTGTGGTACCTGTGTTTCAGGAATATTCAGAGCCCAGGAATCCAGCTCCACCAGTGTTGAAGACTGGGCCTCTCCCTGACCCCAAAGACCTCCCCCAGAATGTCTCCTGTCCCCATTTGCTGCCCCAGTCATTTAAAAAGACCCTGGTATCCCTAGTGCAGAAGTGTTGCCTTATGTACTTTTGTCAATGTTTTATCCAGTATCATTTTAAAGTTAAAGATGGCCTGGGGAAGCTCTTCCGTAGGTGAGATGACACTCCTGTCTCTATGCAATTTGTCTCAGGTTGATGAAGCTGCACTTCTGAAACGGTACAGGCAAGGTTGGCTGATGGAAATCACCGATAGCCTGGACCACTGCATTGCTCAGCTCAGGTATGGCTCATGAAGTGCTGTGTTTGTCCCTCTAGGCTAAATGCTGCTCAAAGGCTGAAATGACCACAGCAGCTCTTGCAATCCCCTACATGGGTGTGCAGGGGAAGGATAAAGGATAGCTCTCCTTATCCCATCTCTGCTGTTAAATGAGGCAAATGGAGAGCGAATAAGATCCATAGAAACTCAACTCATGAATTCCCTATCTTGTTGTTACTCCTTACCTCCATTACAGAATCACTCTGGTTTTAAAAGGATGAGCTCGGTGGAAGTATGAAATCTCCATCTCGGGGATGTGATTTTAAAGAATACAGTTGAGGTTTTTAAATGAAAGGAATGGTGTTTGGCTTGTCTGGCACCTTAACTTGTTCAATACTAACGGCACACTCTGAGCTCTGTTTGCTCTGAAACTCTTTGGGGGCTTCTTCCTGTTTCCAGAAAGCCTGTCTGACTAAGAAGGCTGGCTCTTCCTTGTGATGTCCAGTTCTGGGTACAGTGCCTAAACCTGCATTTCTTATGCACCCAGTACTCCCCATCTACTCAAGGAATCCCACTGCTCCGTAGGGGTCCTCTTGTAGGTTTAGGCTGATAGCGTTCATAACCTCTCTTGCTGTTGGAACCCCCATGTGTTTTTCTCTGCTGTTTTGAATGAGTGCTTTGCATGTTCATGTGTAGTTTGTTAACAGAAACTATCCAGATGATAATTTTTTCCATTTTAACCTATTATAGGGAAGCAAGAAATAATAAATTTACCCTTAGTTTGGGCTACCATGGGAATGTGGTAGATCTTTGGTAAGTACCCGAAGGTAGGTGGCACTCTTCCTTGCGAGTTAGCTTGGAACAATGCCCAAGCTTGTCGATAAAGGGAATTATCCTTCAAGCTAACCATTAAAGCAATGTCTTGATTCTTGCTGGTAAATTGGGTGTTAAAATTCCAAAATGGAGAATTATATTTTGTTGACCAAAGTACCCCTTTGGGCACAAATGGATAACTTTGCCTTTGGAAACAAAGAGCAAAGGTAACAAAGCACTGAGCACTGTTTTAAAATAAATCCTTGGTAACAGAAACAAGAGAATGGTGTCTTAATGAAGGACAATCCCTTGGTAATCAGAATATCGAGAATAGAAAATTTGCTGCTTTGGTGGCTTGATCCAAAGCTCACTGAAATCAATTACAAGGATTATTTTTATGTCAGGCATCCACAAACAGGTGTTGCCAATCCATAACATCCTGTAATATTATAAAAAATCTTGAGGAATATACCTGAAAACCCTGATAGGGACTGCTGATGCTCCCAAGGAACATAACTATGAGGTGACATTTGCAATGGCAGCCACCAGACAAGCAGTCTATTCATTATCTTTCCTATCCATAGGGAGAGGCTTGTCCATGAGCTTGACACAACAGGAGAACAGCTAGTGGATCTCGGATCCGACCAAACCTCCTGTCACAATCCGTTCAGTGGAGGATACTACCCAGTGCAGCTCAGCTTTGAGGAGGCAAATCAGCTCATGTCGACCAATCCAGGGAGGTTCCGTACCCTGGTGCAAGAAAGGTAAACAATGATCTTATTCATAGATCCCAACGCTAGAAGGGGCCACTGTGATCCGTGAGGCTGCCCTCCAGCATAGCACAAGCCCTAGAACATCCCAGCAATAATTCTGAGAGCAGACCTGTTAGAGGAACATCCAACTTTGGTTATACGGGTATGGCTGCTAAACCTTTCTGGGTTCAGTGTTTATTTTGCTTTTCTTGTGACAAGATTCTTGTCTTCCCCACAGAAAGGCTGACAGAATCAATGGGCCAGTGTCTGCTTTCAGTTCTCTCAGGCTTTGTCTACACTGCAGCACTATTTCAGGATACCTGCAGTATCCTGAAATAGCTAGACTGCATCTATTGAGCGAGCCTGTTATTTTGAAATATAACGGGCTCGCTATTCCAATGTCCCTGTAAACCTCATTCCAGGGACGTTTTGGAATAGCAGTTTATTTCAAAATAAATGCTGTGTGGGCAGCACCACATTTTAAAATAAGCTACGCAGTTTGCATAGCTCAAATTGCATAGCTTATTTTGAGCAACAGGTACAGTTTAGATGGCACCCTGAGTGTAAATCTGGAGAAACATTGCTGAAGTTACACTGATTTTAGGTCCTGCAGAGTGGCTGCTTTTACATAGGTGTATCTGATATAGAATCGGCCCCACAGATTCTAAAAAGGGAAATGGTCTATTGAATTGTTTAGTCTCTCAACCTGCTATGCAGGGTTATTTCCTACTGTGTATGAACTAAGGTCTGAAAATATCTGCTGGGATCTATTTCAGTGGTATGCTGAGCATTATAGCCTATGTAAGGACCTAGCATGTGAACTAGATTTTATTAAACATCCAGAGCAGAATATAAACAACATCTATATTCTGTATCATTTCCAGACCTGCTAGTAGCTGCACTAATTGGCTAGGAGCAGGGGAAATGCTATTGTTCCTCACTAAAACCCAACAGGTGCTTGCAGTTACACAGGTTGTTTGGCTCTGAATGCTATTATTCTTCACTCCTGCTGATCTCATTCCCTTTAGAAACACTCTTGCTGAAGAGGTTTTTACCAGCAGAAGACAGAATTTGTCACCTGTTTGGCTTTGGCCCAGGGGCCTAAAATGATTATTTCAGTCTCCCAATCCTTCATTTTAGATGCTGTTCTGAGAACAGCATTGCATGTAAGCTAATTTCTAGTGGGGCCTTTTCATAAACTGCAGGATAATTTAATGAGCCTGATCTTATTGATTATGCATTGGTTTAATTCTGTTAATTTCTCATTTATACCATTGCAAGTGAGATTAGAATTGGGAACTGTGAAAATAAGCACTGAAGAAGATACAATAGAGATTAGAAGCAGGGTCTGATTCTTTCCTTAGTTAGCTAAATTATAGCTAAGCAATAGGTTAAATTGTTTAGTTAGCTATTTAATGCTATTGTCTTCACTCATGATTTATACTGCTGAAAGCAAGAGGAAAAATAGGCCCCTGTGTTGCTCAAGAGAGAGGCTGAATTATCTCCTGGGATTGTTTTACTCTCTGTTTGTTTATTATTCTTATGTGGGACCTGGATTTTTGTCCAAAAAACAACTGGGAACTGCAATGAGTTCAAAATAGTCAGGCCCTTGTGTGTGCTTTGAAGGGCTAGTTAAAGGAAAAGGAGCAAAAAATTGCAAAGATCTCCAGGGAAGGGAAATCCTCCTTGGAGAAGGTCGGAGAGGGCTAAAAGTGGTTTCATTAATGTCCTGAATTTTTATCTCATCCTAAATTAAGAAATGACTTTGCTGGAAGTGGACGTTATTTCTGGGACCATTACAAATGTAAGATCCCCAGTTGTATTGATTTTGAGCTTTTGCCATTTGCTGGGGTTTTTCCGTCCATAACTCTTGGATCTAAGAAGAAGTGGCAAAGATTAGCAGTGGTAGCTCTCCTGCTGCCTGAAGCATTTAGATCTCTGATCCAGAAGGAAGGAGGAGTTGCTCACATTATATATGTCTGGAGTTAGCTGGCTTTTGCTAGGTTTACCTTATTTCTGGAAACTAACCGCTCTGTGCCAAGAAGCAGTCTCTAGCAGTATCACCTTTTGTAATTTTTCCTGTTAGATCTCAGAAGCTCTGATGGCTTATTATTTGGATGGCAGATGTGTGGGAAGTACTGTTGGTGATTTAGTAGGTGGCACTCTTTGGCCTAGCTCAGTATTTAACTTGTATTGTAGCTTGCCATTAACAGGTATGGTGCTGAGGTAGGAGGTCTCCTCTGGATAACATATAAAACCAAGGTCCACTAGCAATTGTTATAATACTATAGATGATAACTGGGCTGTGTTGGCTTTTCAGATACAATAACAACATACTGTTTCTCTGAATTAATCTCTGTAGATTCAGCTAGTTATCAGACTTCTATGATTCACTTTCTTTCCAATGTTGCTGTGTGTGGTCCAACAGCTCTTGTGTTCCAACCTAGAGGTGGCCGCATTTCTGAGCTATATGCGGTGACTTCTGTGAGTTACTCACCCTACCTCACAGTGATGATGTGAGGTTCGCTTAATATTTTGTAAAGCATTTGGAGAGCTTTGGATAACAGGAAGGGATGTGGAATCCTGATTAATTAACCGGTTTAACCAGTTAACCAATTAAGCCTCATCCGGTTGGGGATGCTCCAGTCCCATGCTGGGGCTGGCTGCCATTTCTCAGCCCTTTCCCCTCCCCCCCGCCCCCCCCGTGTGTGTGGGGTGTGTGTGTTGGGGCTACCACTGGCTCCCAGCAGAGCAGCCCCTATCTGCAGCAGGTTGGATCCCCAACAGACAGAAATTGCTCCGGATGCCAGTGCAGCCCCTGCCTGTGGGGCACCCGGGCTCCTCACGGACAGAAACTCTTCTGGACACTGGAGCTGCCCCTGCCTGAGAAGTGTCCAGGCCAATCGCAGACAGGGGCTAATGTGGACAAGAGCAGCCTCTGTCCATAGTGAGCCTGCTGCAGTCAGGGAACTGCTCCAGCCCCTGCCGATTACAGGTTAACCTTTCACATCGATAATAACAGGGGCTACAGATGTGGAAATTATTTTTATTAGGTGTCTATCAAGCTTAGGCAATGGGTTGATCTTTTGTCTTCCAAATTCATCTGTTCAACTTTCCCCACCCTTTCAGATCCCAAACCATATCAGCTGTGTTAGGGTGTTCCTGACAGTGCCCTTTTATATAAATGAATGAATATCAGAGCTAACTTTCTGCTTTTGTACTTTCAGTCTGAGGAGACAAGTGGCTGCTATAAACAGGCTGTCTGATAAAGGCATGTTTTTTTGGGACTATGGCAATGCTTTTCTCTTGGAAGCTCAGAGAGCCGGTGAGTAGATGCTGGCTTTCCTAGATTTAACCAAGGCACTTCTCTCTTTTCTGGCCAGTAAAATATATTTCATTACTTTTGTAAGATCAGGTCTTCTAAGTAGATTGCATCAGTAGAGTATATCCTGCCTGGAAATTAAATCGGTGCCGTTCTTTTTCTCATGAAGGCCAGAGGTATTGGGCTTTATTCTGAAGTGTTTGTTTCCAATTTTCATAGGCAACTACAGCTCCAAGTGAAGTCAGTGTGAGAAACAGGGGCTCCGTACCACTGAAAAGTTGCCCCTTTGGTTTTTAAAGCATCAGCATTGACTTTTTTGTGGGGGTGGATGGAAAGCAAAGTCTCAGTCTTTCCTTAAAAGAGAAAAATAAAATGTATATTTTTAAAACTGTCCTCTAATTTCACATCCATAACTTGGCACCCAAGGCTGGGCACAGATGATGGACTCCAGGGTCCAAGCTTTCTAAAGAGAAGCCTCTGCCAAGTTGGCACAACTTGCACCAGCAGTTGAACTGTGGGTACAATCTAGATCCTCCTGCCTCCATTCTATGCAAAATAACAGCATGCCAGTCTGCAGTTTGCAAATTAAAGCCCTCATCCTGCCACTGCCTCTGTGTGAGCACATTGTCAAGATATCTCCATGCAGAGCATTTCTTTAACCCTTTAAAATGTTTGGGGAAGGACTCCCCCTTCTACAATGGGTCCTGTACAGTGGCTGTAAAAGACCCTTGGAAAAGCCAATAAAAAGTTTCTGTTGCAGGCACTGACTGTATTGGCCAGCCATATGCTGATCTATGAGGGTCCCCCACACACCTGGTTTCAGAGGCAGGGCTAAGGGTGGGACAAACATTCCAAGTGGCTCCTTGTTACAGAGCTGGTAGAAGACACATGACTAGCCCCCCTTTGCTCCTCCCCTTCTGAGATACAAACCTTTTGTATTTTTAGTCTGAGGAGACAAGTGGCTGCTATAAACAGAAGTTCTGTCCACAGAGGAGCCTCAAACTGGAAGGGTACAATGGTGTCTTCCTTGAGTTTTGTGGTGCAGCACAAAATCTCACCTCAAGGGCTTCATGGCACTTTTTAAGCACCCTCTTGTTGGTACTGCAGGGTTTAGTAAGAGTGTTTCCTTGTCTTTCACTAGTTGGCATTGTAAAACTGGAAAATGAACAGCACAAATGAGCAATTAAAAAAACAAGAAAAAGAAAAATGTAGGGCTGGCTTTGAGGATGTTCTGTGGCTTCTGCAAAATACAAGACCTGTTGAATATAGTTAATTTGGTTGCATTCAGCTCCTTTATTCTCAGTTTTCTTTCTTCTAACAAGAACATTTAAAACAAATAGAAGAAATGGTGGGAGAATTTAAGAGAATTTTACTTGGAGCCTAAAATGCTAAAGCCAAGGAGAGTGTAATGTGTCCAAGGTGGGGAGATGTAGAGCTAGGTCAGTTGTGTGTCAGTTTGCTTCAGCACCTATTTACTTTAGAGCTGTCTGTATTGCTTCCCTTGTGGAAAATCCCATAAAAAGGGGGAAGAAATCACAGCTTTCCCTATAGATTTCTCCTGTCTTTTTCAATTTAGGGAAGGTGTTGCCCATTCCCAAGATATGAGCTGTGTGACTTTCCACAACCCCTGGTACCTACAGGAGGCCAGGGACTTCCATACAGAAGCCTTTTGTCAGTCTGCTGATTCAGGCATCTTGTTCCCTCTATCCAGCCAGCTCTGTGACAGAGCCGCTCCAATGGAGGACTGCCCTGGCCACACTGCTTCCATTGTTCCCTTAAAAGAAGATCCTCTGTAACCCACTACCCTCCCCATGTTCACCCAGCCCAGGCCCCCCCTCCCTTCACACAGCACCCCTAAAAGGGATGAAGGAGAAGGAAGGTACCACAAGGCCACTCTTTTTTTAAAAAAAAAAAAAAAGAAGAGAGGAAGGCCTGTGTTGTACATGAACTCAGGGTACAATTTGGCTCAAGTATGTAGCTGCCCTTCTCATCAACTAATCTGCATTTAAAATCTGTTTGCAGGTGCTGATGTCGAGAAAAGAGGAGCCAATAAAACTGAATTCCGATACCCTTCCTATGTTCAGCACATTATGGGGTATGTTGGAAGGAATAGATAACCTGGAGCAATGAGCTGTTTCCATCTACTGTAGAAAAGGAACCATAAACTGGTCTGCTTTTTAGGGGAATAGTCAAAAAATAGGTTAACTCAGGGACCTGAATTACAGAGCCAACTCCTGCCTAGACCTAGTCCAAGAATAAAATGGTGGTGAGGTGAGAGGGCTTCAGCCATGAATTGTCCCATCCGGGCTTGGTGCTAATGCTACTTGCTCTAGTATTACTATGGTGTGGGCCACATGCTCCTTTGCACTGGAGCGGTGTCCAGGATGGCGTGACCTTTTCCCCCTGGTATGATCATGGACACACAGTGCACACACGGTCATGTTGCGTGGGGGGGAGGAGGATGCCATTTTTAAGAGTGTACTGCTCCACTCCCACTGATGTGGCCTACGATGTACAGTGCGTGTGAGGCGTATGCTGCACAGAGGTTGCCATTTTTAAGGGTGCAGCCACTTCACCAATAGCAGTGTGACATGCCAGGGGCATGGTGCATGCCAGGTCACACCACACTGGAGTACCATTGTTAAGAGCACGCCGCTTTGCCCCGTGCAGTATGACTTCAGGTGCATGGTGCGTTCAAGGTTATGCCACATGGGGGGGGGGGAGGGGTGTTAGTATTTTAAGAGAGACTCTGCTCCCAGTCACGTACCAGGTCATGCTGATGGGGACTAAGCAGTGTGCTCTTCAAAAGGGCAACCCCATCTGGGACTGGACAAAACCACATCCAGTTCTGAGTACTAGATAGGAACAAACCCTAGACTGTCTGGTTTAATACTGGACAAGGGGCCAGCCTAAATAGAATGGGAACGAAAAGGTCCCACTAAGTGCAATGTAAGGTAGAGGACTACCAAATCAGTCTTCTCCATTCTCTTCCATGGATGTATACATTTACACCCACTTTGCATTCACGTTCCATAGCTGGAAATAGACAAGGGTGCAAGAGAGCTGCTGAATCAAGCTCTGACTCTGTGATATTAAAATGAGGGGCCAGGTGCTCCTCTCACATTGCTTTAAACCAGGCATAACCTCACAGAAGTCATTTGACTACCCTGGTATAAGGAGGGAGACAGCCAGGCCTCCAAGATCTTGTTTTATGAAAGGACCTGTGGTCAACTGGGGAACACCCTGGTTCAATGAACTGCCTTGAGTTTTCTCGCACTACGAGTACAGTTGTGATTTCCCCCACACCAGCTGATGTCTTTGTGAGACAGCTTTGTTTAAATTCTGGAGTAACAGTCCCAAGTGCTTTCTGTTTAGATTAGTTTGTTTGAAATATTTAGAATACTTCCATCTTCAGTTAATGAAAGAAAAGCATTGCTAACTGCCAGGATAAATCAGACAGGAATTTCAACTATCTCTTAATGAAACATATTCCCTTCCCAGAGACATTTTTTCCCTAGGATTTGGGCCATTCCGCTGGGTTTGTACCTCAGGTGACCCGCAAGATCTGGCTACCACTGACTTAATTGCCGCGTCGGTGCTTGAAGACGCTATACATCAGGGAGGTAGGATGTCAACTCTTTTTCTGTCATAAAAGGGGCACGTTTCGTGAAGAATGAGGTGCAAATAAATGGAGATCCATGCAGTTTGCTATGTCTTTCAAGTGAGAGCTGAAAAAACAAGCTCTTATCTGCTCCATATAGGCATTAAAGTCAGCAAGGAGTGCAGCCAATGTTTATGACTTACAAGCACTGTGTAATAGATTTATGGAGCCCAGGGCTGCTACTAGATGAATAAACTGCAAATGTGACCAAGAGCAGTATTTTCCATCTGCACATGGTATGGATTTTGCTGCACCTTTCCCTGTCTTTGTCACCTTGAGACTCAGCTAAGAATAATAATAGTAATGTCCAGTTCTTATTTAGAGCTTTTGATCAGTAGGGTACAAAATATTTTACAAAGAAGATCAATAGTGTTATCCCCATTTTACAAAGGGGGAAACGGACAGGTTTTTAAGGCCTGGCTTGACAAAGTACTGGCTAGGATGAATTAGTCGAGGTTGGTCCTGCTTCAAGCAGGGGTTGGACTAGGTGACCTCCTGAGGTCTCTTCCACTCCTAATCATCTGTGATTCTGTGTTGCATGCAGCATATGTTCTCCAGCAGGTGCAGCTTTGAGGTGTTTGTGAAATGGACTGCAGTCAGATAGGGGAGACTCTGGCTTTATGTCAAAGGGTTAGTCCATTGCGTGAAACATGAATGATAGTGTGTGATGTCCTTCGTGTCATGGCACCCACAGCTTTGGGGGATGGGCACCTTTGAGGTTTTATGAAAAGAAATAGAGGCCCAGGATGCTGATGCACCTCTTTAGTCTTAGGTGGGCTCTGCACTTAAAATGTAATCGGAGCTGGACGGGCTTGCAGCCTGGCTCAGTCCTGGCTCGTGCCAGTCTAGGACCAAACCCCATTGCAGCTCTGCAATTTAAAATGCAGTAAGAGTCAGGGCGGGCAGGCTGCCTGGCTCCTACTGCCTTTTAAATTGCAGAGCCGCAGCAGGATTTGGTCCCGCACCCAGCATGAGCCGGGACTGAACTGGACTGTTTATTGACTAATCAAGTAGTTGATAAAAATTCTATCGACTACTTGATTAGTTAAATACCCACCTCTTAACATCCCTAGTATAAAGTGGTCCACCTGGCACCTTTTGTGAGCATTAAATGCACCAAAGAAAATGGTCATGGTTAAGTCCTCACTAGGATGTATTTATTGCAGAAAAACAAAATTACCTTTAAACTAGTAGATTAATTTCTGTTTGAGCCTCTCATTGATCTCCAGCTTTGTGGGTGCAATTTCACAATGAGAATTTAATGTGGGCTCAATTGTTTGTACCTGCCCTTCCCCCCCATAATCCTGACTACCTGATCTGTGGTTGCAGTTTTGGTGGCAAATATTTTTTCCCATACAGGGCCTGTATAATTGGCAGCCATTTTTGAAAATATAGGGCCTGATTCTGCTTTGACTTTTATACCAAATCAGTCTGTCTGTGGTACTTACCTGGTTCTTCCCGCATTCAGTAGCTGAGCACCTTACAATCTGTGAATGTGCTTACTCTTACAACTCCCCAGAAATAGGGCAATGCTATCGTCCTCTGTTTACAGGTAAGGAATTGAAGTACAGAAAGACTTAGTGACTTGTCTAAGGTAAATCTGTAGCAGTGCAAGAACTTCAACCTCCTTTTCAGGCTAATAACCTAACCACTGATGAATAAGACTATGATTTTTTTCTCAGAGGTCATGGAAGCCATGGAATCTGTGACTTCCAGTGACCCCCACCCGTGACTTCAGCCTGCTGTGGCCGTGGTACTCTCATTGTGTGGTGGAGGGTACTGTGGTGTCCCAAGCAGCCATGGGCAGCAGGGGGATCCAGAGCTCCCAGCCCTGCAGGCAGTGTGTGTGTGGGGAGGGGTCACTGGAACTCCAAGTGGGCCCCCACAGCTGCCTAGCCATTGCAGGGCAGTATGTGGACCCCGCAGCGGAACTTCCCACTTTGTCATAGATGCTTTTAATAAAAGTCACGGACAGGTCAAAGTCTTTCCATGAATTTTTCTTTATTGCCCATGACCTATACATCACTTTCACTAAACATTTTGTGATTAAAATCTTAACCTTACTGATGAATCCTGTCTCTGCTTTGATTACACTCTGAGAAGAGCAGAATCCCCTTAAATTTCATCCAGCTTTTAAATATCCTACTTCTCTATTCTGAGACTACACAACCTGCTGCTTCCACACTACCCTGGGACCGGTGATTTAGAATAATAGAATCATAGAACACTAGAAGTGGAAGGGACCTTGAGAGGTCATCGAATACAGTCCCCTGCCCTTGTGGCAGGACCTAGAACCATTCTAGACCATCCCTGATAGATGTCTATCTAACCTGATCTTAAATATCTCCAGAGATGGAGATTCTACAACCTCTTTAGGCAACTTATTCCAGTGTTTAACCACCTTGAGAGTGAGGAAGTTTTTCTTAATGTCCAACCTAAACCTCCCTTGCTGCAGTTTAAGATCATTGCCATTTGTCCTATCCTTAGAGGCCAAGGAGAACAATTTTTCTCCCTCCTCTTTATGACACTCTTTAGATACCTGAAAACTGCAATCATGTCCCCTCTCAGTTTTCTCCTTTCCAAACTAAACAAGCCCAATTCTTTCAGTCTTCTTTCATAAGTCATGTTTTCTAGACCTTTAATCATTCTTGTTGCTCTTCTCTGAGCCTTCTCCAATTTCTCCATATCTTTCTTGAAATGTGGTGCCCGGAACTGGACACAATACTCCAACGGAGGCCTAATGAGCTCAGAGTGGAACGGAAGAATGACTTCTCGTGTCTTGTTCACAACACTCCTGTTAATGCATCCTAGTATCATGTTTGCTGTTTTTGCAACAGCATCACACTGTTGACTCATATTTAGCTTGTGGTCCACTATGATCCCTAGATCCCTTTCTGCTGTACTCTTTCCTAGACAGTTGCTTCCCATTCTGTATGTGTGAAATGGATTGTGTTTCCTTCCTAAGTGGAGTATTTTGCATTTGTCCTTATTAAATTTCATCCTATTTACCTCAGGCCATTTCTCCAGTTTGTCTAGATTATTCTGAATTATGACTCTATCCTCCAAAGCAGTTGCAACCCCTTCCAGCTTCATATCATCTGCAAACTTAATAAGTGTATTCTCTATGCCAATATCATTGATGAAGATATTGAACAGAACCAGTCCCAAAACTTGAGCTTCTAACCCTAAATACTGCCTACATCATTCTCTTGACCCCAGATCAAGTATTATATTTTCCAGCTTTGCTTTTCTCCAGAACACACCGTTGTCATTAAAAGCTGCCAAGGCCAGCCTCCTGGCACTGCACTGTTAAGACAGTCTGTAAGAGGAAGGATAGTAAAGCCCATTTTTAAGGGCATAAGAATATAAGTTTTTGTTTATTTTTTTTCTCTTTTACTGTTTTTGCTTTGTGCATGAACACATTGGGATGTAACCAGAAGAATGTGAATCAAGAGACCTCATCTCCTTTCAGAATCATTAGGCTCTTGTGGAGATAGAAAGTAGCATTTCTGGGAAGTGATGATGCCAATCTTCTATATTTCTATGCTTAAACATGGTGTAATAGGTTTTGCTAGGCTAGAGGAACTAATCTATTGTCTTCTCATAATGTACATCTAACATTATGGCCTTAGCTGCCCATCACAGGTCTGAGTTACTGAATAAGGGATTAGTCATGCAAGGTGCTGAATGGCTTCAGTTCTCATTGACTTCAGCAGAAGTTGAGGCCGCTCGGCACCTTCTAAGTCTGGGGTGTTTTTCAGTGCAGTGTTTTCTGTGAAGTGTATCCATCAAAATAGTCATGTCAGAGTTTCAAAAATGGTCCTGTGCCTAGGAGCTCATATTTTATACAACTAGCAGATATATGTGGCATTGCGTGGGTCTGTAACCGAAGGATTTAAAAAAATATGCATACTTTTTTTCGAAAATGAAGGCTGGAGTGAGAAGGGACCAGGGGGTAGGTGGCTTAGTGTAGAGAGTTTGGAGGTGGGGGGGACTCGGGGGGGGGGGGGGGGGGGGGGGGGGGGAGGAGGGACATCTGAAGTCAAAGCAGGTGGGAGGTGCAGGATTCAGGGCAGGGGGCTCAGGACAGGCCACTGGGAAATGGAGGGGTTTACTGGTGCTGCTCGTGGTGACGCTCCAGTGGCAGTTCCTCCCAGGGGACTGGGGCAGTGCTTCTCTGCCAGTGGGACCCATGGCTTTGCCCTCCCTCATGTCCTGCAGGCTGTCTGCGAGGGACCAGACTCCAGAAGCTGCTGCCCCCTTGAGCTGAACCCCCATGGCCTTCAGGCTGTCTGGGAGGAGGCTAGGCTCCAAAGGCTTCCCCACAGCAGCTATCTCCCTATGGAATGGCCCCATCTCCCGTCCTGCACACTGTTGTGGGAGTGAGGCTCTGGGGGCTTTCCTCCTCTCCATCTACCCCCGCTCCACAGGCCCCCTCCATGGTCTGCAAACTGTCTGGGGAGGGCCAGGCTCTGGGGGCTGCTCCCTCCTCCATCACCCCCCGCCACAGCCTGCAGGCTACACATTTGAGGTAGGGGGGCTCCTTACCAGTGTGCTGGCAGGCAACATAGTAGATCCCCAGCTCTGTTGGCCACTCTATTGGTGCTGCTGCTGTCCCAAGAAGCCATTCTCAGTATTGTGTCCCTCCCCTCTATGTGCCCCTCCCTTTCACATCCCTCCTCTCTCTGCCCTCTCCCTTTCCATATTATGGGTTATAATCCCATTCCTGGCTCTTCCCATTTTCCAAGCACAACCAAACCCTGACCTTGGTTTAAGTTAGGGTAAGAGGACGCTGTATACCAAATGTGGTGGTCCTAGCTCTTGCAGTTTAGGAGAATCATAGGGTTGGAAGAGAAGACAGGAGGTCATCAAGTCCAACTTCCTGTCCAAAGCAGGACCAATCCCAACTAAACCATCCCAGATAGGGCATGAGTTTTTGAATGGACACACAGACAGACAGATTCACTGTTATATATATACATTTAAAAAAAAGATGAGCACTACTGGGCACTGAGTGAGTTTTCTTAAATCATGCTTGTCAAAAAGGAGTTATATCTGGTGTTGTATTCTGTATCAGGGCAATATAAATACACAACAACTTATCTGCCCCTTGATTCATTGTCCAGTAATTTTTTCCATCCCAAAATGTGCTGATGGATGACATTTGAATGTTTCACATGGTGTCTTTACAAAATTAATTTAGTATTGTGTAAATACATGCATATGAGTGTTGTGTATATTTAATAAAGCTTGGAAAGGCTATGGGAAAATACTTCTTACAGGGAGTAAGGTAGTGGAATGCTATTTATATTTTTACATTGATGTAAAAATGGTATTTTAAAACCCAGCAGATGGAAGCGGACTTGGGGGCAACTCAGTTATTGGATTTGCTGTTGTGCTTGGCAGAGCAATGGACAGAGGAATTCAGAGAGAAATTAAAACTGAAGTTGGATGGAAAGTGCACCTAATAAATACAGCCTTTCAGGGATTCCAGTTTGACCTCCCATGTTCTTGACTGTTATATTTGCTGTTCAGGCATTGTAAATATATCCATGCAGACCAAAATCCTGCATCTGGCCATTCCCTAACATCAGTGATATTAAATTTAGATCAGGACTTTCAGTCTGGACTCACCTCCAATTTTAACCATTCTTCCCTTTTTTGAAGAGATGATTTTGCTGCTTCAAATCTGCAAATCCAGGAGGAGAATGGCTTAAAATTCTCAAGGGACAATAGCTGTGTCTAGACTGGCATGATTTTCCGCAAATGCTTTTAACGGAAAAGTTT
>JANRFK010004440.1:26783639-26813483 GCA_030068395.1 Apalone spinifera | reverse complement strand
GCGAGAGACCGGAGGCTCAGGAGAGAAGACCAACGTGGAGGAGAGACCTGAAAAGGCTAATTGGCTAGTGAATAAAGAATACTCTGTGAATAAGGTTCACAGGGTTGGTTTATAATTTTGGACAGCATTTTTCATAAAAACAGTTAGTTTCCTTAAATGCTGTAGAGTTGCAAATACAGTTGTACTAAATGATAAAATTAGAGTTAAATTATCAAATGACATGTGTTTTAAAAATATCTATGTAATCTCTCATAGCTACAGATATACTTAATTTCACATTTTTAAAAATATTGCAAACTTGATTATTTGTAACAGTTTACATTCTTTTTTTTAGTGCGAAAATATACTTTTCATGCAGAGTTCTCAAAAAAAGGCTGGGTGGTGAGGCTGATTTTCTCCACCAGGTTACATATGCCAAAAGTCAGCATTTCTTTACCAGATATAATAAAAATTAGTGCTAAAGGAGAAGGAAAAAGAGGATAAGGCTAGGGAGTAGAGTTCTTTTTAGATGAAATTTGAAATGAGATGGCAACTCAATGAGGCAGAGAGAGAAATCTGCAAAAAAATAGTTTTTGAATGACAGAGCTGACAGTCTGTGTGAGATTCTTCTTCCTTGTCCTTGGCTTTTTACAGGCACCAGTTGTTCTGAGTCGAGATCATCATGATGTAAGTGGCACCGACAGTCCTTACAGAGAGACCTCAAACATTTATGATGGATCAGCCTTTTGTGCAGGTCAGCAGAGAAGTTGAGACATGTCTGTCTAGCCTAGGCAAACAAAAGAAATGGCTTAAAACAAGAAATTAGTCTTCATAGAACATTTTGAATGGGTTTTATTTAACCCTTTCATCCCAACTAATCAGATTTCATGGTATCTTGACATGAAGGCTTTATGGGATGTAAATATTGTAATCCTGAAGCACTGAGACCACTGAGAAGGGGAGAGTGAAGTCTTCTCTACATCCTTAGCTTTAGCCCTTAAGCTGTAGCCCCTAAGATCTCAGGTTCAATCCCACCTGCAGACAATCAGGGTCCTTTGGCTATACATTATGCTATAGAAATTCGCATAGAACTAATTCATGTAGAAGGGCACTTGGTAATACCAATGTAAATCTAAACTAATACCACAGAAATTACTGGCATTATTCTAGATTTACACTGGTATAATTAGAGAGTAGAACCTGCCCCAGCTGGTGAATTATTGTACCTGATTTTGCTCTTGCACCTGTGTAAATCAAAGAGTTACTGGAGTTACTGCAATATTAACCTGGTAACGTATAAACAAGATCAGGTTTCAGTGTTCCTTTATTTTTACATTGTTATTTACTTGAAGATTTACCCAGTCTTTAACTCTAGTAAGCTTTGTTTTTCTTCAGCCCCCTGTATACAAAAATACTCTCTACAGAACTTATACTCACACAGCCTTGTTCTTCTTACTCTGTGTGTTAACAAGAAAATACAGATCAGATTCTATGAGACTGCCCATGTCATCAGGGAATGTGGGCTGATGGTTGATGCATAGCAGTGAGAATCAGGAGTTCTGGATTAGATTCCAAGGTTTGCCACCCAGCTGCAGAATGACCTTGGTTAAGTCACTCAGGGCCCCTTTTTGAAAGGGCCCTTTAATTTTGGGAGCCCTAGAATCTGATTTTCAGGTGCTCAGCACTTTTGAAAAACAAGCCCAAAGTATTTCAGACTGAGCACCCAAAAATGGAGGCACTTAAATCAATGCACACTTTGGAAAATGTTGGTGTGAATCTCTCCCTGCCTCAATTTTCCAACCATAAAATGGGGGGAGGAATATTGTTTTTGTTTGTTTACTCACTCACTCACTCCAGGGGTGGTTTTGCAAGGAGCCATTAATTGCTATTGGTGACATGCTTTGGGATCCTTGGATGCAGGGTGCTTCACAGCTATAAGGACAAAATAGTAGGGAAGTAAAATCCCATTTAATTAGTTGACGGATTAAATGGGGGTGGGCAAGGGATCGCTTCAGCCAGGCTATACTGGATCTACCTGTCCATGACAGGCCCAGCCCATGCATGCCACAAACGGGAGCTGCTCCCAGTGGTGGGTGGGGAGATGCTCCGGTTAACTGTAACTGGTAAGGGTGATACTTACCAGTTAAGTGGTTAACCATGCACATCCCTACAAAGTAGTATTTATAGGTTTTCAGAGTTGCAAAATTTGACTAACTTATAGGATAGCTGGGGATTCCAGTTTGTAACAGAAGCTCATTTTTAGAAGTGCAATATGTTGATCAGTGTTTAAGAAAATTGTTTTCTTGAATTGCATGGACCCCCTTGAAAGATCTCCTCCAAAGCCCACTGGAATCAATGGGAATCTTCCCATAGATTTCAGTGGTCCGTAGACCCATCACTAGCTCTCCAAGCTCCTAAGTTCTCAGAGACTGGAGAAGCATTTTAATTTCATTTCTCTCTCTCTCTCTCTTTTCAACACTGCAAAATCTGGTCATTTATCTGAACTGGTCCATTTGAAGCCCTCTCATTACTGAATATTGACATTTTCTGTGACTTTGGCCCATCTGTTTTGGTTTTGCATTAAGTGCCGTGGCCTGACAATCAGTGAAGATGGGTCATCTCAGCCCAGGCAGGTGCAGCTGAGGAAAGTGTCTTTCAGTGCCATTGATTGCTCACTTAGTGACCTTTTCCAAAGCAAAGGGCTTGCAAATTTTTGTAACACTAATCTGTTTGCCCTGCTTCCCTCCTAACCTTGTCTCTTCTCAGGCTGAGAAGGGAATGGGAATTTTTAGATATTGAGTGTACACTCCAATCCCTTTTGTCCCCAGTACCAGAAAGTTATAATTATATTAATTGAGTTAAAGTGACATTATGCCAGACAAAATGATGAGATAATGAAAGCTTTTTGACAGTTTTAACATGGATCAATGGCTGCATTATATAGTTTTTACACTGAGTATATAGTACTTACCGCACTGCAAGTGTGGTTCTGCTGATGTGTAGATTTGTTTCTTTGGGTTGATTTTGAGCTCATAAAATCAAAGCACTTGCTCTGTTGTTCCTGAATCAAAAAATCATGGGGTCTTGTTTCCACTGGGGTCTAGCCCATCATCTTCTGGCATGTGCAATTTCTTCCACGCATTCACACATCTGTGCATACTTTGATGTACTGAAATTTACATGCAAAACTGAAATTTTAGAATTGGCTACACAAGTGTTGGCACACTCTCTTTTCATGGGCTAATGTGTGTACTATGTTTGTGTGCACTTCAAAGGAAACTCAGGCTTCTTATTTATTTTTCTGCTTTTTTAAGCTGTGATTTTAAAAGAAATAAATATTCTAGGTGAATTCTACAACTACTAAGCATTAAAGATAAAATTCACTCAGAGGTACAGAGCAAATCCCACACACTACCTAAACCCCACGCAAAATCTCAACATAAGACTTACTTGATGCACCAGCCTTTTTGCTGGTTCTCTGCACATGACAGAGCGCTGTGAGCTTGGCAGTCTGAGCTTGGGTTTGGTAACTGGGAATTCCTGATTTCTAGTCCTTTGCTTTTCCACTTTATATCTAGGCTTTCAAAAGCATCAACTGATTTTGGATGCCTGTGAGACCCCAAAACTGAGGCTATCAGAATTAGTGGATATTTTTTAAAAATTGAGGCCTTATCTGTTTCACAGTTTCTCTGTTTGTGAAGGGAGATGACAACACCCAACTCTGACTTATAACTGAGGCTTACGGTTAAATAATGTGACTATCATAAAAAATGCCATGTCTATGCAAATTCTTATCTATTGCAGTTAAGTCTTAATAGGAACTTACATCAGTCTGTCTATGTTTTTGAAAGATATGAAAAATCCATACTCCTAAGTAACGTAGTTTAGCAGACCTAACTTCCAGTGTAGATAGTGTTAGGTCAACAGAAGAATTCTGCTGTCAATTTAGCTACCATCTCATGGGGAGGTGGATCATCTGTGCCGACAGCTGAGCCCCTCCTTTTGGCTGTGCTGCTGTTGCAGTTTAAATGTAGACATGCCTTTCTTTACTTTTCTGGTTTTCTACATTCCCTTTTGCACAGGTCTCTCATTTTAGATCTCTACTTAATCAGTGTCTAAAGAGTACTAAAACTCTGAGAAAGCAGAGCATATTGTGATACTGGCATGTGCTTCTTCCTGTGTAGAAGAAAGAGGATAAAAAAAGTCTCTTTCCTTTGCCCTCCTCAAGTGTGAGAAAAAGCAGCAAATTGCTAACAAGTATTACATGAAACAAATGAAGCATTCGAGTGCTACAGTAATTTGTTTCCTTTCTTCCTAGATATGGCAGTACAGAACTTTGTAGGAGATGCAGTTAGAGGAGCAACTTGGGTTGCCTTACACAATGGTGGTGGAGTTGGTTGGTAAGGAGAACTTGATTTTGTTTTAAGGGAAATGTAGTTCTACCCAGATGGGTGTGGGTGTGTGTGTGTGGGTGTGTGTGATAGAGACAGAGAGGTCTGCATGTGCTACTGCAGCAGTAAAAACCCATTATCGTGGGAACAATGGGGATTTTGGTAGGGAAGGCTCAAAGGGTATGTTGATTGTGGTGTTGTATGAGTGTTTTTTTAATTAATGTCCATATGTCAAGAAAAAGTGTTTTGGACATTGGCCATAGCACTATTTTGGAAACTTAATTTGCCAAACAAGCACAGACTGGCTTAGTCTTTTTGAACAGACCCTGTTTCTAACACTGTCTTCACACATGAAGAACTAGAGTGTTAGTGGATGGATTGTGTTTAGATTTCCCCTTAAGCTGCATTTTAAATCTGTGACCTTAGGACCCCAATATAACATGCCCATGTGCTAAAGTGCAACAAAGGGTTACTGATACAAAACAGCTTAGTTACCGGCAAATATTCCCCTTCTTTCAGATCTGTCAGTGGCAAGGCAAAGACTGGTTTAACAGCAGCTCCCTTCTCACATTTGACAGAGAACCTGGGGGGATTTATTAAAATGAGAAGCAGAACAAGATGATTGCCATATAGAGAGACATGGGGACATGTTTTCAAGATAAGTCTCGGAGGTCACATTCTGGTTTTGGTTACACCAGTGTAAGTCCACAGTAGCTCCCTTAAAAACTTACTCTGGACCAGTATTCCCTCTAATTTTTCCCATCCATCAGCAGAATTAATTTTGTTGTTTGCACCAATGTGGAGGTGACATGCAACATGGAGGTGATGTGTGATGCACATAGTGAAATTCATGCAGAACATGTGGGTCCAAAGGATTCTGAGTGTGGGAGGAGGCTCAGCCCTTGAGCAGAGGATTGGGGTACAGAGTGTAAGGGCTCAAGCTAAGGGTATGGACATTGGGATGGGGCTGAGGCTGAGGGGCTCATGGTTTGATCAGAGGGCTGAAGTGCAGGAATGTGAGGGCTCCAGCTAGGGGTGTGGGTTTTAGGATGGGGATGGGGCTGATTCTGAGGGGCTCATGGCTTGATCAGAAGGTTGGGGTGCAGGAGTGTCAGGGCTCCAGCTGGAGGTGCAGGCTCTGGGCTGGAGCAGGGGATGAGGTGCTCAGGACTGGGACAGAGGGTTAAGGTGCAAGTGCTTTGGCTGGCTATAGGGTGGAACTGAGTTAAGGGGTTTGGGATGAAGGAGGATGCTCCAAGGCTACTGTGAGGAGAGAGGAGTCCCCCTAGCTCTCTCTCCTCACAGCAGCACCTGGGCTGGGAGGGAAAGGCACCTCTCCCCACTATGGCAGCTCCAGGACTGGGGATCCAAGATAGGCATGCCTTCTGTGGCCCTGGCAAGTTCCAGCTGGGGCTGGGTTGGAGCTGGGAAAAGGCCACCCAGGCTGCAGTGGGGGTCTCCAGAACATTCTGGGCCCTGTCCCAATGTCCCATGGTACATTGCTTTGCATCCCAGCAACCCCTGTGCTTCTATCGGCCTTTGGTGCCATCTTCCAATGTTCTGCATGCTCTGCCTGCTTGGTCTACGGGGATGGGTCCTGAACTGTTGAAGAAAATGCCGATAGGTCTCGCTAACAGGTCACGAATGGCCATTGAGTTAACCCTTAAGCTACAAAGTGGAGTCAGGCACTGATCTTGCCATGCATCATGCCTGTAACATGAGATGTCTTGTGGCTTTCACGGAGGGGCTGACCACAGTGGAATGCCACTGTGGGGCTCATGAAACAAGCCCTGAATGGTGGGATCACATCATCATGCAAGTCTGGGAGGATGAGCTGTGGCTGCAGAACTCTCAGATGAGGAAAACCAGTTCCATGCAACCCTGGCAGAAAAAAGACTCCAGAATGAGAGGTACCCTTGCTAGAGAGAAGCATGTAGTGATTGCATTGTGGAGCAGGGCCATCCATCGTGCCTTGCTCCAAACAACCATGCCTCTGGGCAAAGTGCATGAAATTGAGTTGGAGCACCTGGGGGTGCAGGCTCTGACTTTGTACAGATGGTCTTCCCTAACTGTGAAGGGGTGATAGATGACACGCATATTCCCATTCCAGCACCAGACCACCTAGCCTTTGAGTACATTAATTGGAAGGGGGTATTTCTCCATGGTTCTCCAGGGACTTGTGGATCATTGTGATCATTTCACGGGCATTAATGCAGGTTGGTCCAGAAAGGTATATGACACATGCATCTTGTGGGACACTGTCCTGTTCAGGAACTGCAAGTGGGGACTCTCTTCCTGGACTAGATCATCACTGTATAGAGGGATGTCAAAATGCCCATTGTGACCCTGGGAGACATCGCCCACCCCTTAATGCTGTGGGTTATAAAGCCATGCATTGGGAGCCTTGATAACAGCAACGACCGATTAAAAAAGGCTGAGACGGTGCAGAATGATGGTGGAGTGTGATTTTAGCTATTTAAAAGCTTGCTGGTGATGTTTGTACCTGAAGCTGGACTTGGCTGATGGCAACGTCCTTATGCTTATAGTTGCATGCTGTACGCCTCTTAATATTTGTGAAGGGAAGGGTAAAAGCTTCACTCAGGGTTGGATCTCTGAAGCTTAGCATCTGAAGACTGAATTTGAAGAACTTGAGACCGGGGTATGAGAGAGGCACAGCGCAAGGCCATAAAGATCAGGGATGCCTTCAGATAGCAATTTGATGCTGAAAGTCAGTAATTTTTGTTGCCAGGCATGGGTAGTGCAGTGGCTATAATGCTAGTGGGGGCCTATGATCGGACCATATGATGCACTTAGTACAAAAGTGCTTGTGGCTTTCCTGGGGTGTGCTTGCTTGCTTTCAAGTAATGGAATAAAGATTTCTCTCAAACCCAATAATTTAGTTTAACAACAACAAACATAGAACATACACGCAGCATGACACATCTGCACTCTGGGCAGGAAAGGGGGGAGGGGTTAGGGAAGAGATGAGGTCCTGGTATGTTTACAGATTTTAAACACAAGATCTGTTCACCTATGCATCACTGACTAGTTGTGCTAGGTAGGGACGTAAGCAACTAGTGACATCCCGATAAACACATGACTCAACTAATCGCTTCCCCCTCTTGCTGCCCCTATCACAGAAAGGCAGCAAGGCAGGCGATCAGGAACCAGTGCTGAGAGGAGCTGTCTTAAAAGCACCATTTCTGCAGGGGTGCAGGAGAGGCCGAGGCGTAGTGGGGGACCGGGTGTGAGCCAGGACAGCTGATTCCTAGCTTATGCCCAGTCCTCAGCACTGTGCCTCTACCTTTTAAATGTATTAAAAACCTGGTGGCTCTTAATACATTTAAAAGGCAGAGCCCCAGAAGAATTAGCTCCCGGGGCTGGGAGCTAACCCCATTGCAGCTCTGCAGTTTCCCCCCTTATCAAGTAATCGATTATTCGATTAGCTGATTAAACATAATTTAACATCCCTAGTACTAGGGTGAATACACATAAGACACAAGACTCACAAAATGGTGAGTTAACCATTGGGACAGGGAAATTCATTGGTGTAGGGTCTTGCTGTAGTCTGGGCAAATGTGTCTTGGGGAGACCCAACACTGCATGGAGGGGCCATGTAATCAATAATGCCCATACATTTTCCACAGTATGTATTCATCCTGGAAGATATTTCACTGAGAGCAAGAAGAGAAGCAAGGAAGGTCTTCTGCAAGAGTGTGACTTCTGTCCTGGCCCTTCTCTGGTTTGCCTATGTGCAGCAATGGTCCCCCTCCGATTCTTACAGCTCGGTGCCATGGGAATGTGACCCTTACTGGGTCTGCAGCGGCAGATTGCCCAGCATCTGCACAACACTTTCAAGTGAGATGTGTGAGGCTGATTACCGTGAAGTGAGAGAGTCCATGAATATCTTGTTCCACATCTGACTAGTCCTGTGTTGGTATTAGCACCACACGGACCCAAGCTCACTTTCTGCAACAGAGGGTTACTGATACAGAATAACTCAGGTATCGGCAAATATTCTATCCCAAACAGCTGGCTTCAGCACTTTTAGAAAGCAAAGCCACTGACCAGGCACATCCTCTGCTGTTTGTGCTTCCCCAAACTTCAATTGCTGTGACTGGCCTCCTCCAGGGTAGAAAATGACTCCTAACTACATGCATCTGTGGAGGCTGAGCCAACCTCTGGCTCTTGGTACACTCCCCCTCAGCACTCTCATCCCCAATTTCCTCCTCCTGGCTTGGTCCACTCGGGGATGGCCTTTGAGGCCCCAAAAGTATCCATGGGGATCTTCAGTGTGGAAGTGGGGTCCTCCTCAAGTATGTCGTCCAGCTCTTTGTGGAATTGTCAGATCATGGGTGCAGCATTGGAACAGTGGTTTGCTTCCTGTGCCTTGTGGTAGATGTTTCACAGTGCCTTTGCTTTGACCCCGGGCTGCAGTGCATTCCGGTCATGACCCCTTTTGGTCATGTATCTTGATATCTGCCCTGTAGGTATCATCATTCCTACAGCGGGTGCACAGCTAGGACTGGATTGCCTCCTCATATCAAACACTGATGAGGTCTAGCACCTTCGCATGGCTCCATGTAGGCGATCTTGACATCAGATTACAGACATGCACAGCCTGCATGATGCATCTTTACCAAATGGCCCAGAGGCCCTTCCTTTCTACTAGTCAGAAATGGTGGCTGGCAGCATGATCGTTGATACACAAATTACAAACTTAAACATGATACCCTCTTCCCTTCAGTGGGCCTATCTAAATCTCAGCACGGGTGCTTATTGAAGACTGTAGAGAGAGGCCCAATTTTCAACTCCAGTGTTCTTTGTGAAAGCCAGACTCTTTCATCACAAAGGCCAGGTCTACGCTCATGAGTAAAGCAAACAAGAATGATTCCAGCAAGTACCCAAATGTCCCTATCCCCCTAGGCCATTTCACTAGGCTGCTGGTTTAGATATAATCTCAGCTGAGCACATGACTTTAAGTGCAGGATAGATTATTGCCACAGGGAATGTTGGTCACCAAGACCACAAGTCATGGACACCAGCATGTGTAGAAACTACAGCTAAAACTGTAACGTGAGGGGCATGAAGTTGTTGTTGGTTGCACTGTCACTCGGATATTGTCCATTAGAAAAGCAGGTTGCTGAAAGGGACACAGTTTTTTGCTGTTAAATGGAATAAAGCACCCAATATCTTCCCAGCATGTTCCAGAACAGCGGTGCAGAGAATCGGCATTACAAAGCTTGCAGCCAGAAACAACTGCTAGTCTGGGACACAAGCAAAGCACCAGCCATGTGATTTCTGCCTGGCATCTAGGACCCTGCATGTGGGGCTGGCAGTGGAGTCCCAAGCAGCAGCCAGAACCTCGGGTGCAGGGCCAGCAACTGCGTCCCAAGCATCAGCCGGAACTCTGGGCTCTGGCCCATGGTGTTTTTTTGGGGGGAGAGGGGGACATGTGATCCTTCCCCTTTCCCCATGTGTTTCTCCTGTTTGCAGCAGATGTAATCCACACTGACTATTATGTAGCCTTGTTAATCGGAACCAAAACAACCTTCCATCCTGGTTGATCAGCTCATTCTGTCTGCATTATTCTAACTCTAGTGATTTCAATAGACTAACACCTGGGTGAGATCACAATCAGGGCCATAATTGTGGGATAAAGTCAGATACACAGGGTGAAATCCTGGCCCTGTTGAAGTCAATTCGAGTTTTGCCATTGACTTCAATGGGGTCAAGATTTCATCTATTATGTCCATTAATTTTAATGGAGGATGTTATACCTGAAAGAAGTACCTGGGATCTTTTGCAGGGGGGTACGGCAGAACACTGCATTTATTGATAATGTAACATCACACAAACACACATACACCCCATCTCGTTGATGTTATAGTTACCAGTCTGTTGCTCACATCAATCTAGTAGCCAGTTAAGATCTGGGCTTCTCTCAGTCCAGACTGACACCCCAATCTTAGCAGGATGCAGAACCAAAGAATCATGCAAGAAACCCCATTCTTTATAGGAGTTTTCTTCCATTGAGATCTATGCATTTTGCCTTGACAGGTTTTTAATCAGTTATTTTGCATCGCAATCAGTTATCTGTGACATCTGTTTATGTGAAGATTGTCCTCCCTGTCATCTGATATCAGGATGTTAGTGCTTCCATTCCAGGGGTTGTCTGGCTCCGGTTTTGATGAGATGTATAATGCTTGTTCCTGGCTTCAAGGTCATCCATCTGCCCTGAACTGGTCTTCTTACACAATGGGTCCTTTTGATAGTTTTGTAGCACCCCGGAGTTTCTGGTCCTCCTTTGACCATCTGAATGCTAAACGGCCTTCAAACTTATCTTTCCTTTAACACTCTCATTCCTCATTCACTCATCATTATTTCAAACATCTAACACAAACTTGCATCTATAGTCTACTAGTACTAAAACTTCTAATTATTATAAAAAGCTTATATTTAACTATTTCTAAATTCAATAGAGTGATCATAATGAATCACAAGTATCATTTTGTCTTGACATCAGATTACAGACATGCACAGCCTGCATGATGCATCTTTACCAAACGGCCCAGAGGCCCTACCTTTCTACTAGTCAGAAATGGTGGCTGGCAGTATGATAGTTGATACACAAATTGCAAACTTAAACATGATACTTCTAATCATTATATTATTATATTAAAGTTCTATTGTGGTCCAGGGTATGTTTCTAAATTCCCTAAAATGCTTTGATAATTTAAACCATAAGCTGTAGAGGTGGAAAGCAACTAGATCTGAGTCAATAATTTGTAATGAGTCATTTCCATGCTGAATTTAGCCTTTTTTGTCGTCATCTGGCAAATCTGCCAAAGGATCATGATGCTCATGAGTGCATTTCTTATTTAAATGTATATGATTGATATATTTAGGAATAGTTTATTCTATGCATTGATTATGAATGTTCAAACTTCAAGTTATAGAAACGACCATCTAGTTCAGTATTCCCACTTTTTTTTGCAAATGACGCCTTTGGCATCTAGATAAATGCCCTATACCCCTTTCATTTTTATATGTAAGTTTCATGTTGTTAGAGGGGCTTTACACTCAATTTTATCTATATTTCTGTTTCTCCTAAATGGGGGGGGGGAGATTACTCTTCCTATCTTGTAGAAGTATTGTAAGTTTTGATATATTTGGCAAAAATAACAAAACTAAACTAAACAACAAAACTTCTAAATCGTAACAGGGACGGGATGGTCCTGAATGGTCAACTGCTGCTTACTACCAGAACACACTTTGGGAATCCCTCCACCTGTGTAACCTCTCTCAGTGTTTGGAGGGTGCCATTTTTTTCTGTGCAGCAAAAGTGCTGGAACACTGTTCTGGTCCCGGCTCAATGGACAGACTCCCATATAACCCATAGTGGAGCTCACTTTGGGAATACAGAAAAGCATGGGCCAAATTGGGAGGTTACACTACTGTAAATCTGGAGTAACTGAATATGTACCAGAGTGGAATACAAAATGGTGCTCACAAAATTAATCAGAAAATTAGCAAAGGGAAATGTACTGGAATCCAGATACTTATGAAAAGGCAGGTACTGTCTGGTAACCAGCCTACCAGCTTCCATGGATGATTTGGTATTAGGATTTATGGGGCCCAACACTGTACTATTAAATCGGTGCCTCTATGCCTGATGGCAGCTAGGGAGAGAGGTGGGCATGATATTTCAGAGAGATGATTTTATAATATTCAGCAATACACTAGTAAAACATTTTTAAAGTAATTTTTAAACTCAGGTCCTGTTTTCAAACACAATCAGTTCAGAAACTGACAGTAGATACTTGGGGCTGGGAAATGCCTATTAAATAGCTTCAGTGCCATTGGAATGGCTCTTTCACAGATTCAATGTTCTGCTAATAGGTCTACCAGGTTTTTTCACTTTAAAATTAACTTCTCTGGAAAAACAGAGCCACAGAGCAAGAGAGACAGAGGCAATTGGGTGGACATTAGGACCCAATAATGCCCCAATTTTTTGGGTGCCCTACACAGCTGCATATTCTGGGTACGGGTAAGGATAGCCCTGGGGCTCCTTGCTGCTGCTGCTTCTACCACAGGAACAGCAGCAGCTAGAACCCCAGCCCCTTTAAATCAGTGCCAGAGCACTATGTGGTACTCTCGGTTGGCCTGAGGACTGGCATGGGAGTTGGGAGAGCTCCCTCTCTGCCCCACCCCTTCAACTGGAGTCCCCATCCCTTCCAGGAGTGCAGAGCTGGGCCCCTCTTCCACCTTGCCCAGGGGCCAGCAAGCCTGTCGGTGCCCCTGGATGTAAAGGTCATAACAATGCCATGCTACTAGATGCTGCAGTCTAGAGAGCTTTCTAAAAGCCTTGGTACTGCAGTGATTCTGTTGTTTAATGGGATACTACCCCATCTAGGAGCTGCATCCTCTTTGCATTTGCTTTTTGGGAGGAAAGGAGGAATATTATGAAGTTAAAAAAGAAACAGTCCCCAACCATTACAACAAATCTGTCTGATTTCTTTGCCCTCCGGATCCAGATGCTCTTTGGCCCTTAGTTTTTATCCAGCAAACTTGCACTTCAGCAACTAAGAACCTGTGTTGCATTGTAAAGACCACTGAGGATGTGAGAATCAATTGGCCCTGCAATACAGAAATCTCCTTGTGCATGGTGAAAAATAGCCACCTTATCTCCTTGATCTCAGTTGATGTAGGCTTTTCATGTGTGTGATTTATTTTTCCTCTTTTACTTCCCTGATAACTGATAAAGGAATGTATGTATATACATATGTTAGAAAGAAATCAACTTGACATTGGAATGTTGCTGTTTAGAAAATTCAGAAATGAGGATCGCAATTTAATTTGGCAGTTCAGCCTCCTCAATAGATGTTTTGTTTTCACCAGAATTGTCAACAAATCTTACGCTTTTTCCTTTTCCTGCTAAAGAAACATCTTTCCTCTATTTTGATTTACTGAGTTAGGTTATAACTCAGTAAATCAGTAATCCAGAAAACCAGGATTAGTATTTATTTAGCTGAGGCTGCGTCATATGCACTGTTGGTGTAGGTACAGAATAACTCCAGCTTAGCCATAATTATAGCAATTGAATGTCATTGATTTCTTGAGGGCTGTTCATTTGAACAAGAATAGATATTAGCATGAAGTCTATGTAATCTGTAGTAACAAAAAAGCAGAGGTAATTTAAGCACTGAACTACACAGTTGACAGTGTGACATCTTGATTGTGAAAGGGGCCTGTTTCCTTTGATCACCTTAGGAGGAGGCATCTGGAAATTATAGGAGGTAGCTTAGGTCAAAATGCCACATGTTTCTTTAATTACTTGAAAATATTACCTAATGCTAATGAAGGCAAAGTCTTAAAAGTGAGAGGCTTTGTTAGAAAAGCCATCGTAACAATCATGACTTGTTTAGGGTTTAATTTATGGGTGTCATTTCAGATGGTGGGTCTGATTCTAATCTGTTATTCTGGATGTATGTTAGTGTAATTCCATAGAAAGCAGTGGATTTGCTCTCGATTTACAGTAGAACCTCAAAGTTATGAACTGACCAATCAACCACAAACCTCACTTCAAACTAGAAGTATGCAATCAGGCAGCAGCAGAGATCAAAACAAACAAATATAGTACAGTCCTGTATTAGATGTAAACTACTAAAAAATGAAGAGACAACAGCATTTTTCTTCTGCCTAGTAGTTTCAAAGCTGTTATGTCTATTTCAGTTGTAAATTTTTTAAAACACCTATAGCATTTTGTTCAGAATTACAAATATTTCAGAGTTATGAACAACCTCTATTCCCAAGATGTGTGTAACTCTGCTATTCTACTATATTAGTAGTATATTTAGTGAGATGGGGTATCTGCCCCTTTACCTCCTAGCTTCAGAGAATAGTCTTTGAGTTGTGCTTGGAGGGAATATTTTGCCACTGAAAAGAACATTTCTGTAAGTGTAGAGTATTCTCTTTGGCAAAAAAAAAAAAAATACAACTAGAGATCAAATTTTCTTATTGTACTATACTGATAGTGGGCTGATTTGATATTAAATTAGGTGTTGATCTGGAGTAACTATTGAAATTAACAAGGATACTCTGGGTTTAAATGGGTTTAATTGAGAGCAGAATTTGGAATTCTGGTTAAAAAATATGAGTCACATTCAGTGGACCACAGAGAAAGTTGGACCATTCCGTTGGTGAGAGAGAAGTTTTTAAGCTTCACAAAGCTCTTCTTCAGGTCTGGGAAAGGTACTCAGAGTGTCACAGCTAAATACAAAGTGGAGCACATTGCTTAGCATAAGTGGTTAAAACATATTTCAAGGGGCCATTCAAGGTGAAGTGGCCCATCAACACCCCTTCAGTCACAGCAAAGACAGGAACAAGGGCCCTGGGGAGAGGGTGAAGGAAGCAGATGTGGGGAGTAGTAGTAGGTTATAGACTGTTGTAATAGACCATAAATCCAGTGACTTTATTCAGTCCTTTCCTCCATATGATTGGAGAGCTGTTAACAGGCCACTTCACTTTGAATGGTCCCTTGAAATATATTTTAATGTTTTATTGCTAAATTATCTGTTTCATTTTGTATTTAGCGTGAGGCTCTGATTATGGGAGTATGAATAGGTTGGTCGGTCTGTCTGTCTAGAAACCAAAATGACTCCCGCATCACTGTGCTTATCTGAATGCAAGACCTGAATGTAGCACACATGAAAGGCGTAATCTTTAAAGAACTCTGTGACTTTAGCTCTTTAATCATCAAAGGTGCTGGCATTTCTGTATTTAGGTTGTTGTGGGGTTTTTTTAAGTAATTGCTATGTGGAACATACTGTTCTCAGGAGGCTTAGGCAGAAATGGGTTTGCTGGCTGCTAGTGTGGGAAAGTATAAAATGGGCTTCCTAACATTTCTATACTAGGACTTTGGTTCCTTGTACTGCTAGCTTTCTATCTTTTTAAGTACAAAGACTCACTGACTGCATCCTGTATTCAATTTCAGCAATTTTATCCAGGCCTAATTTAGATTTTCCCTTTTCCCCAGTGCATCTGACTTGAGTGATGCTTTATAGGATTGGTTTGTATATTTTTTTTTAAAAAAAGATGTACTTTAAAAATGCAAATACTTTCATTTTAAAGGGGTGAGGTGATAAATGGAGGATTTGGTCTTGTTCTGGATGGATCAGAAGAGGCTGAGGAACAAGCTAAAATGATGCTCAGCTGGGATGTTTCCAATGGAGTAAGCAAAATCTGCCTTCCATTTTGACTTGAAAGATTGCTTTCCTTCTTCAAAACATAAAAATGCTTGGTGTCCCAGGAACATGCAAGCTGTACCGTGAAACAGGCAGGATAACCCATTAAAGTCCGTGGGAGTCTTTCTATCAACTTTAGTCAAAGTCAATGGGCTTTGGAGTCAGACCCTAAAAGAGGGACCCAATAAATGTTGGGATTTCAGGACCTTCTCCCGAGAAGCTCAAAGCACCCTCAATTCCCACTGAATTCCCAATGCGTAAAAATCCTGTTCATCTCCAATTTACATCAATGAGAGTTTTTTCAATATTGTCAGTGGGGAAAAAAGCAATCTCAAGATACCTTTGCATGAGGTACTTGTGGCCACTTATATTCATGGGTACATACCACATGTCCCTCAGTCTAGAGTTTAGTACTAAGTGCCAGTTATGTGCAAACTCAAAGTAGTTTATTTGTTTGAACTGCCACGTGCTGGGGCCATTTCCTTGGCCTGAGGGAAAGTGTAACACATACTAACACAGAGTGTTTGTCCTCCTTTAATGCCAAGACCAGTCTGGGTTTATGACTTTGCTCCCATGCTTGTGCTACTGGAGATGGTAATTTAGATCAAGCAGCTCATGCTTCTTGGATCCAGAAGTCTGAGGTTCAATTTCTGTAGATAGTGTCCCACAGTGGCATAATTATATGCAGAAAATTATAAAGGACAAAATGTGTTGTATTTTAAGAAGACTGCCTGCCCATGACGACTTGATATGTCTCAGACCAACTGAGGCTATTGCTTGCCAATTCTGGTGTGTTCTCTTTTTGTTTTATTTCTGAAAAGAAGTTGATGGATTTGGTTGCCTTCCTTGCATTAGATCAGAAATGAGTTCTCTCCAGAGAACGTGGTAGGAAAAAACAGTGGGAGGAACTATCCATATGCATTCCCTGTACCAGATCTGATAGCATATATAAATCATTGAGGAAGACAGAAGAAGATTAAATTAATCTCTAGACTTGAGTAATGGTGGCAGATGCTTAACAAGCATAATTTATCAGAGACAGCCTATGAAACAAAAGTCTGGTAGAAGATATACTTGCAATGTGATTTATTGCATGCAATAGCCCAACTTCTCAACACAGTGTTTAAAAAAAGTCAATATTAGAATATTGTCTATATTCCTACATCCACAAATGGAAAGAAATTGGAGAATATACTAGAAAATATACTGCCAGGAATAATTATACATGTGCATGGATATGGACTAGTTGACCTAATACAGGGGTGGCCAACCCACGGCTCACAAGCGGCATGTGTCTCTTCAAAGAAAAAATTGTGAATCCCACACCTGTGGCTCTTCTCATGGTCCCCTGCTCTGACCTTTTTTCCTTGTCTGGGCAAGGCCTACTTGGGCCACACACAGCTCTTAAAGGGGCAGCATGTTTTTGTTTTTGTTTTTTGCTCAACAACTTCTTTCCCTCAGCTCTTTGTGCTGTATCCACCACTATTCTGGCTCTTCGTCTGTAATGGGTTGGCCACCCTGACCTAATAGATATTTTAGTTCTCAAAATGTATTCATCCTAAATTGATCACATACTTATGTACTTTGCTGAACTGGGACTTTAAACATTTGCCTACTGTAATGACTTTGAGCCTGACCAAATACTTCAACCCTCAATTTGTAATGAATAATAAAATCATATTTCTAGGCCCATTGTGTTGAGCCTGCATCAAGACTGAGTAAGCAGCTCAGGATTTGGCTGTGATGCTTGTGTTAAATGGCATAACAGATACATGACATAATAAATTAATACTTGAGAATCTATATACAGTAGCATGAATAAATTCATGATGAGCCTAAACCAAGAGGTTCAGAGCTAATTCTGACCTTCTTCATGTTTGTATCTGCCATTTTTCCTCAGATCTATTTTACAAATAAAGATGACTTTGAATCTTAGCATTTATTTTAAAGTATCAGGAGGAGGTTTGATCTGGCACTATGGTTTGGGCATAACTCTGCCATTGACATTCTTAACCTTCCAGTTCTATAGACTGTGGGCTGAATTCTCTGCTGGTGTAAATTGACTACAGCTTCACGGATGTCAGCAGAGCTAAGCCCGTATGGCCCTTTGGTCTCAAATCTTTCTAAGGGTTCAATTTGAAAAATATGTGCAGTGATCTCAGCATCATACCAGGTAACTATTTGCCTCATTATAAAATCAGTGATTATTTCAGACAGACTTAGGTCTGAAACAGCAGCTAGTTCTGCAGATCTGAATTAAGATGCAATAATTTTTCCTTCTGATGGACTTTTGCAAAGCATCTGTTTACAATGTGTCTTGCTCTAGCTAGTGCTATCAGCCTATAATTTTTATTTGGACTAAAATGCATCAAGACCATCCAAACACTTTTTAAAAATTGCTTAGGATGAAAGAGCAAGTATTTCACAAATGATTTTTTTATATCAGTGAGGAAACTGAGAAATAGCATCAATTACATAGATATTATAATTAAATGTTGGGGGTGGGGAGTGAGCCATGGGGAGATACGGTTGCATTTTTACATTTATTTATTTTCACATTTGTGATCTGACAGGTAGCTAGACGCTGTTGGTCGGGAAACAGTAATGCTTATGAAACGATCTGCCAAGCAATGGAGGAAACTGATAAATTAAAGGTGACTCTCCCACACAAGGTGGAAGATGAAAGCATTGTGGAACAAGCCCTACATCGTTAATTGTATTCTGAATTCATTGTGCTCCTTTCAGGCACACTTTGAAGTTGTGGTCCTGTTACCCTTCCTCACTGTCTGATAAGATAATAAATACAAGGTTCTCTTCCCTGTGAGCAGTTGTTTTCCTTCATCATTAGCATGGTAATACTGAGACTTAATTCATTCAGGATCTGAGCTAAACTCCATTAGTCATTGGAAGTTTTTCCTTTGACTTCACTGAGATTACTCCTGGAGTAAGATACTGTTCAGGGTATCGAATAAGGGTATGGGAATCTGGGCCTAACTAATGAAGCTACATAAAAATATCCATTCCTGTCTGACTGTTCAGAAAGCCGAGCAGTTCTGAGTTAGGGTCCAGGAGTACCAGTTTCTGCCACTGTCTCACTCCACTACCTTAAGCAAATCATTTTACATCGTTGTGAGGTAAATTCTGTGCTGATATAATCACATTCATCTTCCATTCACTTTTGTTGGACTTGGGCTTGCTTATGGTAAGGCTGGATATATATTCTGTACCTCAGTTTCTCCACATGTAAAGCACGGATTACAATAATGACCTCCAGGACCATTAAGTATGCATTTTCACAATGTTTGGAAATGAAGCACATGATCTACATACTTCATATGATTATCCAGGAGCTGCCAGGCAGGGGGAAGATGTACATCTTGCAGAAACATGGATACTGCCCACTTTGGCTCACAATTAGGGGGAAATAATGTGACTAACTCTGCTTTTGCCCTTGTATAAAACATCTGCAGCCACTAACTGGTTAACTTGTATTTAAATTGTATTCTCCAGATGTAACCTGATATGTAGCTTCGTTTCTCCATGCTGGAGCCATAATGTCAGCCATTTTCACTCATGTTGCTTCTTAGCACCCAGATCCTTAGACCTTTGTTTGCAAGTGCCATCACCTGCAATCTGAATGTCTCAAACCCATGTCAGTCTAAAGCAATTCCTTTTCATTTCCGTCAGCTTCACAGACTAAAAATTCAAAGGCAAGAAGGTACTTTGTACTGAGAATAAATTGATTTATCCATAATTGCAGTGGGATTTCTGATCCTTCTGTAGATGGAAGTTATTTTTCTAAAAGTATAAGAGATATTTTGTGAAACTGTGTCCTGGCAATAGCTTTTGGTAAAAGAATAAACCTATTGTTATCTTGCTTTTAATATGGCTAAACAGCAAAGGCTTAATTAAAGTCATATTGGGATATGTTTAACAGTTAAGGCCAAGATATTAATTAATAGGAGCCTATTAAGTTCCTGACTCCACAGTTCTTTCAGTATTGGCCAACTTTTTGTAGGGAAGAGAGAAATTTTGACATTTCTAATTCAATAAAATTGGGGAAAATGTAAAAATGTGCCCCCTATTTTTAGACCAGTTCTAATACATACACAAACACACACACATTATATGCACAGGTGAACTGCTCAGAGGTATAGTAGTATATTAGTATATGGTATTTTCCAGTTATTTTTAGTGTTAGATATTATCAACTCCAGCCAATTGAACAGTTACTAGGATTTTCACTGATGGCAATATTATTGAGTATGCTGCTAACAGGATATCAAAACTCTTTGGAACAAGTCCCCATTTAAAAACATTTCTGAATTGATACCAGTTTCTTCAACTTCTCTTTATATTCCCTTTCTAATATATCAATAGTGGTTTCATGACTGATTGCTCTGAGCTCCATTAGAGTTCTTGCATACACAGTCTGAATGTGGACAAGGGGATTCATCATCTCATTTAGCAATTTCAAAATTTGACCATTTCTTATCTGGCAGTTAGTACTCATGAAAGCCACTGACAAAGCAGCTGTCTCGTCTCCATCGAGTGCTGGTCCATGAAAAGATGACAACCTTCTCCTGGCGTTAGTACATTAGCTCACATGCAGAGGATTATGCTATAGTTTTAAAGGTTCCACACTGCTGATGACCAATGTAAAGTGTTGGTATGATGCCACATGATGGAATTTCTGAGGCATGGATAGAAATCGCTTTTCCAGGGCAGAGTTCAACTGCCTTAACTATCAAATGAAGAACATAAGAATAACCAAACTGGGTCAGATCAATGGTCCATCTAGCCCAGTATGTGACTTCCGACAGTGCCTGGTGCCAGGTGCTTCAGAGGGAATGAACAGAACAGGGCCATTATTGAGTGATCCATCCCATTATCCATTCTCAGCCTCTGGCAGTTAGAGGTTTAGGGACACCCAGAACATGGGTTGCATCCCTAACCATCTTAGCTAATAGCCATCAATGGGACGTATACTCCAGAAAGTTTTCTTTCTCTTTCCTATCCTTTCCCTTCCTGCAATCCCCTGCCTCATCCAATGCACACCTTCCAACTTCTATAACAAATTAAGCAGGCTTCCTGTGGACAATGGCCTATTGTAGAACACCACCCTTAGTCATCCCAAGAGTAGGTTTAATCCTATACACTGAATGAGGCAGGGAGCCCATGGAAAAAGTACTATATAACAATGTAGTTCAAGACTGTATCATAAGGCATAGGTAAAAGGGGGGATAAATCAAACAGAAAAGGTAACCTTAATTCTGTCATTTTCTAACTTTGGAATATTTGATTTTGCGTCCTTTACAGTCTTATAACAGTTTCTTTGCGTTTCAGTATATGTATATAGTAAAGTGATGTGTTCTGAATTATCTGTCCTTAGCTTGATAGCTGGAATATTGCACCAGAAACAATGGGCTATATAACTACCTCACAAACCCACACACAGGTTGGTCTTCTTTTGCCAGCCGTGTTTTTTCTGTGCTGCTGGAATGCAGTTCAAGTTCAACTTATCTGTGATGTTCCCAACTAGTTTTACAACCAAATGCTAGGGATTGCTGATCTCCACACCATACATAAAAAAGACTTGTCAAATTTCTACAAGTTGTGGGTGTGAAAGCATGTTTGTGGCAAAAATTCATAAGCTGACATTAAAATACATGTGTGGAAGCCAAACTATTCTGTTTTCTTGTGCAACAGACAAGCAATTTAATATTTCTATGAGCGGGGCTCGACAAATGATTCAATCTACTCACCCGTGGGGAGTAGATTTTTATGCCGGCCGGGCCGTGCAGTGCGGTCAGCGCATGCGCAACGCGGTCTGCACATGTGCAGCGTGTGCTTCCGCGCGACTGGCAAGCAGGACTCGCCACCGCTCGGCAAGCCCTGGCTATGAGTATGAAACAGAAAGGAATTTTAGTGCATTTACCTGCATGAGGGATTGCCTGGAAAAAAAAAAAACCCTTAGATTTGCACAAAAGACAAAATTGGGAATCTCTAAGGGTATGTCTAGACTACCTGCCTCTGCTGACAGAGGCATGTAAACTAGGCTACCCGACACAGTCAAAGAAGCCGGGATATAAATATCCCTGGCTTCATTAAAATAACATGGCCGCCGCGCTGTGCTGGTTCAGCTGATCGTCGGCACAGCGCGCAAGTCAAGACGCAGATTGGTCAACAGTCTTTGTTGACCGCTCCCTTATTCCTTGTGAAATGAGGTTTACAGGAGCGGTCGACAAAGGCTTCCCCTGTCGACCGATCCGCGTCTTAACTCGCGAACGGTGCCGACGATCAGCTGAGGCGGCACAGCACGGCGGCCATGTTTATTTAAATGAAGCCAGGGATATTTATATCCCGGCTTCTTTGACTATGTCGGGTAGCCTAGTTTAAGTGCCTCTGTCGGCAGAGGCATGTGTTCTAGACATACCCTAGTTGAACAGAAAAACAATGCCAGAAACATTAGCTAAAGTCCAATGGTGTTAAGCACTAAATCATTTCAACAAAGTTAACATCAAAGAAAGCCAGGAAAATGTAAGACAGCATCATGATTTAAGTTGTGGGTCAATTCAGTGCTGGTCCGAACTGTGAAATTCCATTGAGTTTGAACCTGTGTGTTTGAATTTGTCTACCCGGCTTATGTAAATATAACTAATGTCGTTCAGGAAAGTGGTGTTCCTAGGCCAACAGAAAAACTTCTTCTATGAGCATAGGCTGTGCCTATACTAGTATAGCTATGTCACTTTAGTCTCAGTAATGTAGACATGGCCTTAGAAACTGAATCCTAAATTCTAGTCTCTCTTGCTTCTCTGAAGAACAGACTTGTATCTTTAGAGTATTATTTTTATGGTCTTCTGCTCCAGCTCCAGTTAACACTATTGCTGTGTGATGTTCAAAATGGTACAAAAAAACTAAGACCATATTAAAAATTGTTTAAAGATCATTCAGCAGTTTCTTTCATATAACCAACATTAACTTGCAGCAAAACGAAACTGCATAGGATGGGCTTCCTGTCACAGAGTAATTCTATACAGAGCCAAATGGAAATTCCTTTTCCTCTCTTCTCCCATGCCCACCAATAACCGTGCTGACAAAGGGTTTGATATAGCCTGATGTAAGTAGAAAAAGTTTTGTTCCATGTTTTCTAATCCTAGCATTAGGGTTATGTAATAATGTTTTGTTCTAACTGCCAGGAAAGATAATGGAGCATATAATTGAGGAACGCTTCTGCAAACATCCAGAAGATAATAAGATAACAAGTAACAGTCAGCATGGATTTGTCAAGAACAAATCATATCAAACCAACCTGATAGCTTTCTTTGATAGGATAACAAGGCTTGTATATAAGGAGGAAGTAGTAGACATGGTATACCTGGACTTTATTAAAGCATTTGATACAGTCTTGCACAACTTTCTTGTCAATAAACGAGGGAAATACAATGTAGATGTGGTTACTATAAGGTGGGTGCATAACTGGTTGGATAACCATTCTCAAAGGGTAGTTATCAATGGTTCACAGTCATGCTGGAAGGGCATAGCAAGTGGGGTTCCACAGGGATCAGTTTTCGGACCAATTCTGTTCAATATCTTCATTGATAATTTAGAGAATGGCTTAGGGAGTAAGCTTATAAAATTTATAAATGATACCAAGCTGAGAGGGGGTGCAAGTGCTTTAGAGGATAGAGTCATAGTTCAAAATGATCTGAACAAACTAGAGAAACAGTCTGAGGTAAATAGGATGAAGTTCAATAAGGCCAAATGCAAAGTACTCTACATAGGAAGGAACAATCAGTTTCACACATACAAAATGGGAAGTGACTATATAGGAAGGAGTACTGCAGAACGGGAGCTAGGTGTCATAATGGACCACAAGCTAAATATGAGTCAACAGTGTAATACTATTGCAAAAAAAGCAAACATTATTCTGGGATATATTAACAGGAGTGTCGTGAACAAGACAAGAGAAGTTTGCACTGATTAGGCCTCAACTGGAGTATAATGTCTAGTTCTGGGCATGACATTTCAGGAAAGATGTGGAGAAATTGGAGAAGGCCCAGAGAAGAGCAATAAAAATGATTTACAGATCTAGAAAACATGACCTAAGAGGGAAGACTGAAAGAATTTAGTTTGTTTAGTTTAGAAAAGGAAAGACTAAGAGGGGACATGCTAGCAGCTTTTAAGTACCTAAAAGGATGTTACAACAAGGAGGGAGAAAAATTATTCTTCTTAACCTCTGATGATAGGACAAGAAGCAAAGGGCTTAAGTTGCAACAAGTGAGGTTTAGTTGGACTTTAGGAAAAACTTTCTGTCAGGATGATTATGCACTGGAATAAATTGCCTATGAAAGTTGTGGAATCTCCCTCACTGGAGATATTTAAGACCAGGTTAAACAGACATCTGTCAGGGATGATGTAGATCAGTGGTCCCCAACGCGGTGGCGCCCGCTGGGCCATATCTGTGCACCCGCCGATTGATCGGGGCTGGCCCCGCCCCCGGGCGCGTGGCACATGTGCAGTACCAGCCCCTGGGCGCGCAACATATGGGTGGCCCCGCCCCCGGGTGCACAGCACAAGGGCAGTGCCGGCCCTGAGTGTGCGGCTTATGGGCAGTGCCGGCCCCGGGCGCACAACACAGGAGTGGCACCGGCCCCGGGCATGCAGCGCATGGGCTGTTCCGGCCCCGGGTGCACGGCATATGGGCGGCCCTGCCCCTGGGCGTGTGGCACAGGAGCGGCACCGGCCCCGGGCGCGTAGTGTATGGGCAGCTCCACCCCTGGGCGTGCGGCACAGGAGTGGCGCCGGCCCTGGGAGTGCAGCACATGTGTGGTGCCGGCACCAAGCATACGGCGTATGGATGGCCCCACCCCCGGGTGCCCAGCGCGTGAGTGGCCCCGCCCCCAGGCACTCGGCAGCCCCAAAAGGTTGGGGACCACTGATGTAGATGGTGGTTGGTCCTGCCGTGAGAGCAGGAGACTGGATTCGATGACCTCCTGATGTCTCTTCCAGTTCTAGTCTTCTATGAGTCCATGATTCTATTACTTTGGCCCAAAGATTAATTTTTTATATAAAAAAATATTTCTTATGGTCTACCACTAATTCCTCAATATTGATATGTCTTTTGTATTTCCTATTATTGATTGTCTGCAATGTTGAGTTCAGATTCAGCTCAATTCCTTTCCAGGCATAATGGAACTTTGTTGGGACTAGCATGTTCTTCAAACAAACATTTGTCATACTATTCTCTGTGGGATTCTTGAGATTGGAAGTGATCTTATTTGGGGGGTTATATATACTATATAAGGCCATATATCACTTTCCCTTTCTGCTTTGTGACTAATGCACAATAAACCAGATTGATGCCAACTCTCTGCACCCTCTTAGTGTCTCAGGTGCCATTCTAAAATACAGCATGTTCTCATTCAAGATAATAATTGTTCTCCTGCTCACCTACCATACTATTTACAGTTGTACAATATAAATTATGTCTACACTTCAACCATATTCCTGGGAGGTACAAATTGTGATAGTTCTAAGATGCTACATATTACAGAAGAATAGTTTCCAATTTACACAATCATAATTTAAGTAGCGATCAGCCAAAATTGACAATCTGTAGTTTGACCTATACACATAATTATTTCCAAAGTACTCCCATTGATTTAAGAAAGAATTGGATTGAACTCCAAGTTAGCAGTTTGATAGCTGCCTCTTACAAAACCATTACCATCTTTTGACTTCAAAGATATTTTTTCTTAATTTAATAGCATTAGGGAACTGTTTTGTCAAGAATAAATGCCCAGCAAACACATCAGTTCTTCGTGTGAAGATATTTTTAAGATATAAATTTAATGTAATCCTCTGCTGAAAATCAATGAGGGAAAAATCTACCTTATAGGAAATCTTTAAGATTTCAGAGTCACTTTCATTGTTTTGTATCAGTTATGTTCTAGTAGTGTGCCCAGAATAATACAACTGAGGGGGAAAAAAAACCCATGGTCCCAGCCTCAAGAGTTTTATGATCTGGATCTCATTCTGTAAACTCTCCCAGATTTAATCTTACAAGACCCAATGGGACCAAACATACCTCTGGTGTAGGCATTTGCAGGAACAAGCCATATGTCGACAAACAGCAGAACTGAAACATAATCTTCATACAAGATTTATTGATTGAGGACCAGACCTTTTTTTCCAATCAGTTTTAATTAGGCTTGTCTATTTATTAATTAAGATGTGCAATGCAAGATGGCTTATGGAATAGTAATGAAAGGACTTAAAATGCACCTGTGATTAATTCATCATATTTAATAATGTCCCTTGACACTTTTACTAATTGTGATTTCATCTGAGGATCTCAAAACATTTTACAAATGTGAGCTAATTGAGTCTCATGATACCCTTGCAAAGGAGGTCTAGGAAACAGATTTCCTATTACCCACCACTAGGGTGAAGCAACTGCAGAAGAGCATTCTGGGACCATATGCAAGTAAGTCTAGGGCAAAGCTTCTTTTCTGAGAAGCCAGTATTCTGAAGGTGTGATTGCAGAACCTCCTTCCATCATTTCTAGGATGATGACTTCATTGTGAGAGAAGCAGGACTGTGTGGGAGAGTGCTCTGATTCAAACATATATGCAGTCAGAATAAGACACCTATGCAAAGACTGACAAAGTAAAAGAACGTCTGGACCAGTGTCCTTTATGAAGTTTGCCCCATTGTAAAAGTCCTTCCCTAACCAGAAACAGCATTTTCATGTCCTTCTCCTGGCATGAGAAAGACAAGGCTGCATGTTCTGATAAAGCGAATGCAGTTGTGGGCTACGGGACAGATATCCACAATTTGAAGGAAAATAATTCATCTGGGTTTCAGTTCTTATATCTATCACTGTTGCTGACTTGGCATTTCATTTAGAATGGTGAACTTTGTGGTCCCAGAGAGCTTTCATAACCTCTCTTGGGTGTGTTGTACATATGAGGGATTTTTGCTTTGTTTCTTCCTTAGCAAGAACAGAGGCCTGGAGTACTGCTAACAATGTACCATGCTTCGTTTCTCACTCTCCAAACATAAATACTCCAACTTGTTACAAAGGGTTGCCGGCCACAGACACAGTCCAACAGAGATTTCCTAAGAAAAATGATAAAAAGAATTATCACCAGAAAGCATCCAAAACAAATTACAGTGCCAGGGCCTGCAGTGATGAGGTGCTGCAAAGATGCCCCACTACAAGTTATGAGTAACGCAGACATAAAGGGCAAAGACTGGCATTCTAGTGCTGCTGTGTCACCACCACCTAGGGGTGTTGTGTATCATGAAGACTCACATTATGACTTCCCCTTTGCCCAAGCATATTATGGAAAGGGGTCGCCTTGTGTTCCTATTCTCATACACTGCATAAGACCAGCAACAACTGAAACCTATGTGCCTATATTACACCCCCATATTAATACACTACAGAAGGTATTTGCAAATAATAGGAGCTTGTCAATAACTTAATATTGTTAGAATTATTATCAGTTAATAAGGGCTTCACATTAAGAAACAATTCTTGTGGTTCAAGATTAAACGCAAAATTATACTGAGAAATTAAGTTTTAAAATGGAACTGTGTTGGAATAGTGCTATAGCACCATCTACTGGCTGTTTCTCAGAATACTATTAACATCCACATTATTGTACAGGTTGGATCAGTGTGGCCCAGCATACTTGGGATCTGACTGGTCCCGAACAAGGGAATTTGCTGGACCAGGGGAGGTCCCCTGTCACTGGCCTCCCAAGCACCCACCAGCTCTGCTTCTGGCCCCAGCCTGCCACCTCTGCCTTCAACCAGCTGTGCTGCCAGCTCTGGCTGGACCCTTCAGCCCCAGGATTCCCAGCTGTGCTGCAGGCCCCCTTGCCGCAGTGCTCCTGGTGCTGCCTCACCCTCCTTCCCCAGGGCTCCTAGCCATATCGCAGGGTTCACTGTGCTGCCTCAACCCCTGCTGCACTCCTGGCTGCACAGGTGGAACTTCCCACGCCACCTAAGCCCCGTGCTGCAGGACTCCTCACCATGTGGTGGGGCTGCCTGCACCGTCTGAGCCCCTGCCACAGGACTCCTTATGCCACCAAAGCCCACTGCTGCAGGGCTCCTGGCTGCATTGAGGGACTCCCCAAGCCACCTGAGCCCTCTGATGCTGTGCTTCCCACGTTGCCCAAGCCCCCTGCCCACCACTGACCTCCCAGCCTCTGGGCTCATTAGTCCAGGAACATCCATGGTCCTGTTTAGGAAGGTACAACCTGTAGTTAATTTGCACTTTTTGCAGAAATAACATAGTCACCTTTTATATGGAGATAGTGAGGAAGGAGAGAGGAGATGGCTGAATTCCATGTTCAGTTTTAGTCTGTGTACTGGACTACAAATTACCTTCCAGTCACTGCAGGTATCAAGTCTGTGATAAAAAGGAAAGGTTTTTCACAAAGATCAAAGATAGTATATGGCTTTTATGTAGTAAGTAAACTCACTTATTCAATTGAATTCAGCATTCTTCAGTGGGAGAGTGTGTGTTCTCTTTTATGATCTTGTTTCTCCTCCTTCTTTAACTGCCTTTTTGGCTATGTCTAGACTGCCGAGAAAAGTTGGAAAAAGATATACAAATTGTGAACTGCAATTTGCATATCTTTTTCTGCTTTTTTTCTGAAAGAGGCTTTTCTGAAATTTGGCCCATCTACATGGTGCTAAATTTCGGAAAAAAGTCCTCTTTCAGAACATCCCTTATTCCTCTCTCTGATAAGAATACAGGGATGCCGAAAGAACACGTCTGCTTTTTCAGAAACTGTTCCAAAAAAGCGGACATGTTCTGTTGTGGCAGAGCTTTCCCGGGATACCTCCAGTGTCCTGGAAAAGCTCTGCAGTCTGGACATAGCCTTAGTTTCCTTCCCTCTTTCTTTTCTTTGTGTCTTCTGTCCTTCCTTTGCTCTGTTTTTCCCACTGTCGTGGGGGATACTGACCTAGTTTCCCATACCAACTGATAAACTGATCTGCAATGCAAAATTAGGCTTCTTAGAGTGACACCTGCTCTGAGTCTATACTGAAGATTGGGTATAGTTGCCAGTTTTGATTGGATGTATTCTTGGAGATTTACTCACATGACAATCTTTAATTAAAGATTGTTCTTTCATTCCTGGAGACTCCAGGCCAATCCTAAAGGATTGGCAACCCTAGAACTGGGCAGTCACATCTACACAGAGTTTTTGTATTGATTTAACTATTTTGAATAGGGTATGTGTAATATATTACTAAACAGTTAAATCTGTACAACCTCTGTAGGGGACAGAGTTATAGAGAGAGATGCCTTACACTTATTGGTAGTTTATTTCCATAAATTTAGGAACATAAGCTAATATCAGAATAATCACCTTTGATAGCTATTATGCTTTCAAATGGATTTATAGTTAAAAGCAGTACAAAAATTGTGTTAAGTATCACCATTTCTGGCTTTTTAGCATTAAGCAGACAAAAGAGCAATAATTTCGCTAGGTTCACATTTGGATTGGTAGGGTCATTTCACAATGAGAGTTAGACACATATTCTCTAGAGTTATGAATGCCTCTCATGATTTTATTGTGAGCCTTCTGTTTTTCTGTGTTTTTAACCTCCTTCAGAAAAGCGCTCATAAAATTTTGCCCCTGTTCCAAAGGGTTGCCATCTTCCATCAGTTTCAATAGGACTGAAGCCTCAGTCAAGATGGCCAGCGTTTTCCTACAGACTTGGCACAAGAAGGTGTGGCTACCCCTAATAAAGATGTCCATTGTTTGCAATGGAAGGGAAGCTAAGCTGCTGTAGGAAACTGTGGAAAGGAGCAGCATGGAGATTGTGAATGGGAGTTGGGACTGTGGGGAAAGGGAGAGAGGAGCATGTGTAGGGATGGAAGGGGCAGCAGTGGAGAATGCTGTTTATATTTACTTATTCTCACAATATAAGAACTGCGGGTCACCAAATGAAATTAATAGGGAGCAGCTTTAAAATAAACAAAAGGAAGTTTTTCTTCCCTCAGTGCACTGTCAACCTGTGGAACTCCTTGCCAGAGGATGTGGTGAAGGCTAGGATTTTAACAGGGTTCAAAAAAGAGTTAGATAGATTCATGAGGTTAGGTCCATCAATAGCTATAAGCCAGGACTGGTAGGAATGGTGTCCCTAGACTCTGTCTGGAAATGGGTGACAGGAGAGGGATCACGTGAGGATTACCTGTTGTG
>JANRFK010004440.1:26759991-26779105 GCA_030068395.1 Apalone spinifera | reverse complement strand
TAGCCAAACCAGTCAGGATCCCCTGTCAGAGGCTCCAAGATCTACCAGTAGATCGCAATCTACTGGTTGGTGATCACTGATCTAGATGAATAAATCACATTGTCCTAGACATGCAGAAGTCAGGAAAATGGCTAGCAGATCACTGTCACTTGATTTTTCTTGTCAGTTATGTTGCTTCCCCAATGAATATCAAAACTGAAGTTTTTATTAAATAAAATACATACCTTTTTGAGCTTTATTTTTCTCTTGATTTAATTAGTGACATAAGTCAACACTTCCTTTAAATCAGGGTTGCGGAACTTTTTTTGGGTTGGGGGCTGCTGACCCACAGAAAAATCAGTTGGGGGCCATGCACAATTGAGAAGCCAAAAAACAAAACAAAAAACAACCCAAAAGTGAACAAAAACCAAACCTTCACTGATGTGGCCTCTGGCTGAGAAGCCTCAGGGGCTGGATCCAGGCCTCAGGTTCCTCACCCCTGCTTTAGGTGAAAGACACTGTGATGCTCTGTGGATGCTATTTATCTTTTCAATTGACTAATTGTACTTTGTGGATAAATTGCTTGAGAGATTATTTCGATATGTGACTGCTTATGATTCTTCCTTCTACAATAAAAGAATTAAGATACCTGATCAGCATCCAATTGTTCAGATTAATCTAGGGATTGTATTTCAATTCTAGATGAAGGTTCAGAAGAGTTATTATGGCTTTTTTTTCTTAAACTCTGGAGATTTTTCTTAAATCTCCAATACTTGTGGTCACCTTGGGTTGCCTCTTGCAGCAAAAAGGTCTCTGCAGGGCTACATATCTGCAAAGGAATAATTAAGTGGCTAAAAGCACATGAAGAGCTTACAGATAAGACCCTCGGTTTTAAAATGAATACAAATACAAAATATTGTGGGTCCAGCTGCTGCAGAAAGTCATTGAAGCACAGTCTCTGGTGGGATTTTTAAAATGGTTTAGATTATAATAAATGTGGTAGAAACAGACTCCATTTACCCAACTTCCCTGCTGAACAAGGAACACTGATACTTAAATGTTTCATGGCATAAAGTGTTTTTTGCTCTGTGGCTGTCAGGAAGTTTTACCTCCTCTCTTATGCTTTCACCAGTGGACATTATTAATGCTTCTCTAAAGTGCCTTTGTGGCATTTCCATTGAATCATTTGGGTTTTTTTTGCTGCTGTTGGATGCAGGATGTGGACTAGATGAATCAGCGGTAGTGATGTAAGCGACTAATTGCTTGTGCTTATTGGATAGTCTTATTGGACAGTTGAGTAGTGACTTGAGTAGTCCCTTTCCCACTGCCTCTATTAGAGGGGAGGCAGCATTGGGGGGAGCAGAAGCCGGTGCTGGGGGGAGCTGGCTTAAAAGCTGGCTCCCCCCAGTACTGTCTCGGGGGAGGGGCACAGCAGGAAAATGGCATGAGCAGGGACTGAAGCAGTCGCCCATTCACACCAGTTCTCACTGCAGCCGGGGCTCTTGTATATTTTAAAAGCAGAATCACAGCAGAAGCAACATGAGCAGAGACTGCTTCAGTCCCCGCTCTTGCCATTTCCTCTGTGCCTCTACCTCCCCTGCTTCCCACAGAGATGGTGCTGGGAAGAACTGGCTTTTAAGCTTGCTCCCCCAACACTGGCTCCTGTTTCCCTCCCTTGCTGCCTCTATGAGAGGCAGCAATGGGAGGGAAGGGGGAGGAGTGACTAGTTACATCACTAGTTGACTGTCTGATAAGCATAAATTTATTGGATAGTCAACTAGTTGCTTACATCACTAATGCAGAGTTGCAATCTGGATGGCTCCCAGAGCTGGCATGAGCCGGGATTGCTCAGTCCTAGATCAAGTCGGCTCCTGGAGCTAGCTCCGCTACAGATCTGCAGACTGGTCCTATTGACTAACCGTATAGTCAATACAAAGTGTATCCACTATACGATTAGCCTGATAACCACATTTTAACATCCTTAATCAGCGGTCTGCTTAGGTATGGCATTTCTCCTACTCCTTTGAAATTTTGTGCTGCTTGCTTCAACTTCCTGTATTTAGGTATGGCATCTGTGATCAACTGTTGCAAGTGACTTTGAGATGCCCACTAGGGAATTGTAAAGACTAATTTCAAGTTAAACCTAAGAAAGATCCTATAATGTGTTTTTATCATCTTGCAGGTTGTTGTGCAAAATTCTCTGCTCGCAGTAGTTTGTATATTCACTCTAAGAAACACCTTCAAGATGTGGATTCATCGAAGACACGTTGCCCAGTGTCTAGTTGTAATAAATTGTTCACTTCCAAGCATAGTATGAAGACTCACATGGTCAAACAGCACAACTTCAGTCCAGGTATAATATTTTAGCCTCAAAATATGGCTGGGTCAAAGGGAAACCTAGACACTGTATATTAAGGATGTTAAGTATCAACTGATTGACTAGTCAGTGGGGCGCCTCGGCCTTCAAAGTGTAGCAACAGCCCTAGGGCTGTTGCTACACTTCAAAGGCGAAAATTCCCCATGGAGCCTGTGGTCAGGGGGAGTCCCCAGCTGATTCTAGGCTCCATGCAGCGCTGTCGCTTTGAAATGCTGCGAAGAATCTGATGCCGGGCTCCCTGCAATGTATCAAAGTGGCAGCGCTGCATGGAGCCCAGAGTCTGGCCCCAGGCTTCAAGAGGTGCTGCTGCTATGAAGTACCCCATCTTCCTCCTCCTCCTCTTCTCTCCCCCTTCCGCCCTCCTCCCCCCTGCCACCCCCGCTGCCTCTTTCTGATAGAGGCAGCAAAGAGGGAGGGGAAGCGACTAGTCAACTAACCTGTCTACTATCCGATAAGCATTTGCTTATCAGATAGTCAACTAGTACTTCACATCCCTGCTGTATATTAGGCAAATACTGTGCATGAAATCCTTCCTGGCCCTGTTGAAGACTCACTTCAGTGGAGCCAGGATTTTTTTCTCTGTGTATGTATATAGTCTTCAGTGGGAACTGTGATTAGACTTATCTTGTGGTTTCCAGAAGCCAGCAATATTTTGAATTAAGTAGACCTTGCTCTTAAAGGTTTCTCAAAATACTCTTTCTAGAACCTGATAATTAAGACTAAAACCAAAATAGCCTTAACTCCTAACTTGTAGCATGGATCACTCTGAGATTATTTTGGAGTAGAAATATATGTAGAAATTCCTGTGTTAAAAGGAACTCTTTTGTCCAGCAGTATGAACAAATAATTTTACTGTTTGATGAATACAAGATTCTTCATCACAATGGAAATCACTAAACACTGTTAGTGATCTTGTCTTTCAGTGATACAGCAAATTTAAACATTCATCCTCCTTTATCTATCTAGACAACTAACTGAAGCAAAATAAGACAGAGTTCAGAGTTTCACATTGGTAGCATGGTGAATAGGAAAGTGTGATTTTTTTTTTTTTTCAGTGCTCTAGATATATGTACATAGAGGACACATTTCTGTACAATATTTTTGGATTTTTGATAAGGATGGGAGGGAGGAAACTTATACTTGAATGACAATATTTCTTCTGATTACAAAATCTCACAATTATTGAGAAGCATGAATTTGTCTTAAGCTCATTTTCCTTTGTAATTCTGGTTTAAAAAGGGGGATTAATTTAGGAAATATTTTTAACCTGTAATTTTAAGGGTACTCTGTCTTCAGACACTTTTATGCAATATATTTTCTTCCATATTAAATTCTCATGTATCTGGTACAAGTAAGTTGCTTTCTAAGCGTCAGTTTGAGGTCAGTAACTTAGCTTCATTTATTTGCAGCGTATGTAAACTTACAGGTGTTGTTGGCATCTTACTTTTTTTGAGAAGAGGTATCAGTATGTCTGTTAGTAATTAGTGTCTTTGAGGCTTCTGTGTATTGCACCCCTTGAGCCACATATAGTGGCACACAACTTCCTTTTGTTTTTCATTTCTGTTGCATTTTCAAACAGTTTAATACATGTATTGTATTTCAGATCTCTTAACCCAGCTTGAAACAACCAGTTCCCTCACGCCGAGTAGTGAACTCACCAGCCCAGGACAAAGTGACCTCAGCAACATAGACCTTGTGTCCCTTTTCTCCAATGTGTCTGGTAACAATTCTGGGATTGCAACAGATATGGCTTTAGTAAACTCTGGAATTGTCACCATAGATGTTGCTTCAGTAGGTTCTACACTTGGTGGAAACCTTTCTGTCAGTAGCAATTCCTTAGGTCAAACAGTTGACCCTTTGATATTGGTGGCAAGTAGTGATATTCCACATAGCCTGGACAGTTCTCTCTTAATGGGAACAACTGCCACAGTTTTACAGCAAAGTACTTCAAATCTGGATGATGTACAGACTGTAAATGCAGAAGCCTTAGGTTCACTAGCATCTTTATCAGTGAAGAATTCCAGTCAAGACTTGCATGGTTTGACATCCAGCAATAATCTAACAATAGACACTACTACTTTGACCCCTTCCAGCAGCCTTGGGGGAAGCAATGGACCTGAGTTACTGACATCAACTAAAGCTGAACGAAACTTGCTTCCTAGCTCGGATGTTGTTGGACAGCAGGAAGGCAGTAAAGTGGTGACGCAGTTTGTATTCTCCAACCCTCCAGGAAGCTACAGTGCTCAGAAAGAAATGGATCTTAGCACAGTGACTGGCAGCTCATTTTTGGTATGCAGTAACTATATTCAGTTGACCCCAGATGACTGAAGCACCGTAACTTTGTGGATATTCCAGTGCTGCTTGCAACTTATGGGCAGATCTTTCATACTGATGTACCCAGTTACATAGGTTTTTTCATGAAGAATGTAGGACTCTATATTGACTAAATATATTATTAGACATGGATTCCACATGGTGAAACATTCTTTAAAAGGCTTGAATTGTGAGGGTGGGCTGGGGAGGATTGTGTTCCAAGTTTAAAAAATTTTCAAAATTAACCCCCCCAAGGGTGAAGTGGGACTAACAAAAAGAAAAAGGAAGGGAATATACGGTATGTCCTGTGTGCATTAGTTTCAGGGAAGGGTTTGGGGATGGAAAGTAATTCAAATTTAGTCTCAGTTTTTGTTCCCGTAACTCCTAATGTTGCTTCTTGAAAACTGTTCCCTTTCCAGTATTGTGTTAAGATAAATGCTTGTTTTTAGCATAAGATGTTTCCCTTATCACAACATGACCCTATTGAAAAGGCTGATAGATGTGGAAGTGAGTTTACCTTTAAATGCCAGAGACATGCAGAGAACAGATTAGAAGACTGACTGCTACAGTGTGAAAATTTTACTAATTTTTAAAACGCTATCAACCAGTGTTGGATTATTATATAATGTAAAAGATTTTATGAGCAACCAGTGACTTGTTAGATTGGCTTCATTAGTTTAATTTGTTGTTTTGGTGACATGTTTAAAATATATTACTACTTGTTTGATTAGGAGAGTGGTGGATCGGCAAGGACAGACTACAGAGCCATTCAGCTAGCCAAGAAGAAAAAACAGAAAGGGAATGGAAGCAGCACAGGTGAGGAGGCATCTGCCTTGCTGAATCTAGTAATAGTCAATGAAATGGGAGTAAATCTCTTTCAAGTAGATACATTTCTTTTAATCAATAACAAAGTCTGATTTGAGGTGTGCTTTTGTGGATAATTTATATAGTTTTTTTTGCTTGGAATTTCAAATTCACTGAGTTGAAAAATTCCACCCTGTGGGTTTTCCCATTCTGTTAAAGGGGCCATGGTAGGTTTAAAGTTGTATTTAAACTCCTCCTTCCCTCACTCTCACTATCATTTACTGTACATTAAGGATAATCCTATCAGTAGACTATTAAAACCAAAATAATTTGCTATATTTATTTGTGATTTTTGTCTACTTTTTTCCATTTCATTTTACTCAACATGAGTAATGAATGAAAACAAGTCAATTTCACTTCCAGGTTGTCAACTAGCACATTGCTGCAATGTTAGTTTGCAAGCACTGTTGGAGAATGTATTTAAATTTACAAATTGAAACTTTTCTATTAACCTTTAGACTCATGTATTACTTTTTTCTAAACCACAAATTTTGGGTCATAGTTTACATAACCAGCCACTTATCTTCTCCGCCCCTTAAGATCTAGTAGAACTCATAGCTGTCTTATGTGCACTATTCTTTGTCAGGTCAAATGTATTCCAATGGTCACTAAACTTGCACAGAAAAAAATAACAAAACAGGAGATCGCTGTTTGAGTTGCAGCTGCCCTCAAGGGGAGAAGAACATCACAATAAACAGATTTTTTTTCCCCTTATGTTTCTTGTTGCTTCCTGTCTCTGAAAATCAAGGTGATAGTTGTTGTTAGTTATGTCTTCAGGTAAGCGAAGGATTGTGCTTCCAAATTAAACATTGTCTTGTTTTATAGCGCTATGTATACATACTTTTCCTTTAAAAAATACTGTCTTGTTTAGGAAATGGGGGACTATCTTTCTTGTCTTTTATGAAGTGATCTGTAATTATGACAGTTTGTCCAAAATGCATGTCTGGTGATATGCTAGATTAAAAGGAGACCTGCACTGAATTTTCACGTGCTCTGTAAAACAGAGCTAGAAAATTAGCAGTTCCCTTCTTAAGCAAGATTCCTTGTATCCTATCTGACATGTCACCTACCAATAGCTTAGTGTGATAGCCATTTACTTTCCAAGTGAATGAATCCATTCCTTTTTTTGACTCCCTCTTGTGCCTATTTTCCCTGGTATGCAGTATTAAACATTTCTGTATAGTTTTGCACACAAGTCTTACGTGTTAGAATGCATTAACAGAGTTAAATGGGCATTCATAAGTTGAGGGTCCTAGTTTAATAAGTAATTTTAAAAAACTTTTTGGTAGTAAAAATATAGCCTGATAACTAAGAACTAATATGTATTCATATTCTGCTTTTTAATTTTTTTGTGTTCAGCATGAACAATGAAGATGTTAGTGTTCTGTTTTGTTTTTAATTTAAAGTCACTTTTTTTTCTCCTGGATAATGCGATGTCTGTATTGAAAAATGTGCAGGGAAATATTTAAATCCAAATGCTTAAGTGAAATTAAAATAGAGAATACAAAAATATTTCATAGGCTACATAACATTTCATAGTCTCTAGCTTTGGGCCTAACTAATTTACATTCAAAATGGGAAGTTTTCTAGAAAGGAGTACTGCAGAAACGAATATAGCGGTCATAGTAGACCACAAACTAAATGAGCCAACAGTGTGACACTGTTGCAAAAAAAAGCAAACCTCATTCTAGGATGCATTAACAAAAGTGTTGTAAGAAAGACGTGAGAAGCAATTATTCCACTGTACTCTGCACTGATTAGGCCTGGAGTATTGTGACCAGTTCTGGGGACCACACTTCAGGAAGTATGTGGAGAAATTGGAAAAGGTCCAGAGAAGAGCAACAAAAATTAACATCTAGAAAATGACCTGTGAGGAAAGACTGAAAGAATTGGGCTTGTTTAGTTTAGAAAAGAGAAGGTTGAGAGGGGACATAACAGCTTTTCAAATACCTAAAAGGGTGTTACAAGGAGAAGGGGGAAAAATATTTTCCTTAACCTCTGATGATGGGACAGGAAGCAATGGGCATAAATTGTGGCATGGGGAAACTTAGGTTGGACATTAGGAAAAACTTTCTAACCGTCAGGGAAGTTAAGCACTGGAATAAATTGCCTAGGGAGATTGTGGAATCTCCATCATTGGAGATATTTACAAGCAAGTTAGACAAATACCTGTCACAAATTATCTAGATAGTTTGCTGCTGCTGTGAATACAGGAGACAGAACTTGATGACCTCTCTAAGTCCCTTCGGTTCTAGTATTCTATGATTCAGACTATAATCTGAAAAAAAAAAAAATTCTCCCTTGCCTAAATTTGAAAAAATTGAATAGCAATGTGTTTGGAAATGTTAGAATATTTTGAGGCGAAATCGCAGCCTTTTTGCTTAGCGCAACTGTTGGAAAATTATATGGGAAAGAGCATTTCTTAAAGTGGTGATGGTGAGATGTTTGTTTTTAATTGCACTGGGTAGCACTGAGCCTGACCTTGCAGAAAAGAAATGTCACTGTTTATGAAACCGGATTTGGTTGCCTAATATGAAACTTTTTCCTTAATTTAAACATTTGTTTACAGGGGGAATTTAAAGTTCATATGCTAAATATTAACGTTTTCAGCTATAGAGAGTTTGGAAACTCGTTTGACCTGTACATGTGTTTTCTAGTTACCAGTTGCTGGGATAATACATGTATTATTTATGATGACCCATATCCTGAATTGGTTACTTTACACGTCTATAGCCCCTTCTATCCAACAATGTTACAAATTATTTCCAAATATCAATAAGCACTGTTGTTCCCACCGCCCAGATTGGGAAATCAGTTGCAGTCAGGAATATATTTTGGGTTTCTCAGCTCCCATTTTCTCCCTCCAATCCTCTCTCCCGCCCCCCATGAATGTTGCTGCACTGACACTGTTTCTCAGCCCTAAGTTCAGGAATGCCTTGGATAGTTGCATTAACTTCTTTTCTCAGTTGAGAAGCAGAATACTTTGTTGTTGTTGTTGTTGTTGTTGTTGTTATTATTATTATTCTAGTTATTCAGATAATAAGTGGACAAATCCCAAGGAGAAACTTTCTAAGGAACCAGACTTTCCACCTAATTAATTAAATTATTTTTATTTCAGCAGTATCGAGCTCTGGCCAGAGAAAAAGCAAAGGTGGTAAAGTGAGCCCTACCAGCTTCTCATCTACCAGCCATGGCAGTCGATTGTGTGGCAACATTGTTTTGCCAAACGGAGGCCTAACTATAAGGGATCCAGCAACTGGTGCACAGTATGTGCAAATTCAGCTACTTCAGGTAAGAACACATGAACAAAACATTTGATAAACTTAAGAAAAACTCAGCTACCTCCTGAAGCTTCAAAACATATGATGTAGGGCTCTACTCAATGTTCTTTCTGAATTGGCAAACCATTATAAGACTGACTGTCCTTTCCAATCAGATACATTACTACAGAAAAGATTGTAATTGTTGCATGACACCAAGGTCCTTGGTGAGTAATGTATTGCTGATCTGTTTTTAAAATGGTTGCCCAAAGGAAGATTTTTATCCCTTGGGATGGGATTCCCTTCACGCACTCATTGCCGATAATAGAAAGGGTTTTCCAATAATTTTAGAAATCATTACAAAAGTAATTGGAGTGAAAAGGACTTGTTCAGATAGTTCCCCCAGAGAGCTACTTTGAGGAAGAGGGGAACTTTACACCTTATCCTTAGCTGATAATGAAAAATGAATGCTGTAATATCAACTAAAACCCTTTGGTAAATATTCCCCTTATTCATAACCTGGGGGAAAGAGGATTAGACACAGCTAAGGTATTGTGGACGCTGAGAGTTGAGAACTGCAGGCAGCGTGAAGTGGCATGGCAGAACTGAAAAAACACGTGAGTTGCTGAAGTGTCCTTCTGAACCCTAAACTGAATGAGGCAAGGGTTCTGGGGGAGAAAAATAGTATGTACTCATGTAACTAATGACCATCATAATGCCAATGCACACAAGAGAATCAAACCAAAGTTGCACAAGGAACTGTATTCTAGGCATTTTGTAATTTTTTTAATGCCTGACTTTGCAGCCTTAACGCTCTTAATATAGTGGTTTTAATGTAGTTTTTATGTGCATCTTGCTGGAGTGTGTGGGCGGGGAGTGTTGGGGGATTTTTTGTTTGTTTTTTTTACAAACTGAAAATAAAACCAGATCCATTGTGCATCGTGAGGACGTTTATGTGGGCCAGCACTACCCACACTTGTAACACTTAGATCCATGCCACAGTTCAAATAGTAAAGGTCTAACAGAGTGATAGCAGTAGTACGTTGTACTCATCTGGATGGATCAGCATGGTATGGGGATGAGACCGCTTCCCTGCAAGTTTCAGATATTTGCTAGCAGCAGAGGAATGACGGATTTGCGAAGAATTTAATTCCATTCTTCCATTCCAGGCTCTGGAGGGGGATTGTTCACAGAGCATTCTTCTACTTTGATCCCTTTTGCCCTATAAACTCACTCTGTGTTCCATTCTTCTCACCCACACAGTCCTGGTTTCTCAGCCCCAACAGTTAGTTTGGCAACTATATGCAATTGAAAAGACAGAGGTTTATAACAGAAAATACCAGACAAGCTTTTCATCCCCATAATAATATCTCACTGGAGAGCAGTAAGATGTTGACTAAACCTAGAGGTGTTTAGTTTCCATGAAGCTGAGTGTGATTCCATTCAGCTCCCCTGTGCTTAACATGAGCTGTAGACTATGGGGCTAGCCACGTGCTTTCCCTTTTTTTCACCTTCAAATGGGTAGTACCCTGCATGAAAACAAAATTTATATCCATTGATGGACATATCCACAGAGATAAATCTATACCTGTGGAGCTGTTGCATGGCTCTACAATGTTGGGATGTGTAATGGTTATGGTTAATGGGCAGGGGCTGGGGTAGTCGGCAGGGGACTGCTTCAACCCCACAGGGCCCACCACTGATGAGGGGTGCTCCAACCTGGCCGGAGCAGCCCCAGGCTATGGCTTGTGGGGGAGTTGCTCCAGTCCAGCTGGTCTGGAGTGTCTGCCCCCTCCCCCCCCCCCGTCCTCCCCACTTACCCCCATTTAATTAACCTTGTTAAACATAATGTTTAACTGGTTAAATAATTAAATGGGATTTTACATCCATATGACTAGGACCTGCAGTGGCAAAAGTAGCAGCTTGGTGGGCTGCCAGTCCCAGGAACCAGCATCTAGCGCCAGCAGTTCCTCTGATGTGGCTCTACCACCTAACCCCACCTATTGCGCTAGTGTGACCAGGAACAGCTTCAGGTAAGCCTGGTACCTGCTCCTGTGGGCATAGCTGAGGGCAGTACAGCTACACCAGAGAAGCTGCTGATGTGGGGCACTGGCTCGTCATGCTGCTGCTTTTGCCACTGCGGGCCCTGGTAGTAAGGATGTAAAATCCCATTTAATTGGTTAACTAATTAAATATTACGTTTAACCAGTTAAAATGGGGACAAGGGGGGGTTGTTCTAGCCCAGCTGGAGTGGAGCAGACCCCTGTCTGTGGCAAGCCTTGCAGTAGATCCTAGCAGTTCTGTGGATGTTGATTTATATCTGTAGGGCTCTACACAAGAGATGCCCCAGAACCACCAATTGCAGCACAGTGTTCTTGGAGTGCATACAGAGCTTTAGTAGTAAAGTTCTACAGACTTGTAAGATACTTACTCGAGTTTCCACATGTGACACTTCTAAGAGGATTTGTTCATCTTCTACAAAAACACTGGAAACCTTTTAGGTCTTACCACTTTCAAAGCTGAGTGCCTTAGGACACTTTTCTGTGCAAGGTGTTAACCTTTAAGGTACTTGCCTTCCTTATTTTTGCCTGTTATGTAGTAATGAGAGTGAAGCTTATTGTGTGGCTGTAGGAGACACTTGGAGATCTTTCATTTGTATTATGGTTTTCCCTTCACAGGATGATTCCCCAGGAGAGGGAGATTTACCCTTTCAGCTCAGCTCTCAATCTTCCACATCACATTCTCAACTTACAGCGGACTTACCTGTTCATATCCTTCAGGTATAGCTCTTGAGAACTATTGATTTCGGTTGTCAAGTTAGTTGCAATGAAAACAATTTTGCCCCCACACTTTTGCTGTCCTGCGTAAGAATTCTAAGACTAGAATCTTATTTCACAATATCTAGCTCTGTGACAGTGAGAGGAGGTTTGTTATTGGAGTTGTTGAGACATTGTAGGAGGTTGTTTTGGCTTTTTTCCCCCTCATATTTTGGTCCATGTTGGAGATGCTATTGGCTTTTGCCCCAAAGGGTAGCATCCAGAGAGATTCCACAATTATTATGGTGGCCAAGAAGAGGGGGGAAAACGTGGTACCAGACTCTCAAAAGTGCTCTGCGCTTAAGATTGTGAGGTTGGATTTTCAGAAAAGCTCTGTTCCTGTTTAGGCACCTAAATATGGTGTGACTAGATCTTCAATAGTCCTCTGCACCCAGCTGCTTCCATTGGTACCAGTGGGGCTGCTGCTAGCCAAGCATTTCTGAAAATGCAACCATTTCTCTAGATCCCAAGTGGAAGCTCTTTGGATAATGAGTGTTCTGAAAATCAGGTGCTTGGTTTTTAAATTTTGATGGGAAATCCTAAAATTGTTAAATCCCCAAATGAGTACAGATTGGGGCCAAGTGGTAGGAAGGAGGAATGTGAAGATGTCTAAAGATTCTACCCTTCCATATTGACGGGAGTCAAATCACTCCCTGTTGCTGCTGGAGTTATATTTTTAAACAAACACCAGCTAATGACAGCTATCAGAAATATAACCCCTGTAGCAACTAGGGCTGCTACCAAAGAAGAACCCCTAGTGGAAACTGGGGCATGGAGAAAATACCTCTGCATTAGTAAAAGAGTGCTAGAAAACACTACTGCTCCGTGCTGTGTAAAAATCACCTTTGGTTAGCTCTGTGTGTGTGGTATGGTGTGGGGTGTGTGTTTTTGGAAGGCTCTTACCATGGTACTCCAGTGCAGCTCCACCAAATGCTACTTACATCCCAAAAGCAGCATGGGCAAAGACCGCTGTAAAACTCTTTTGCAGCCTATTTAAGAAACTCCTAATATCTACTATTCTAACCAGCTATTCATGAACACGGGCAACTATGTAACTAAGAACCAAATGCTAACGTCTTTGTGGAGAGTAATACAGTAAACTGCCGATAATCCGGTACCTTTAGGACCCAGGGGGGTGCTGGATTATCAGATATGCCGGACTATTGGAAGAGGGGGCTATGAGGGGGTCTAGGGTGGTGTGGGGGGGATGCCACCCCAGACCCCTCATAGCCCCCCCCTTCCGATTGTCCGTCTCTGCCTCAGGCATCCCCAGTTCAGCCGCTGCTGGTCAGTTTAAGCAGCAGCTGAATCGGGACGGCTGCGGCAGAGCAGCTAGGGTGCTGCCGGGTTGGTCTGGTAGCGCCGCCCCTTGGCGCTGCGAGACCAACCCGGCAGCACCCCAGTTGCTCTTGGGGACGCCTGGGGCAGAGCAGCTGGGGTGCTGCTGGGTTGGTCCCACAGCACCAAGGGGCGGCGCTATCAACCCGGCAATACCCCCAAGGGGCGGACCAACCCAACAATACCTCAGCTGCTCTGCTCCAGGCGTCCCCAAGTTAGCTGCCACTGAAACTGACCAGGGGCTGACTCCGGGAACAGTCATAAAAAAGTTAACTGCAACATAGTGTTTGAGCAAAATATTTATGCCTTTTCTAGTAGGGGGAAAAGTAATTTTTATGCCTTCTTCCCAGAATTATCCACATCTTGAACAATCCTACAATCAATTGGTGGATACAGAACAGAGGCTGGATTATTTCAAATTCTAAAGGGTTAAATTGTCAGTTTTCTTTGTTTTTTTTCAACAGTAGTCAGTCAGGATCCACCCCTGTCCCATTAGCATTTTAATGAAATGAGACAACTTTAAACTTACTGCGAAGTGTTCAGTGAATTTGGTTTCTTGGCATAATCTTGAATGAATTTGAAGGTTATGAAATATTACAAAAATGGAATGCTTGTGACAATGAAAACAGAACAGGGGAAAACTTTGTCTGATTTCCAAACTTTGTTTTGACAGGAGCCACACAACTGCACAGAAGATGATGCAGGTTCCGATAACTCTCAGTTCACTGGAAGCACAATAAATTTACAGGACTTGGAATGATTCTTAGGAGTATTAATTTAAAAACACAATGGTGCAATCATGTCTCAACAAAACAAAAATAGTTCCAGTTTCTCAAGGAAAATATAATAAGTAGTATGATCACACACCTACTACTATTACATTAAAAATAAGAATCAGTAAACCCTGTGTGACATGGCTTATAAGATGTCCTTTCTGTCTTGTGGTGGAAGATGATGGGGCAGACTTACTGAATCACATTATAGAAAAGTGCCATAGCTATTACATTTCTAACCAGGGTAATAATTGTCCTGTTTCCATAAGAAGCAAATATGTCACAGGTAATGAACAAATACAAACTTAAAATCCTTCAAGTGACCCCTTTAAACTTTCCTTCCATTAGGAAAGGTTTCCTACTTGAAATGGATAAGGAATTAATATCCTAAAATATTTTCCCCAAACTTGTTTCAGCCCTCTTCTCTGTTGATGGCAAATTGTGCTAAAATATCTTTCAAGACAATGTAGGAAACCATTATAAGAAACAAATTATCCAAGTCCCTTGGATAGCAAAAATATGGATTAATTATTAACTGTGAATGGGTTTTGATGCCTATGTTGAACTTCTTCTCCCCCTCCTTCATCCCAAATAATATATAGCTGATTTTTCTTTTAGCAAGACTTGAAAAAAAGAAAACTTTGCTAGAGAACTGTATTTTCTATAAGAAGTTAGCTAATGTTCCAACAGCATTTGACAAGCTAGGTCTGTCTTAATGTTGCCTGTTTTGGTGGAATGTTTGACAGCCACTCACTTTGAAGCACCTTCATTATGTCTTTGGAATACGAAAAGTGTTGCCAAGTCACTAATAACTAGCCACTATCTTTGTGAATGATATATTCTGTTACTACTTGATCTTCATTAAAATCTAGAATATCTAATGAGCAGAGTGTCCAGCTTGCCTACTGATTACACAGTTGCCAGTTTTAGAGGGAGAGGAAAAATATTGTTAACTAGGAAGAAATTGTTAACTAGGGAGAACTGCCTCATTTGGAAAACTGCAGTTTCTAGAAAAACAGCTATATGTACTGTACTTAACTAAATTGCGTGAGCCTGAATAAGCATAGAGTTATATAGATTCTCAGTGGAAAAAAACCAACACATTTTGGTTATTAAATTTTAAGGTAGTAACTTAAATGTTCATGGTAATATACTGAATGCCTATAAAATTATGTATAGGACTTCGATAAAGGGGTGTGTATGGGTTTTATTCTCAGTGAGTTGTGTGTATGCACGTATATGTATATATTTTTTACAGAATAAGATGTCATGCAGAAGAACATTGAGATCTTCCTAATATTGCACATATTTATTTATTTAGTTAAATACTGTTGTTGAATTCACCTGAGGTTGTTCAGAAATGCTTTTACTTCCTGTGCCTTGTATTTGTCCAGATAAATACTACTTTGTTTCTGAGACTTGAAAACTGTATACATGCTATTTTCACCTCAAACTCTGATTTGCAGGCAGTATTTTGTCCTCTGGTTGGGAGGTTGTTTTTCTCTCTGTGGTAGCCAAACACTTGCATTGGATTTTCCTATGCTCATGCCCAAGGGATTGCTAGCCTGCCTCAAGTGAGGTCTCCAAGCCAGAGTGAGTCAGTGAGGAGATTTCACCCACTTAGGGAGACTATTTTTGTGTGATTATGGAATCCATTGTGGAAAAGTTAAAGGGTCGTTTCAGTCATCTGCAGGAACACAGCACTGTTGAACAGACTACTGGGTCTTGCTGCTTTAGAGCAATCATTTATGCTATCTCCGGAAGCTGTGTCACCCTGAATGCCAAACTCCTCTTGATCTTCATGGAACCATACCAGTTGTTCTTAATTTAAGAAAATGGTGAAGAAACAGACTTTCTTTCTATAGGACTTAAAACTGCATCTGTTTCTACTTCTGAAAACGTACCTCACTGGGCTTTGTACATGAATGTAAATTGCTAACTGCTTGGGGCCGAGACTCAGGTTGATCGGCTTGAATTCCATTGCTGGCAATGGACATCTGAAGAACTGCTGGTGCAAAAGGATTAATAAAGCTTTTTTTATGGTCACTGTGGCATTGGGTGTGTTCTTGATGAGAGTAATATTTTGTAAATGAAAAGGTATATACTGATTGGCTTGAAAACTAATACTGAGCAGCTTTTCACCCACAGTACTCATTCATTCCTCTTGAATCTTGTAGGTTCAATAGTCAGGAACCAGTGCTGAAACTCCAACCCCTGGAAGGATGTTTGTTTTATTTGCACAGAGTTGGGGTTTGTAACAAACCTCTGGCTGAAAACCTGGCTTTGTCTTGTTCCAACTCAGGATGTCATCATCACATGTAATGAATGTGATTTTGTAAGACTTCAATGTTATGAAGAACCCTGTTGCTGACAGTTGGCCTAGAGGCAAAATGCAGGACGATGAGTTTATTTTTCTAGGTAAACAATCATTTAAAGCAATGACAAAATAGCTGTTGGCTCACATAACAAGCTTAATTGAAACGAACGCTTCTGGGGAGCAAAGATCAGCAAGAAAAAATGGGAGATTTTGTTGCATTCCTTAAAAAATGTGTTCATAATGCAAGACCCATAAACTAAACAATATTCCCCAGTCAGGTTGCTACAAGGTTTTTGCATCTCATTTGTGCTGTCCTTAATTTGCAGCCTTATTTGGGGTCTTAAGTAAAGTAATAGAGAGCTTCTTCCTTCTCTTTATCAATCAGCCTTTGATCCTCCTCTTCCTTCTCTTTGACAGGCGGGGGCTCAGAGCGGAATATCAGCTTTCTGCCAGTCTGTAAAGAAAAAAAATGCAGGCACAGCAATGGTGGAGAGGGAATAGCTTGGGTGCAAATGCTTCTAATGTACAACCCCCAAACTCAGCCCAGGAGAAGTGGGGCTAAAGTGGATTTTGGCTACATTGGTGCCCTGATCCTGGGCTTCTTCAGGGAGTAGTGGTCCCAGGCATAGCGAAGTCCTCAAGGCCAGCCTTTGGATTCTGGGCAGCCCTGGGAGGCTGCCAAAGCTTGTGTTGCATATTGTAGCAGGGCAACCACATCCCTTCCACTGCTTGTGAGGGACCCTCAGAGGGGAGCTTGTCTCTTGTAGTTCTTGCATTAGGGCTCCCGGATGGCTACAGAAATACTAGGGCCCCTTTATCAACATTCTAGCCCACTTAGCCATTGTCAGGAGCTTGGAGCAGGGGTGAGGATTTCACTCCGCATCCTTAATGGTAAAGAGCATTGAGATTTTTCCATTAAAAAGATGCAAGTATAAGTTGCAAGTATAATCAGGAATTCCTTAGATTACCTTTTTCTTTATATCTGCTTGTGCTCTTGCCAGTGCCCGTTGCAACCGCTCCTCCTGTAACTGCCTCTGTTGTCTTACTTTTTCCTCCCTCATCCTTTCAGAACAATTGAGCAAAATAGGAGTTAAAATGGTGGGCTCTGCAAAGTAGGATGCCTTTTTGACCCAGATTTTCAATAAGAAAGGACAAATCCACGAGAGGTGAATATTGTGATGCAGCCTATTTAATTCTATTTCATTCTTCAGGGAATTCTAAAGCACAAGTGAGACACTTGAGTGCAATTGAATTTTTTCTACTAATATTGGGTTAGCATTTTGGCACTTTGCAGAGGCAAAATATTTTATTGAAAACATGGCAATGTCGTTGAATTTTCCAAATACCGTAGTGGAGAATAAACTGGGATTTCCACACATGCCCTCCTATCTTTCAACATACTATCGTCACAGGAATGATCAAAATGAAAATAAAAATTGAACTACAGAAAGGAGATTTCTTTCTGCCTGATCAGTTTATATTTTGCTGCTGCTAGATGTGTTAGTTTTAGAATTAATTGTACCAATTATGTATGTATTGATATGTAGACTTTTTCATATACCTATTATTTCTTCCTGCTTCATTAAGGGTGCGTCTACACAACACCCTAAACTCGAAATAAGATACGCAATTTGTGCTATGCAAATTGCATATCAAATTTCAAATCTATTGAAATTTGCTGTGTCTACACAGTGCTACATTTCAAAAATAAAGTCCTAATTCGAGAGATCTCTTAACCCTTATGGAATAAGGGTTACCGGGATGCTGAAATAGCACTCCTGTTATTTCGAAAAATATTTCAAAATAACGGATGGCTTGTGTAGACATGGGTTAGCTATTTTGGGATACCAGAGCTATCCCTAAATAGCTGTGCAGCATAGGCATACCCTAAGATGCAAGTAGTTTCACAGATTTCTATTTTTATCTTTGGAGTTTGAAAAATGTTCATGTTGAAATGGTGGTGTGATTTCACCTAAATAGGAGTAGTACCACAGCCAGAGCAGAATTTCCTCTTACCTCAGCCTTCGTTCTTTTTCTTTAGCTTTCTCTGCCTGCTCTATCTTTGTTTGAGGGACTCTCTCCAGACACTCCAGTAGGTCATCTAGTTGATGCTCTATGACTGTTAGCAACTGCAGGGTTCCCAAGTTGGCCTCATTTTCTCCAATGCAACGTCGATAGACATCCGTCACCTTTTTGTTCAGGCTCACCAACATTTTGTCCTGGAGACGAGAGGCAAGTGGGCAGTCCTCAGCTGCTATAAACTGTCACAGCCCCTAAGAACATGCCCAGCGAAATCTGCTTCACCCCGACCAAAAAGCTTGAAATTAACATTTCAATTCCCTTAATAGCATTTGTTCCTCATTTCATGTTTTGACTTTCTCCGCATCTAGCTCCATTACGTTTAGGGTTTTGTGTAGGGAAAGGAATGGTGCTAAAACTTCCTGGTTGGAAATCTGAAGTCTTTTTTGACCACACGTGTGTATGACCATGGGAAGAAATAGGACAGGCTGACATCTCCCCTCCACTCTTTCACTGCTATAGGGTCTTGCTCTCTGCACATACCTGCACATCTGCTTTGTACTCTCCGAAGGAAAAGACGCGTGCCTTCAATTCGAGGTCTGCTGCTGTCTCCTCTTCTTTGACGATGGAGGCTTTGAGGGTGGTTGCAAGCTGTCTCAGCTGCTCTATCTCACAGTCCCTACCACGAAAAAAGGGAGATGTTTTTGTAAAGGATTTTTTTTAAAGACACTGCTTTCTTCCAGTGTCTTTGCAGACAGTGGCTATAACTCCTCCAAACACCAGTGGACCTTGAAGTTTGTGACAGCATTTTCCTTTGTAGGGAGATTGGTTGGTAAATACATTTGTTGAAATTCTATTCTCAATACCCCTGAGAGGATATTATTTTCTGTGCATTGGGTGTGGGAGTTAAATGGTGAAAAGTTTCAATGTCAAAATAAGAAGATTCCTACTTAAAAAATACAAGAGGCTAATACACATCTGTAACCACAAGATGATTATTCTGGGTGGCTACGTCTACATTGGCACGCTTTTGTGCCAAAGCTATGCAAATGAGGCTT
>JANRFK010004440.1:26725008-26754900 GCA_030068395.1 Apalone spinifera | reverse complement strand
GTGTCTACACAGCACTTATTTCAAAATAGCTATTTCGAATTTGGCGTTATTCTCCTAGAATGAGGTTTACCAAATTCAAAATAAGCGCTTCGCTATTACGAATTTATTTCAAAATAGCAGTTGGCATACTGTCAGCAGAAAAAGGAAGTACAAGGTAGCTGCAGCTACTGACAAACTTTCTGGGAAAAAACACTAAGGGAGTGACAGGATCTGGTATCCTAAATCTAAAAGGGCAGTTATAAATGGTGCACATTTGGTCTGCTTCTGGCTTCACAGGGTCTTTATTTTTAAAGAGGGGTGGAAACATCACAACTGTCTCATTTAATCAGATGATGTTAAATCTATGGTCTATTGTGGTATAACAGCCTTTAAACAAACATAGTGATGCACTTCTCTATATAGGAATACTGCCTGGAACAAGTCTGGTCAGTGAATCAGCCTGCATCAGAATGCTACAGTTTGAAAATACCTCTTCATTTAGCAACAGCCAAGATTTTCAGTACTTAAATTGCAAGCAGGCACTGTGCTTTGAGTCTAAATAAATGTGTGAAGGGACATCTTTTTTTAAAGGGTGGAGGTTTACAAATACAAGTGTGCAATTGTACACCTGCTTTGGTGCAGCAGTTACTACAACTGCAGGCACAACTGGCCAGTTGGATGACTAAATGGTGATTTGTACAATCGTCAATTCCCATATATAATTGCAGCTTTGAAAATGTTGGACTTAAAAAGAATGTGTCAAGCAGGATTTTGTTTTTTAATCCTTGCCTGTTTTAATAATGACAGGGATTATTATGAAAGAAGATGAGACTTTAAAAATCAAATATTCAGCATTTATGTGGCAATTTTTTTTTAAACTCTGCTCCCTCAGTTTCATTTTTGTCTCCAAGAACCAGTTTCCATGCTGTTTTTTTTGTTGGCTTTGCCGTATTGTAAGTAGCATGGGGAGCAGATGTTTAATATATTGATTTGGTGAAAATTAAAGACCTCTATTTATAGATGTTAAAATTTTTGACTTAAAATAATAACTTTATAATAACTAAAATCTTAAACATATAGTATGACTGGTGGAAACTCAGTTGAACCTGGGTCTGCAAAGGAAACAAATTATTCCCTGGCAATTATATTACACTCACCAAAAAGGTAACCTAAAAGAAAATAAGCATGCAATAGTGTAATCACTGGACACAGTAACACCATGATTCAGCAACTAATGATTAGAAGAGAAAGGAAATCAGCAAAACATTCCAGAAAAGGTATGAAAATACAGGTATAATACTTGAGTAGTTCAACACAAGGCTACTGACCTCTTCTTCCTCCTCCTCATAGTCTAAGATTGTAGTCTCCTTCTCTTCTACTGATGGGACTGCCATGCTCCTGAAAAGGCATTTCCAGTGACAGGTACTTACAGAAATGATTGCGTAAGCCATATTAAAGGAGATGTTGTGAGCAAGTATACTAGGATTCTGGCTGCTAGATAAGTTAATTACAACGGCAAATTATCTCTGGTTATAACTGTAACTAGTGGGCAATTGATATTTCTTTTGCACAATCCCTATCTGCTTTTAAATATTCATTCTCTGAATATTCACAAGGCTGGGTTCTTTCTAGAAGCTGTTGCTTATTTCTTGCTTAGGAACCCCAGACACGGAGCAGGCCCCAGTGGACTGGCTGCTGTACACACAAAACAAAAAGATGGGCCCTGCTCCTACAGAACTGACAATCAGTTGTTGCAGAGCGATTGCCACTGGTATCAAAACAGATAATCAAGGACCAAACCCCCTGATTTTGAACACCCCCAGACTTCGGTGGCGTTTAGGATCAGGCTGTGGATCTGAATGTGGCAGCTGAGCTCTGTTCTCTATAATTGGTTGAATCAAGGGCTTGATGCAGTGGGCAGCAAAGCAGTAGTATGCCCGGTATGGAGTGGTTGTGTATGTGTGCGCATGATTGCAGCAGCGTTCCTAGGCAGAGGGGTTTCCACACAGCCAGAGCCATCTGCAGAGTCTATATCTCTGCTCCCTATACACTGTGCACAGGAGAGAAAGTGGGCAAGTTGAAGGCATGGCTAAGTAATAAAGTCCTAAGCATGATCCTCAGCCCACTAATGAACAGTGGAGCAGTTTATTTTGCTGCTCCAGTGAGGAATAAACCCCAAATGCACAATGAAGAGTAACAGGGGAACAGACATTGGATGGGTGTGGGCAGCGGGCCCTTCTCATCAGACCTTGTTGCTGCTGCTCCATGCATTCTCTTCCATGTCCTCTTCCTGTCACAACAGGAGAGCTCCAAATCTTGCCCTCAGATCACCTCTTTGGAGGAATTTTACAAATGGATCTGGATCCTGACTTTGGGGATTGGGTTTCTTATTAATGGCAGTATTCTAAAGCCCCCCACTTCTGTAGCCACTATGTGCTCATGAGCACAAGATGAGGCAAGTTGTCCCTTTTCATTTCATGGGAATTACTCATGCAAGTGCTGCCCATTGTAGGGGTCCCAGACATGAGTGACCAGAATATTTTTCGGGAGGAAATGGGAGCTGCCCCCAAAACAATGATTTTACCAGGAATCTTTTATTAGTGGGGTGCTAGAGCCAAGGTTCTCTTCCCTTAGGCGGACTGGCAAATAATGCCCCAGTTACCCACACAAACAAACAGATAGCAAACACCTTGCTGCCCCAGGCCACTGTTTGCTTAGCCTGCATGGTACCTTGTCTATACACCCTCCTCCCTTCCCCTGCCTTTCTGCTTCTAGGTGACTGTGGTTACCGGGAACCCATGGCCACACCTAGTACAGGAAGCATTATTCTACCTGCCTCCTAGCACACATTGATTAAATTTTGACTAATTGTGATACTAATGCACATGACATATAATGAACTCAAACCTACTGCAATTCCATGCCAGAGGGAACAGATGTTAATAGTTGCATTGTTTCAACATACCACGGTATGCAATGACAATTTGGCAGAGAGCAACACCTCTGCCCAGAAGGAAGTTTAGTTGTGGAACAAATGCCTTTTGCTCTAGAATACCACTGTGTGTTGGCCTGAGGAAACAAATGCTTTAGCTAGGTGCTCAGCCAGCATGCGTTGGTGTGATATTATAGGGATCAGTGAGACTATGCCAGTGTACAGGAACTGAGTATTTTGATTTGTTCTAATAAGAGAGCCAAATGCATTAACTGGATGCTTTCCCTAAAAATGCAGAAGGCAAGTAATACTCACACATACCTGTAGCTCTCATCTGATTGACAGCTCTTTTATATTTACATCCAGTGCCTTCATCGGGTGTTTCATACTTACTGTCGTCTTGACTGCTGGGATTTCAAGCTTTGCTTTGAGAGGCTTTTGCCTGGCTTGAGGGATTCCTTTCTCTGCATGATTTGACTCAGTGGCCTCAAATCAGACCCCGCCACAGAGAAATCCGTACTCTGATGCCCTGTATAGCTAAGATTAGGCAACTTGCCACGTTTGGTCCGGGGCGTTGCATCCTGGCCTAAACACAAGAAAATATCCTTAGAAGGCGAGGCTGGGCACATTGAGGAATGGATGGAAATTCTTGGAAAAACTTACCCTTGGGAGCATGGGAACTTTTTTCTTCTTTCACTTTGGAGGACATTTTCATCGCCTTTATTTTCATCTGCTTTTTTTCGTACTCTTCCTGCCACTCTTTTGGAGAGAGCTTGAAGAGGAAGTTCTTGTACATCTTATACTCCTGCAGTGTGTCTTCAAACCGGGATATCTCACTAGGGTAGAGGAGCAAACCAGCTGTAGGAGGTTTGACAGCATAGCAAAAAATACCATTCTGAAGAAATTCCATCCTGAAATATAGCTCTACTCTGAATAGCAACTGTTTCAAGAAGGCACCATCTCATTCCACAGAAAGGCCCTGTGTGTGTCCAGAGTGTGAACCACAGACTCTAGGACAAGTTCATAACAGTTAAATTTGCACAACCAGCACAGCTAAGAGGGAGTGAGCTAGCATCCATCTATTTTTTCTTGTGCATCCTCAACAGAATTAAAAAGTGCTGCATAGTCCTGTCTTGTTTCAACAGAATTAGTCACTTTGTTTTGACCAGTTACCCCTGTACAAGGGAGTGAAGTATATTGATATAGGAGGGGGAGCTTTCAACCTACCAGCCAAGGAGAAGGGGAGCTATGGAGAAGTCCTGCCTCTTCAAGCTAAGGAGAGCAAAGGAGCTCTATTCTGTCTTTAGTAAAAGAGAGGGGACTCCTTCCCTTGGTCCCATTCTCACTCTTGCTTTAACTTCTGATCCTGGGTGTGTCCAGTGAAGGTAACTATAATACAACAGCTACACCTACACTGCGCTGTTTTGCACAAGAAATATGCAAATGAGGTGAAGCGTGGAATATCACTGTGCCTCATTTGCATAATTGAGCAGCCGCTTTTTGCGTAAAAACCCCTCTTGCGCAACAGCCGTTCTTCCATATTTTTTTCAGGAGGAACGTCTCTTGCGCAAAAGCCTCTTGCGCAAAAAGCGGCCGCTCGTTAATTATGCAAATGAGGCACAGTGATATTCCACGCTTTGCCTCATTTGCATCTTTCTAGCACAAAACAGCGCAGTGTAGATGTAGCCCTGTGTTCTCTATGACCTAATTTGGCCTGAAGTTGTCTCTAGTTGTAGTGGAGATAATAGATGAGATTGAAAGTATCCAGCCTGATTCTCAGAACCCAGCCTGGTTTGCAAGGTTGACTGTTGGCAAGTTGAGCAGATGTCACTCAAAAACCAGAAATAAAGCCTGGAACCCCATGCCGCCTTTTCACAGAGGCACACTTTAATGGCTAGCAGGAATCACAATTAGACTATTTGAAATCCGGTAGCCAAAAATAAATAAATAAATAAAAATTTTAAAAAATTTGTGGCACAGCACAGGATCACCCGTGTCACTTCTCTCACTGAACCAATACTAAAGCCGCTAATCAAATTGGGCATCTGTAAAGGCTCAATGTTGGACACGATAGAGAGCCATCAGCTGAGAAGCAGTCTCAGTACCCTACAAAACCAGACTTAAAGGAGAACAGCTTTCAGTTAGGAAGTTTTCCTGTTACAGACATCCAGGAAGGAAGTTATAAACAAGATCAGGACAGGTTCAGTGGGCCAGTAAGTGCTGCCACATCAGAGCTTGGAATAGCCAATTCATATTGTGAGTTGCCAGTGTAGCCTTGCAGTGCAGCCTGACAGAAGGGAACCTTTATGGGCAAAAGATGGAGCAGTGTGCTAATGAGCTGTGTTGCTGGACATGAGATCTCTGAAGAAGCAGAGAAGTAATAAGTGGAGAAGGAAATTTTGGTATTTAGAAAATGCCCTAATTTCCTATTCCCCAATGAGGAAAACCATAGCACCATCCAAGTTAGAGATAGGGAAGACTAGCTGATCATCTGCCCTGTGCCAAGCATATACTCCTTGAAAAAACCATAATAATATATTTGAAACCTCAGATCTAAGTGAGTCAATACTGGAGAGGGAGCTGGACCAAAAGTAGGTGTGATCAGAACCAGTCTTTTGGAAATATTAGATCCATTTCAAATGTCATTGCTCATACTCTGTCTAGCTAATACTTCTTTTAGCTATTATACAAAACCTATCTAGTTTCACTGACAGTGCAAGGCATTATACTATCCATGTACTCCATGATGATGCAACAAGTACAGTAAATGGGAGAGCAGATTTTCCATCTGTCTTTGGAGATGAAGGCTAAGTTCTCTGAATTTGAATATACACAAAATTGTACTGTTCATACAATTAAATATACATGTCAACTGCCAGTTCAGCAAATGCCTGGTCATTTGCTTACCAACATCCAATTTGCATACATAATTGAAGTAATTTGGGTATGCACATTAGCCATGATATTGTACACATTTCAGGGTGTTCCTTTTCACTTACACTGTTTAAAAAAAAAAAAAAAAAAAAATCAAGCTCCAAGTATCTCCAGGGAATTCAATTCGCTCTGTAGGGCTTTGAGCAAAATTCTAACTTTTAAAATGAACAAACAACTCTCCCCATAAAAGAGCCTGCAATAAACACAATGTCAGGTTGTGGTAGATATAATATGGGACAATCCCTTTTATATTCCTGGCTTGACCAGGTTCTGCTCTTAGCAATGTTGGGGTCAACCAGAAGTAGTGCTATTGAAATTGCATCATGATAATTGAGCAACTGCTATGCAAACATCCTGACACTCCAGTGAAGTCAAAAGAGTTACTCCAGATATAAAGCACCACCAATGAGCACACAGTCCCAGCATTTTAAGATAAAGCCGATGCCTACAAAGTGAGTCCCATGTCTTCCCTAAAATCCCGTCCATGTTATGAGAAGGCATTCTTGAAGTTTAGTAAAAGAGAGAGTTACTTGATTACTAAGCTTTAGTGCTGTAATTTGTGAAGCTCATTCTTTTCTTTCTATGTGTCATACATTCCAAGGCTAGCGAGTGAAATTCAACAGTGCTATGAACTGGTACATCTGTAGGGATAGCACCCACTAACACCATAATTGAACTTGGCCCAGTTTCCATAACTCTCCCATCAGTTTTCAGAAGCATGTGGATGGGGTAACCTTCCATCACACAAGAACATTTAAGGCCCCTAAAGTTTTTTTTTAAATCTATAGCATGAGGAAGGGTGGTGTAGTCATCTCAATGTTATTCAACTTCATCACAATGTGAGGATATTGCAACTTGAAGCTGCATTGTTCCCTTACACAGCTGCTGTCTCATCACAGTTGCTTCAGATGACATTGACAGCACAGACTTTTAAAGGTGGCAGCCTTGAAATTCCATAAGGTCTATTAAAGGTGCAAGGTATTCGTTGGCACTGCTCAGTGGGTCACTGTTACCTTTGAATGCTCATGATTTGTGCAGCAAGGTCCCGGATCTCAATTATTTTCTCTATCTTTGCTTTGGTTTCTTTTTCAGCCCTAGGGAAGAAGTCATACAAATAAGATTGCAAATGTGCATAGAACAGCAATTGTAGTGGGGTGGGTGGGGAGTGTATATAAAATAGAGGAAACAGATGGAGCAGCAGGAAATGTTTGTTATATCTGAAAATGTGCTCTGCAGTCTTTGTTCATACTTTCCAATGAGCTGGGTGAAATTAGTTTGATGTCAGGCCAGTATCACAAAAGCAGTATCTCAACAAAGTCAGACCAGAGCCAGGGTTGAGGCCCAGAGTAAATAGGGTAAAAGAATTTCAGGTCAAAGGGAATGTTCAAGTTTGCTATGAAGATAGATGGTAGAAAGCTTCACTACCTCCTCCATTTCCCACTGCAACATCAACCTTTAAGAGAAAAATTTCCCCTGGCCACTATTTACTAATGCCCCAAACAAGAGGATTAGAACTAAGAGTTCCACCTGGAGTTCTAGTTATCAGTGACACTGTAGCAGATCCATGTAAGCAATTATTTTATTGAAATACTGGGCTCAGAAAACAGATAACAGTGCTTATTTAGACACAGAGGCCTGGGCTAGCAACCAGCGGAATCCTGATGGGCTTGACTTGGGATGCTAGCCACAGGGATGTCCTTAGGATTTATGGGGCTCTATGCTGTACTATTAAACTGGTGTCCCAAATGCCTTACAACAGTGAGGGGCAGGGATGATGATTTTTTAGAGATGTGATTTTATACATTTTCAGCAACACACTAATGAAATAGTTTTAAAGCCATGTTTAAACTCGAGTCCTGTAAACTAACACAGTGAATTCAGAAACAGACAGTAGATAGCTGGGGTTAGCAAATGCCTCTTAAATGGCTACATTACCACTTGAACGGTTCTTTCACACATTCAATATTCTGCTAATAGGCCTGGCAGGCTTTTTCTGTGTATGGATAAGGTCAGCCCTGGCTAGCCAGCTGTGCTGCCACATCTATACTCCTAGGGTATGTCTAGACTACGTCGCTCTGTCAACGGAGCCATGTAAACTAGTTTACCTGGCATAGGCAAAGAAGCAGGGATTTAAATAATCCCTGCTTCATTAAAATAAACATGGCCACCGCACCGTGCTGACAATCAGTTGATCCAGCACAGTGTGGCAGTCTAGAGGCGGATCTGCCAGCTGGGAAAGCCCTTGCTGATTGATCCTGTAAACCTCATTTCACAAAGCATAAGGGATCAGTCGGCAAAGGCTTCCCCAGCCAACAGATCCGCGTCTAGACTGCCGCGCTGTGCTGGACCATGTTTATTTAATGAAGCAGGGATTATTTAAATCCTCGCTTCTTTGCCTATGCCGGGTAAACTAGGTTACATGGCTCCGTCGATGGAGCCACGTAGTCTAGACATACCCCGTTGTGGCTTGTGCTAGCTAGAGTAAGGCTACCATGGACAGACCTACCTGTGCTATAATTACAGGCTGCGTCTACATTGGGGCGATCTTATGCAAAAGCATCGCTTTTGCGCCAAAACTTGCTGCCTGTCTACACTGGCCGCGAGTTTGTGCGCAAGAACACTGATGTTTTAATGTATGAAATCAGGGTTTCTTGCACAAGAACTATGATGCTCCCACTCAGGAATAAGCCCTCTGTGCAAGAAGCCAGTGTAGATAGGCAACATGAATTTCTTGTGCAAGAAAGCCCTATGGTTAAAATGGCCAACAAAGCTTTTTTACACAAGAGAGCATCTACACTGGCATGGATGCTCTTGCGCAAAAGCCACACTGTCATTTACAGTTTCCATAAGTAGGACCTCTGCCTGGATTAGACTATAGTGGCTCTGCTCTACCACAAACCCTTATTGGTGGGCAGGAGGATGGTCACCCCATCAACTAAGGCAGCAGGTGCTTCTAGCTAGGCAAGGGCAAAGTCAGTAGCCATTTGAGGAATCTCCCATCAGCCCCACTGCAGGGCTCCACCCCCACTGGAAGCCACATGCAGGGCAGTAGTGGAAACAACCTTTGCAAACTTGGCTTGAGCCAGTGGTGTTGCTTGACTGGGTAATGAACCTGTGTGCTGATCAGTTTTAGTGCTTTGCAAGGGCAAGTCTGGATTTGAAGGGTCTGAGTGTAACCTCCAAAGTGGGTGCCCAGACAGATGCACCTGGAACCAAGGGCATGAACCTGCAGTGTTGCCACATACAGAACTCCCAGTGATGCTCCAGGGAGTACTGTGTGTGTGGCAAGCACAGTATGCATGGCAGGTACCCTGGCTGCGGGGCCCCTTCATGTCCAAGCATCTGGGCCAAAGATTCTGTGTGTTGCCCCCACCACCTGCGTTACGTTTTCAGCGCCTGAGCAGAGTTTTTATCATTCTCCTTCAGGAACTCATCAAACATGGCGGCGTCCTTCTCCAGGAACTGTTCAGCCTTTTCCAGTTTTGCTTCCTCTTCCGCTGCTAAGTTTTCCAGCTTCTGAATTTCATCTCTCTTTATGGCCACAGCGTACTGAAATCAATCCAAAAGGGCAACACGGTGACTCATGCTAGCTCCTCACTCCATTTGGTTTCTGTAGAGCTCAGGATTGGCTGCAAACATTGTTCTATCAACTACAAACAAACCCATGGCTTCACACTGCAGCAGGGCCTTCTCCCTCAGGATCTCAAAGCGCTTTGACACCCATATGCAGATAGGTGGGCTGAGGAAAGGAGCTGCTTAATGATTCACTGAGCAAGACAGTGATGAAGCTAAAAACAGAACCCAGAAGTCCAATAATCCCCTTCCCTGCTCTAACCACTGGATTACATAGCTGAATTCAACTGGGTTATATTGGTGTAAGATGGGAGTTGTATGCGCATATCAGGTCCAATCAGTCCATACACTTATACTGTCATCATCACCATACTGTCCAGGAACAGCACAACATTAATGAATTTATCTTCACAACAGCCTTGTGCAGCAGGGAAGCCTTATCTTTGTTTTACAAATGAGGAACAAAGGGAAATTAACAATTTATACAAGATCACATAGTAAATCTGTGATACAGCCAGATACTCAGAGTCCCTCTCCAGGGCCTTAACCACACCACCAACACACTTAGCTAATGACGCCCGATTAGCACTTCCCTGCTCCAACCACCATAAAACACACAAGGAAGGCGCTCAAAATAGTTTTTACATAAATCACATTCGAAAAACAAAGCCAAATACCTGCAGCAGAAACATCTTTCGCTTCTTCTCTATGTATTCATGTAGCGTCTCTTTTTCCACTTGCTGATCTGAAAGCATGAGACCAACTTGTGCAAGGTGGAGGTTGAACAAGTAGCCAAGGTAAAACACAGTGATTAACAGAAGGAGGAGCATATGCAGAACCATCTTTAGCAGGGAGAACTCACTGGCATGGGTATGGATGTTTGCACTTGAGGGCTAATTGAGCAGCTACAGAATCGAGGCAACTCACTCTGGGGCTACATCTACACAGCAGGCTTCTTGTGCAAGAACTTTTTAAAGGTCTTGCACAAGAGCGCATCCACACTGCCAAGTGCTTTTGCACAAGAGCATACATGGAGGCTAGGGCCATAAAAGGCTATTAGCTAGGGGATACGGAATGGTGCCCCTGGCCTCTGTTTGTCAAAGGCTGGAGAAGGATGGCAGGAGACAAATTGCTTGATCATTGTCTTCAGTCCACTCCTTTTGGGGCACCTGGTTACTAGCCACTTCAGCAGACAGCATATTGAGCAAGATGGACCTTTGGTCTGACCCAGTATGGCCATTCTTATGGCAGTGTGGATGCTCTCTTGTGCAAGAAAGCTCTGATGGCCATTTTCGCCATAGGGGTTTCTTGCGCAAGAAACCCTTGTTCCCGTCCACACTGCCCTCTTGCTCAAGAGCTCTTGCGCAAGAGGGCTTATTCCTCATAGGGAGAGGAATAATTCTTGAGCAAGAAGCCCTCTGTTCTGATGCTTTCCTGAAAATTTACTTGCGCAAGAACACGCGTGCAATGTAGACGCTCTGCAAGTTTTTGCGCAAGAATAACCTGGGTGTCTTTGGATTTGTCTACACTGTCACTTTACTGCATTGTAACTTTCATACTTAGAAATGTGAAAACACCCCCCCCCCTCCCGAAGCACAGCAAGTTACAGTGCTGTAAATCACTAGTGTAAACAGGCTCCCAGCACTAGTGTTAGCTACTCCCCTGGTGGAGGTGGTTTACCTACAGCGCTGGGAGAACTTTCTCACAGTGTTGCTGTGGTGACCACACTGCTGCATTAAAGCGCTGCCACATTTGCACTTGAAACCCCACCCACTGGGTGGAGAGGAAGTCCGCACCTTTGACTGAATGGACTCAGGCCGACTGACGGGGGGCGGGGGAAAGTTGACAGTTGCCCTGTGGTCTGATGATTCACAGGGCTCTGGTGTTCTGGCTGTCGCCACTGCTACAGTAGCGGCCAGAGCCCTGGGTTCTTTAAATCACTACCAGAGCACTGCGCCACATGCTGAGTACTGGCTGCCCAGCCCCGCCTCTTCTGGCTGAGGCTCTGCCCCTCCCAGGAGTGCAGAGCCAGGGCTGTTTTCACCTTGCCCTGTGGCCCCTGAAGGTTGTTGGCTCTCTGAGTGGACTTGTAAGCTCTAAAGCTGTACGTGTTTTATGTTATTTTTTTGTACATAATTCCGCATTTGAGAGTTTAACTTTCATGAAAAAAAATTGCACTACAGTACCTGTAATGGAGGAAATGAAAAAAAAAAACTATTTATTTTGTTTTTTTACAGTGCAAATACTTTGTATTCTGTGTTGTAATTGAAATGAAAACAATATAAAAAATAATAAATTGTATTATTGTTTAACAGCATGACTAATCAAGCAATTAATCACAATAATTTTTTGTATCCCTTGGCAGTCCTAAAAATGGATTGCAAAGAACAAAATAATTTTACTTGCAGAGGTAAAACCTTGTGCATGCATTTTAGCAACATAGCAGTACTAAGGCTGCTGTGGTGGATTTCCTTGACTGGTTTTCCAGTCTGTTTCATTAAAATCAGTATTAAACTAGTGCAACTGGCACAACAGAGTGGGGAGTTAGACCACCTGAAAGGTCAAATTTAGGTCTACTTGCACGGATAGCAAAACTCCTATTGACTTTCCTGGCACCGTGATTTGGTTCAAAGTGCCAAAAAAAAAAAAAAAAAGGGGGGGGGGATTTGTGGACACACACACACACACACACACACACACACACACACACACACACACACGTTGGCTCACGGTGGAATAGAAAACCTGCCATGATTACAGCATAACCGAGAGTCTTGAGAGTCCCAAAATCAAGCTCTATGATGACTTGCATCTCACACCACACCACTGATGATAACTTTTTGCAAAGTATGTAAATAAAGTAGAATTTGGTCCACTTTGTTCTAATAATTTTCTCTGTTTACCATATAAAATTTCTTATGCATGTGCATATGATAGAGAATGGATGCATGAATATTGGCAAGATGTGATAGATGACTCTGGTTTTGGCATACTAGGAGAACTCAACTTAGTTATCTATAAGCTGCTTCTGAAGAGAACAAGAATACTTGCAACTCTCAGTCCTTCTGTGCTTCCTTCCCTCCCAGAGCCTGATGGGTTGTTAAGTCCAGCAAGTTCCATACCTTTGGTGACTGCGATCTTCCAAGAGATACTTTCCTGGAGAACTCTCAGTCGCTCTGCTTCCACTGCCAGTTCTTGGTCCTCTGCTTCCTCCTCTTTCTGGAGTGCCTTCTTAAACCCCGATTGCTTGGCATTCATCATTGTGGAGTGAGTCATCTTCTCATGAACTTTCAAGGTCTTCTTTCGCTCACGTTCCTAGCGGGACACTTCAGTTAGGCAGATAAGGTCTTCTAATCAAGTACTTGGTCCGTACAGACTTCAAATGACTTGAGATTATTTCACAATCTAACTGATCTCCCCATTCAGAAGTTTTTCAGAGATGTAACCAATGTTTTAATTTGCTGAATTTCATCCCATTACTCCTAGTGATACTACCCTAGTGCAATCAAAACAGTTCATCTCCTCCCCTGCTAGATTAATTTAATGTAGCAAGTGCTCCAGATTTCTCTTTGTGAGCTATTCCTGACAGAGGGAGTGGGAACTTGCAGAGTCGCCATTACAAGGCTGACATTTGTCCCTCTACTCAGCAGAGGAGGTTGATAAGTAATTTCTGTAGCCTCAAGAGCCTCTGACAGGAATGGTAAATCCACATGCATTTAGAAGAGAAACAAACAAAAAGACAGCAATAAAAATAATCTTCAGAGCCCTTCCTGGATTCTCAGCTGCTGTTTATCAGCTTGGCTCCATTGACTTCAACAGACTTCCAATGGATTTCAATGGAGCTGTTCTATTATACACCAGCTGAGGATCTGGCCTTCAATGTTCTTTCACATAACAAATGTTGTTAAGGCTGCCATCAAACCCCTTTCAGATTCACTGCAAACCTGTTAGCTTTTGCCTTAGTTCTTATACATACCACCTTAGCTCTTTCTCGTTCCTTGTCTCTCAGTAAGAAGATATCAATATCCGAAGGGATTTTAAATGGGTTTTTCCTCAGCTGAAACTCATCATCATCTATGCACGCAGTAAGAAACAGAACTCGATTAGCAAAACCTGAGTGCAGTGAAAGTTAAAAGCACAATTTCAAAGGATAAAATGCATGGGCTATGTTTTAATCTGAGTTACCTCTGCACTTTCCAACATATTTTAAAGGAACACTGTCAGGCCTGGCCTATACTAGATCAGGAAGATGGACTTAAGTTTATGCAACTCCAGCTATGCAAAATGCATAGCTGGAATCAGCTTACCTTAAGCCAAACTGTGGCAGTGCCCATACAGCAGGAGGCCAACGGGAGCAAATGCTCCTGTCTGATTCCTTTACTCTTTGCAGAAGAAGGAGTACCAGACTCCAGCTGGGGTGCCCTCAGTGTTTGATTTACGGGTCTATTTTACACCCACTAAATCAAATGCTAGAAGATCAGCCTCCACAGTATCTTTTTGTAAGTATAGACATTCCCTCAATGTTTACCACGGTATCCTTGCTAATGAAAACAGGCATTTTAAGAGCAAACTTTTCTTGAAGTGGTGAATTCACGATGGGCCAAATTCTGTTTTAGTCCTGAGGTTTTACTGTCCTTACTGATCATTTTCAACAGACATTTTGCGTTGATCATATTAAAGGGATGTCGCTATATCAGAGATTACTATTAATGGGTCTTCTTGGGTCTAGTTTGGGGAATTAGCACATTTGTAGCAGTTGATCTTTTGGGGAGGCTGTGTTGGCAGACCAGAGATTTTACTGGTTACCCATACACACCTCAGTTTCTTGCCCAGTTCCATTAGGCCAAATCCTGAAGTCTATACTCAATGTTTTATTCAGTTAAAGCCATTAGAGCCTGCCAGACTAAAGGTTTTTTACAGCAATCTGAGTAAGCACCTGTAGATTTGGCCCATGGTTAGCAATTAAAAGCTGAAAGAGTATCAGGACCTTACCTGAAAGTGCAGACTTTGTTTCCACTCCAGATTTGATAGAGAGCATCCCAGAGGATGGCTCTGTGTGTGGAGATAATGTCCTACCCCCTGGTTCAATAAAAATCAATAAATCAATAGTAATAAGCAACACTGGTAATAAAAAAGGGCAGTACTTGAATCCATGGATGTAATCCCCAAGTCTTGGTATTCCCTTGTTTTTCCACATACATTAGAAAGGTGGATTTTATTGTCTTTTCATTACACATTGAAAGAGGCAGTAGTTCATTTTCTTGCTCTCTTTTGCAGGATGCGTGGGTTGAGCATGTTTGTTGAACACTGACAGTAGGGCTTTGCAAAAGAGAAAAATAACATAACACCCAGTTGTCAAATAAAGGCCATGTTCTGATCAGAAAGGGATGTGTTCTCACACTTTGCACTGAATCTTCTGGTGACTTTGTAATGTGAATGAAGACTGATGACAAACCTCAACCCTTAACGCCTTTCACTCAATTTTAATGAAAGTATAAACCAGGACATTGAATGGAGTGAAAGTACCATATTTGCTTGTCTGAAGGAGATATCTATACATTAGGATTCCGTTCAGTTCCAGCCATAAAAGAGGGAAAAATAGCCACATTCAATTTGTGTGGGTTACATTCAGAAAACAGAGTCCAAAGCTTGGTCTACACTAAATGGTTAGGTTGACGTTCACTGCTTTGTGTCGACCTGGCTTTGGAAGTGTCTCCATTTAATTTTGGTTCCAGACAATGTAAGTGCTTCTCTACAGTGATTTAGTAACTCCACCTACCTGAGCAGCGTAGAGTCATGGTTCATGTAATTAGATCGATGCAGTGTCAATGTAGACAATATGTTTCTTAGATCAACTCATACTGGCTTTCAGTTGCTGTCCCACAATGCCCTACACTAGCAAACCACCCCAAACAAACGCTGCAGGTGAGAACCTGTACTGCTGACAAGGAGCCAAGGGTGCATATATCCAAGCAATTTATTAACTTGCTATTAATTTAAGTTAGATTGACATAATTTTGTAGTGTATACATGGCCTTAACTATTTACTTCTGGGAAAGGAGGCACAAAAAAAAAACCCATAGTGATATGTTAGCAACAAGCTTTAAGGCCTCTGTCTTCTCTTTAAAAAAGGAAAATTCCCACATATGCCATATGCCACACTTCTGCGAACACCCACATTTCGTCATTAGATTTATGTTTTGCAAGCAACAAGTTATTAATTAAAATTCTTACTGGAAATGGCTCCAGAGCTGGGTGTTTCATGGGACCCAGATGAATGTGTATAGGACAGCGTGGACATGCTGGACAAATTCTGTTCCAATTAATTCTAGTGAAAAGTTCAGGGCAGTTGGTGGAGTTTTATATTCTCTGCTATAGAACCTAGGAAGAAGGTAATCACAATACAATTATTTGTAAGTGCAGAGAGAAGGACTGTTGTAGTTTATCATAATTAGCCCACAGTCAACAAAACGGCCATTCCTCCCTCATTCAGAAGGAGACTCCTTAGGACAAATTCAGATGGAAAATCAGTTGCATTCATATAATTCCAGTGGAGTCAGTAGGATCGCTCCACATGTGCACTGGCAGAGGAGAGGAGAAAATATTGACTGCCATTTGCACTCATTTTATGGCTATATTTTAAGTCGATTCATTTGCACTGCCACATACACTTAGAACAACCTCCCACATCCTTTACAAACGGTGCTCCCTGCCTTTCCTTCCAACCTTGCCTATTAAAACCTCAGACTTCTTCAAAGAAGCTTCTTACATTGCTGAACTGGATTTCACATCTCCTTCTGCAAACCATGTGGGCTAGTGGGTTAGCACTGTATGGGGAGATTTCGGCAAATCCAGTAAGGTGCCTGAACCACTATTGCTTACTGCTTGAACTTTAGCAGACAAACTAACAGGCCCAAAATAGGCCTAGACAGCATGACCAAGTCAGGGAGGGGGAAGAAGGGGAGTTTGAGTGCCACAGAGAGGTCAGCTTGACCCCGCGTCCTTCCTGAGACCCAAATCTCTAGTGAAATCGCTGAGCTATACATTAAGAAAAACAGGAAGTTTGTCTAAATGCCCTAAGACATATATCTGTCAGGGCCCCCGAACATGGAGTCTCTGAAAAAGAAAAAACACATCTGGTGAAAGTGATGATCAGAAGAAAACTTCTTGCTTAACCTTTAAAAAGTGTTTGCCTAACAAGTTTTTGAGTAACATGTTATTGTAATACTAATGGATAAATAGGGAAGGAAAGTTTGAGTTGGGGAGGGACAATTTTGGGAACACTTGGAGGGACGCCTCGAGGATTCTTCACATCTGGACACATCTTCGTCCCCACCGGTAGATGGAAGATTGGCCATTGGAAGCCTGCTCGATGTCACTCGAGAGCCACACTCAACTTCGGTAATTATTAAGGGTGGGGGTGTTTTACTAACCCGTTGTGGACATGTGTAAGTGCTTGAGACTAAGTAAAGTTTAGCTTTAAGTGAAAGCACTCTTGTGTTGTCCTGTTTGTACCATCCATCTATCGGTCGGACGACCGTGTCTCCCCTGAATTATTTCCTGACACCACCTCGCAGAGAGTAAAAGTTACCAAGAGGTTTGGGTTGAAAGAACCCCCAGGTAACAGCACCAGCTCAAAAAGTAGAAAGTTCCCTACAAAAATTGCCCTTCTTGCAGTATCTAGATTTTCTGTAGGATGCCTCTATCCAGCTTCTGATCCAGGGAAACCTTCTTTTCACATCAAAAGCTATGAATGGCTCACGTCCAGCCCACTTAATTAGCTTCATTAGCATGGGTCCTAAAATTGACAGGTACTTCTTTTGACGTTATATATTTCTTGAATTCTGTTATTTCTACCCCAACTCATCTGATGAAGTTGGTCTTACGCACAAAAACTCATCGTCCTATATATTTTTGCGAGTCTCTAAGGTGCCACAGGACTACTTGTTTTTAAAGTTACAGATTAACACGACTACCCCCCTGAGCCTGTTTATCTTGTGACTCTGAAACAGATCCCAACTTCAGTGGTGAGGCTGTGTAATGCAACTCCTGGGTCACGCCAGACAACTGGGTAAACACAGCAAACATCTAGAAGTGCAAAGCCCTCAGTGCTTTTTCACATGGATATCGGTAATCCAAAGCTGTGCTACTACAGAATGCATGTGCTAAGCACTTATATAAAACTCAGTAACAATTTTTCTGTTGTGTTGTTTGAGGGGAAAAAAGGTGCTCCACAGTAGAGCATTATGCTGAGAAACACTGATGAGTGCTTGGATCATAAGCCTATTTGAGACTGGGTGTGAAACCACCCTTCACTTGAGGTACTTGTCTGAAGCTCTTCAGGGCCGACATCTAAAATGAAAGCCAACAGAATCTGTCCAGAAACTAACAACATGATGGGGAGGGTATTGTCATCAAATATGAGAGAGAGAGGGGTAGAACACAGAAGCAAACAGAAGGAGCATCTGAAAGCATATCGGAGCCTGGAAGAAACTCTTGAGTGCAGGCAGAGAAGAATGTTCTTGTGCTTGAGAAGAAGTGGTTTCCTACTGTTTTATCTCCTCTGCATTCAGAGAGACAGTAGGATTTTGTAAATAAAAACTGCATCAAAGAAATGCCTATTTCCAATTTCTAACCCCAACTGGGACATTGCCGGACTTACAAACTTCAACTAGATGTTTAGGTCAAAAAGGGGCAACAGTATTTGTCAAAAAATAAGTGTTCTTGATTAACCCTGTTCCTAAAGTGTGTATACAATTTTTAAAAAATAAATCTGATTGTAGATTAGTGTTTGGACAGTACTTTGGAAATAATGTTAAATGTGGCATGAATACCAATCAGGGTATTGATTAAGATAGAAAATGAAAAAAAAAAGTATTAAAATCATTTGGTGTATTTTGCATGACCTTTGACATTTTAATGGCTTCACAGGTTTATACTGTCACTCATTGGTGTCAAAGTCAATTGATAAGGAATTATCTTATCAATTTTTAGTTAATAAATGTATATGCCACATTTCCCTAGCTTTAAGGTGCAGTGCAAAAATGCTGAATGGAACCTGCATAATCAGTCTAAAAATAGAATTAATAAAATCAGATGTAGGTTGGTTTGTAATTTCCCAGCGCACTGAATGGGCTCAAATATTGAGCCAGCAGCAGGTAATTTAGAAGCAGATGGGTTCGGTTTCCCTGCCTTCTAACAACACGTTAACATGCACACACACTCAGCTACACGCAGGTAAATTATCAATGCATGGAATTTCCTAGTGAGGCATACTAATTCCTCCAACTCTCTGTCTCAATGAAAAAAGGCTGTATTTGCTGTTAAAAACATAGGAGGGGGAAACGCAATACAAATTATACCTTTCTTCTTTGGCTTCTCACCCAAATGAGACCCCTATCCTCTCTGATAGCAGCACTGGTCAATTGCAGCCGGACCCAGACATGCACCTGGAAGAGTGGCACGGAACCTTGCGGACATTGGTTAGCTTCGCGGCTTCTTTTGTTCTCCTCTCTTGTTTATGTTGTCAAGGAAACCTTCTCTGCTGTTGCCCCGCAACCGACTACGTCATAAAGGAAAGAAGGGCTGCGTCACTTTGCTGCGCTATTTCGGAATGATAGGTAGGGCAAACTCTAGCAGGGTGAATTGCAGGAGGCTGACTAGTTGTAGTTCTAGGATTTGTAGCTTAACACAAGCAAACGGGGGGAGGAACAATGGAGTTGCAATTAAGGAGATTGTGCACGACTCCGAAGTTGATAAAAGTTTAAAAGTTGCTCATAAATCAGCTACAGGTTTTTAAAAAAAATCCATGCTCCCTGCTTTTTTAGATCTCGAGCATGAAACTGCAGTTACATTCAATTACAGATCTCTTGTAAGGAAACCAGCCAAGGGGATGCTCATGACATGCAACTGTGTTTGGTAGAAGTTTGGCAGCTTTTATTACAAAGTTTCTGCCGACTTTGCAGAGGTTCTTCTTTCCCTGGATAATAAGTGACTAGGGGCCATTTCTATAGGAAAAGTAGTGATATTGCTAATCCTGTAACATAGGGAGACAGTATATTTCAGAAGTTAGAGCAGCGACTCCAGGCTTCTAAATCTTACTGTAATTTGTTAGCTGTGTGACTGAGCAAGTCACTTAACTTATTTGGTGCTCAAGTTTCCTCTTTCCCCATCTATAAAACATGGACAGTTAAATATAATCTCAATAGGGTGTTGTGTGGCATACTAAATTACAACTATAAAGGGCTCTTCTGATGAAAGGTGCTGTTGTAGAGCAAAATATTACATCTTAAGAAATGTGGGTATATTGAAAAAGTATGATTTTGGGGGAGATATCAAAAAACCCTTATTTTCAGTTTGTTGTGCCCAAAGGAAAAACACCAGTTCCACATTTGTCAATGTGCTGCTTGTGTACTTATAGGCTGTGTCTAGACTGGCCAGTTTTTGCGGAAAATCATCTGCTTTTCCGCAAAAACTGGCCAGCTGTCTACACTGGCCGCTTGAATTTCCGCAAAAGCACTGACTTCCTAATGTATGAAATCAGTGCTTCTTGCGGAAATACTTTGCCCTTCCCGTTCGGGCAAAAGTCCCTTTTGCGCAAAACTTTTGCGCAAAAGGGCCAGTGTAGACAGCTGACATTTGTTTTGCGCAAAAAAGCCCTGATGGCTAAAACGGCGATCGGGACTTTCTTGCGCAAAAGCGCGTCTAGACTGGCACGGACGCTTTTCCGCAAAAAGTGCTTTTGCGCAAAAGCGTCCGTGCCAATCTAGACGCTCTTTTGCGGAAATACTTTTAACGGAAAAACTTTTCCGTTAAAAGTATTTCCGCAAAATCATGCCAGTCTAGACGTAGCCATAGGGATTGACAGTTGAGCTTTCTAAAACAGAAATTTCTGTGTTACAATAGATTTCTAGATAACTTTACCCATCTGAATAAATCATGCAACATGAACAAATAACATGATTTGAATTAAAAAAGAGCAAACTCCCATGTAATTGTCATGTCTGATTACTAAGTCTCACTTCACTGTAAAGTCTCTCATCATTTCAGGCAGGAGGAGGACACTGCTTATGAAAAAAGAGAAATTTCTGTTTACTCCAAACAAATACTTCAGCATTTGGCAGGGAAGTATGGAGTAATCTTATGATTATGTAAAGGAATCTTTTAGCTGAAAATTTCCCAGGTGAAGTAGGAGATTTGTATCAGGAGGAAAATCAAAAACCCATTTTCCATATTAAAAGACATCAAGGAACAAATTATACTGCAAATGCACTTCTCTAAGGCTGTGTCTATGCTGACGTGATCTTGCGCCAAAGCGGCCGCTCTTGTGCAAAAACTTGCTGCCTGTCTACACTGGCTGTGTGTTCTTGTGCAAGTAAACTGACGTTCTACTGTATAAAATCAGGGCTTCTTGCGCAAGAATTATGATGCTCCCACTCAAGAATAAGCCCTCTTGTGCAACTGTTCTCGCGCAAGTGGCTAGTATAGACAGGCAACATGAATTTCTTGTGTAAGAAAGCCCTATGGTTAAAATGGCCATTAGAGCTTTCTTGCGCAAGAGAGCACTTACACTGGCATGGATGCTCTTGTGCAAAAGCACATGCCAGTGTAGATGCTCTCTTCTGGAAGAGTTCTTGCGCAAGAAGCTGCCAGTGTAGACGTAGCCTTAATGTAAATAACCAAGTGGACTTTCTTTGGAAGTAAGGATTTATAACAACTACAGACAGAGCAGGAGCTGCTGCTATAAAGCAGTAGTGGTATGAATAGACATCACTGAAGTGCATTAATAGCAACTTAGGACTATACGTACACAGCAGCTTTGTTTCAGAATAACTGACGTTATTCTGAAACAACTTAGTCTGTGTCTACACAGCAAGCAGTTATTTTGACAATGTTGAAATAATGTCAATCTAGAAGACTTCTTACTCCAACTGCTGTAACCCTCAATTTGCAAGAGTAAGGGAAGTCAGAGGAAGAGTGCTCTAGCTCGGACTTTCTGCTGTGTAGACAGTATCAAAAGCCAAAATAAGCTATTTCGACTTAGCTCAAGTTGCGTAGCTTATTTTGACTTTAGTCCTGCTGTGTAGACGTGAGATTAGGACAGCGATAGCTGTAATATATGGAGTCACTTCTCATACTGAATGGTACACATTCTGTAGCAATGTTTCCCTTCCATGCAACCTTGCTAAGTGCTTAATACTAGGACACACTTCACGATTTAAAAACTGACCATTACGTTATCAAATGGAGAGAAAAGAGGCAGCTTATCACTCCTGTAAATTCTATAGGTGTTTGTTATGTTTTTTCTTGGAGGCACATTGATTCATAGATTTTTAAGGCTAAAAGAATACTAGGGGGGTGTCTACTGTTTGCAACTGTTAACTCTGTTAATGATGCTGTTAATGAAGGGAATAGATTACATGCACACATCATGGGGAAAACCTGCTTCATAATGTGGTCTTTTTCTGTTTGGTAAAATCATAAGCACAGGTGTCAGTGAGGTTAAGATTCACTTTGTAGTAATCTGCTGTTATTGATCTAATGGCAGGAGAATTGTTACAGCACAAGTGTTCTTAAGGCATGGCTAGAGCATGGGACATGGACTTGACTTTCTAGTTTTTTCTTTGTTTTTGGTTTGTTATGTGATCTTGGACAAGTCACTTGATTTTTTTCATGCCTCAATTTCCTCATCTATAAAATGAGGCAATTGATATTGGCAACATGTTTTTAAATTACTGGCTGAAAAGTACTATAAGAAATGGGATACATATAAGTATGTATGCAGACAGAAAGATATGACTGCAAAGTAAAGTCTTTATACCAGGAAGCTGACATGCATCTAATAATATACTGTTAGCTCCATGTTCCTTAGTCTCCACCATTTCATTTAATTCCTTGAAGGGTCTCCAGTATTTCTTTATTTTACTTTAGATGTTATAAAATATAACCAAATAGGCACTAGACAAACAGAAAGAAAAGGAAAAAAATTCAAGCCAATGACAAGCAGGAAATGGCACAGAGACACTTCAAGGCAGTTTGAGTATTTTCCTTCTGATCCTTTCAGCTTTCTTTTCTTTGCTGGATTTTGGTGCTTTAGAACCTGAAACATCCGAAGAGAGAAATCAAGACCTGCTATTACTAAGGTTAACAAAATTAAGGAAGGACAAAACCTACTAGCTGATATTCTATGCTGCGCTTCCAGGAGGTTCTGAATTCCAGGTTTCTTCAGTGGTCTGAATAGCCTCTAATATACAGTAGAGTAATGGGCACTGTTCAATTTTTTTATATAATCTTCCCAGGACTGACTGTGGGCAGACCCCACACAATGCTCTGCATTATGGACTACATCTCCTGTAGCGGGACTTGCAAAGGGGCCAGCATAAAGTTAGCGATAGTGGTCCTATGTTGTGCCTGTGCCAGAATATTCCCCCAATTCTTTGGGGCGGAGGCTGCTTTTGGCTGCTATACCCTGCTGCTGTTTCATAGAGGGGCTAGAGTAGGGAATACACTCCCTCCTGTGTTTTTAAGTTAAACGAAGTTTATTTGCAGTACTCTTTTATACTAGCCTCTAAATGAGGAATGATTGATAGCATCACCTGTCTGTCTGATCCAATGCTTCTTAGTAGTTCTTTCTTGCATATGGGTCACAGAATATTAGACACCAAAGGCCTGACTCACAGCCAGAAGGCACTCATTGACTTGAATGGGCTCAGGGTCAAGCTCCCCAAAAGAAGTAGTGCAAGAAATACATGGTCATCTTTGCAGCACAAACAGTCCTCTGGCCCACTAGAAAAGCCATGCAGTGAAGGAAGGTTGGGATGTCTCTTGTTTACAGTAGGGCTCCTTTTCTAGAATCCTGATGTGACTCATTGACTGTGTTGCGCCTCCTCCATCCCACATACACACGCACCAATTGCTGTTTACTACATCACTGCTCCTGGCTAAGCATCCTCTTATTGCAGGGAACCTGCCTCAGTCAGTGCCTGGGGGAGGCTGGTTTCAGGGAACAGCTGCACTGCCAGAGCCCACCACAGGATGTCATCAAATGTTGCTTTTTAGCTGCTGGAGAGAGGAATTTGGTTCCAGGATCCACATTTCTCTCACTCTCCGTTTCTCATTGCACGTATGTTTGAATTTCACCTTGCATGGTATGAGGGTTAAACACATGCAAAGAAAATACTGTTCCTTTGCTGGATGTTAATGATTAAACTTCTGTAGTGATAAATCCTGCAAGCAGTTTTGAACAGGCCATCAAGATCCCATGAACAGAGTTTTAATTCCTGCTATCAGGATGATTCAGTAAAAGAACCTCAATTCCTTATGATGCATTGTGGATTCTGCCATACAAGATGCTATTAGCCTAAAAACAAAATGGGCCTCTTTTGATGTTGCTCCCCTTATGGGGATTTCATTTTATTTTTGGAAACTGATCTAGGTTAAACTGGAAAATGTAACCTGCCAAAACTCTAATTGGGAGTCTAACAACTGACAAGCGAGAGGTTTTTCTGTGGTGGCGCTTGTGAGCACTGGCTGTAGTTACTCTGCAAAGAGTGGTATGTGCTGAGCTATTGTTTATTTTTCCTTGGCACAATCAAAGCAGTTGCACTCCCTTTCTCACTAACAGGGATAAATTCTCAACCCCTTGTGAATCCAGATGGCAACGATGTGGAAGTGGGTCAATGGTTTTAATCAAACTTAATACTTACTGTAGCATCCCTTGTGGTCCACTGTAATGTATAAACAGTGGGTTCTTTATTGAGAATGTTGGACATAGACAAACTCTGTGGTTCTCTCTAGCTCCTGATTGTCTAACATAGCCTGTGCTGTGGTGCTAATGTGTAAGGTTTCCTTAACTCTGGGCCTGGATTAATCAGTTACAGACTGGATTACTGACTATAGCACATTTTTCAGCAGTATACAAGGCCTGATCCAAAAATGACTGTAGACAATGGAATGATTCTCACAGAATAGAGTAGGGTTTGGATTGGGACCATCATGTTCACCCTTAGATAGTTTTTTTATAAATTACATTGTTCAGCTGCAATGCCATTTTTGTGTTTCTAGCTACACTTGGGTCCCAACAAAGTTTAGATCCAGATCCACATTGCCCTAAAAATTCAGGTGTTTTGGCACCAGAATTTTGATTTGGCCCATTCTAGAGATAGCCACAAAGATGAGGCCCGTGAGACTTCTCTAGTCCTGTCTGTTGTTCCAGTACGTTTTCAGGGCATAAATATTTTGCTCTGGACCTGCACTATCTGTCCTAAAAGTGTTTTTGTTCTGATAAAGGCCCCACTTTTCTAGGCTTTACTCTTGGAATGCCCATGAATCTCAGTGGGAGTGACACTCATGCAGAACTTGCAAGCCTGGGTCTCAAGAGATTTAAAAAAAGGAAATAATCAGTTATGCTATTATCTAAAAAGAGATGAAAGAAAAAAAATGTTCTGGGTTTAGATAAGCTCCAATGGAGAAAGGGGGAGGGGGAAGAAGAAAAACAAACAGCTGTTATTGTTACATCTAGGCTATTCCAAGCCTGCTGACCCCTTTAGTAGGGGAGGTTATTGGACTTACTGCTGGTGCCATACCTGCAATCTCAAGCCATTTGTATCATATTCCCAGGGTAGCCAATGGGAAATACTTGCTTACAGCAGTCAGTGGGGTGCAGTAGCCAACATACTCCCCCCTCCCCCCCCCACACACCTCCATGTAGCTGCACTGGGTATCCCACCCTATTGGCATGAGTACTTTTGACCTCTCTATCTAATTTCTATGGCCCTTATTGCTGTAGTAGCTGAACATGCCACAATCTCATCCCATAACATGCCTGTGACTTAGGTCAATTGTATTATCTCCATTTGACTGATGGGGAAACTGAGGTGCAGAGAGGTCAAGTGACATGCCTAATCACTTAGTCTATCCAGGCTCACATCTGCTTGGATGCACGCAATTCTGTGTAACAAGATATCAGCAGATCTTGTGGCTTGTTTTCCAGTGAAATATCTCCTCTTAGGCAAATATTACATTTAAGGTTGCTTTGTCTGTGGTTTTTCTACCTGTGGTTTGTACAGTAGGTCAATGCCCCCTGCTCAAAGATAAGAGGAATAATTGCTACAAGAGCTATTTGCCGCTGTAATACTCCAACCTACTGTTGCCTAAATGGTTAGGTGGTTCATATATCTGTAATTAGAAGACTTGAATGGTGCTTAATATCTGGGAAAGTTTTCAGTACATGGAGAATTTAAGGCAAGCATTGAGACTTGGCAGACTGGAAGTGCTTTATTTATCCATGTTTCAGTGGTTCATAAATTAAAAATATGTTTGTAATTCAAAAGGTCTTGTAGTGATAAAGGGGATAATAAATAGACTCTCCGATAATAAAACAAACACCACAGTTGCAAATGAGGAAGAACATTTTTGCATTATTTCTTTTTTTTTTTAATAGATAAGCCAGATTTAAGATGACTGCTGCCACCACATGGGTAAGATATATGTGGGCTGTGCATAACCCCAGCAATAACAATGCACAACATTTCACTTCTGTTAAACAAAGGAAATATTTCCAAGGAGTGACAGAAATCAGAATAGCAGTCTAAGCAGAAGAGAAGCCAACACACTTCTGCTCAGCAATTCTGTCTCCAGGCAAAACTAATCTCCAGAATAATTAAAAAGAGCAGGTGCAAGCTAAAACATTAGTTGGGCTAACACATTGTCCATTCTCAGACACTTTTTGCTAAAAGTCTGTGTTCTGGCTAATGATGTAATTGATTTATGGGCAAAATTAACCCTTTATGTATTCCATGAATATATTATGCAAAGTATATATCTGAAAGACTTCATGGGACCTCTATGAATAGAGCTTTGAACCTTTTTTCAAGGGTTTGAATTCTCCAGCTAATAAGTCAGGCCCATTACAAACAGCATTCTCAAACCTTCCTTCTCACATTGTTGTTAGTAAAGTGATCTGCTTGGCTTTCAGAGAGCTTGTGAGAAGGTCTGGGCAGAGGGCCAGTTCCTGTCCTTAACCAGATGTATTACATTAAGATGACACTGCTTCTATAACCTGTGCTAATTCATTCCCCTCCGCCAGAGTTTCTTCTTGTGTACTCGATGTTCAATCTATAGAAACAATTTAGATGACATCAGATATGCTTATAAATAGAATGTCTGCCCTGCTACAATTCTGTAGCTATACCAACAGGAACAAAACACCCATAAGTGTTGTACTGTGTTTGGAACTGGGATGTTAACGAAGATTTTCCCCTAAAGCATCCAAATTTGTCCACTGCTAGAGGCAAGGTACTGGACGGAAGGCACATAGGACTTGCCAAACTGGAGGAGACCAATGTCTCTGCCTAGCTATAGATTCTTTTCTCCTCTCCCCTTTCTTGATGTGTGACAGGTTTGATTTGGCGCTTCATCTAAGTCTTCCATGGTTTTCTTCTCTCCTCTTTTTCTTCTCCATGTCCTGTCCTCTTTCTTCCTTCCATCACAACCAGAACCTTCCTCATATTTCTCTTTCCCCAATACAATTCCTGACTCTACTCCTTTCCATCCCTTCAAGTTTGTGTAACCCTGATCTTCCTGGACTGAACCCAGTGGCTTCTGTTACTGACATGCAATATATATTATAGTACAATAATAACCAGAATGAAAAACAAACCAATTATTAACGCATCCACTATATTAGCTCTCCAGACTTCTTGTTCAAATTCTAGAGTTCCAATTTTCAAACACAGTTTTCCTGAATTTTGAAGGGTTGCAACTGTCCCCATCTGAGACTAAACAGAATCAGTTTTGGATCCACTTTTCTTTGTAGCATGTCTGGTCTAATACCTGTTCAGTTTGAGCCAATGTCCACTGTTCCCACGCAATTCACTGGCACTATTACACACATAACAGGAAGACTCCTAGGAATGTTTTTTAACTGTCTAGACCTAAAAAAATTGTGGGGCTGATCTTTGTATCTCCAATCTATGCCCCTTCATCTTGGTGCCCCCTCTTTCTTTTTACAGCTTGGGAGAGGGGCTTTCACTAATCACTGTGATGCTCTGTCCTGGCCTGTCTTAAATTTATAACAACCTTTTTATGGCCATTTTTTTCAAAGCATCACCATTTAACTGAATCAGATATTTACCTCCCCCCCTTCCATCTCCCTTCTGTTCTGAAATTTGATTTGTCCTTTTCATATGTGTTCATTTTTAAAATTGTATCCTTTGGTATATATGGTTGTAACAATTTTCTTCCACTATTTGATCTGAGGAAGTGGGTCTGGCCCACAAAAGCTCATCACCTATTAAACCATCTTGTTAGTCTTTAAAGTGCTACACAGTCCTGTTTTTTGTTTCAGCTACACCAGACTAACATGGCTACATTTCTATCATTTAACTGAATGTCTTCCTTCATTTTTGTATTATCAATTTCCTTTATTTAACAACCCACATTTAACACTTTTTCTAATCATTCAAAATTGCCACAAACCAGATTAGAACCCCTCTCTTATCACATGTATTAGACACAGTGCTGTGGCAATCAGTTTCTTCGCAGCTGCTTCCTCTTCTGGTGCCCTGCTGGAAGGAAACATTCAAACTCTGTGGTAGCCCCTCACAGTGTCTTTGGCTTCCTTTTGCTGATCTGCAAGTCTGAATTCAACTGAGTGATTATAAATTTGACCATTGTCAAGGCATTTGTGCTGAGTGTTGTTTGTATTACTGTAGTGCCTAGGAGCACTAGCCATGGACAAAGATTCCATTGTGCTAGGCACAGTATACACGTATGTATACACACCCACATACACACCCATACCCAAAAAGATGGCCTCTGCCCCAAATAAGTTACAAATCTGGTCCTCTTCCTACTCCAGCAAGCTATGTTTGCTGGGGCAAGTGACTTGTCCTTGCACCCTTAGGGCATGTTTACACTAGGAAATTATTTCAAAATAACTTATTTCAGAATTATAACTCCTGAAATAACTATTTCAAAATAGCATGTCCACACCACAAGGAAGCCTCAAAATTAGTCCGAGGCAAGCTCCCTTAATGTGGACATGCAATCTCGACTTAGAGCCCCAGGAAACACTGGGCAGTAATTACTCTGGGGAGTAGTTATTTTGAAATAACAGCACACTATGGGCATGTCTACACAGCAGGGCTAAACTCAAAATAAGCTACGCAACTTGAGCTATGGTAATTGCATAGCTTAAGTTGAAATAGCTTATTTCGAATTTGAGCACATATTTTGAAATAGAGCACTCTTCCTCCAACTTCCTTTACTCCTCATACCATGGGGTTTATGAAAGTTAGAGCAAGAAGCCCGTTATTTTGAATTTATTTTTAAATAATGGGCTTGCTATGTAGACACACAATATGTTATGTAATGCTGCTGTGTAGATATGTCCTATTAATCCACGCTACCACTATTTTGAAATAACTATTTTGAAATAAGTTTTATCCCTCATGGAAAGCAGGAGTTATTATTTTGAAATAATCAGCCTCTTATTTTGAAATAACGGGCTTGGTAGTGTGGATGCTCCACTTGCTATTTTGAATAAGTGTAGACCAGGGCTTAGCGTAATCTTTCCATTTACATCTGAGGATGACCACCACGTTGTCCATTTACTGCAGATGTTAAAAAGCCCTTAGTTCAAGCTGAGGACGTTGGGGAGATTCCCAAATCTGCACCGTCCTTTGTGGGTGATGAATCTGAGGAATTGTCCTGGATTGAAGTGTCATTAGAGGAGGTTTTGGAACAAATAGAAAAACTTAATGTTAACAAATCTCCGGAACCGGATGACATTCATCCAAGGGTTCTAAAAGAACTCAAATGGGAAATTGCTGAACTATTATCTGTGGTTTGTAACCTATCCTTTAAATTGGCTTCCGTACCTAATGACTGGAAGGTAGCCAACATGACACCAATATTTAAAAAGGGCTCTAGAGGCGATACGGGAAATTACAGACTGGTAAGTCTTACTTCAGTACTGGGCAAATTAGTCGAAACAATAGTAAAGAATAAAATTGTGACGCATGTAGAAGAACATAATTTGTTGGACAAAAGTCAACATGGTTTCTGTAAAGGGAAATCCTGTCTTACTAATCTATTAGAGTTCTTTGAAGGGGTTAACAAACATGCGGACAAGGGGGAATCCAGTAGATATAGTATACTTAGATTTTCAGAAAGCCTTTGACAAGGTCCCTCACCAAAGGCTCTTGTGTAAATTACATGGCCATGGGATAAGAGGAAAGGTCCTTTCTTGGATTGAGAACTGGTTAAAAGACAGGAAACAAAGGGTAGGAATAAATGGTAAATTTTCAGAATGGAGAGGGGTAACTAGTGGTGTCCCCCAAGGGTCAGTCCTGAGACCAATCCTTTTCAATTTATTCATAAATGATCTGGAGAAAGGGGTAAGCACTAAGGTGGTAAAGTTACGGATGATACCAAACTGTTTAGGATAGTCAAGACAGAAGCAGACTGTGAGG
>JANRFK010004440.1:26676450-26697805 GCA_030068395.1 Apalone spinifera | reverse complement strand
CTTTTCCGTTAAAAGTATTGCCGCAAAATCATGCCAGTCTAGACGTAGCCTAAGGCTTTAATAAAGAACACTTGTTTTTGGTTGTTGCTAAGATAGTAACCACAGTGTGTATGAATTTCATGTCCATGTAGTGGGGTCAACAAGAGTCTTATTTTTAAGTCCCACTTTAATCCTATATTGAGGTCTGGGAACTTAGGTGGGGTACATAAGCATTGTGCCTGGTCCCTTCGCATGGTGGTGAATTTCACCCATTCTCAAGCACTGTAGCACTTGAACTTAAAATAAATATTGGAACAGGGCATTAGAAATGTCTAATGTGGATAAAAATATTTGAGGCCAAATTTGTGGCTGGTTTAACTCCATGGAGTTATGCTAGCATTTGCCCTTAATATTTTCACATACATGTAACATATATCAAGTGTGTTAATACAACTCATTGACATATGTATATGTAAATGTTTGTGTATGTTTTTTCTTTTCAAGACTTTTCTTTTATAAATTTAAATTTATCCCTACAACGTTAAAAACTGAAACAGTCATATGAGTGCTAGAAAATGAACTAATTCAGTCTAGTTTTACTGGATAAACTAGTGACATGCAACAAACTAAACCAACTCACACCCACCAAAAGGGAAACTGATGATAAATGATGAAAAATTATTAGATGTTTTCATTATTAACAATGTATTATAATCTTATTAGTAAAACAAATAAGTACTCTTTAAAAAATCTTTCTTTGAACCCTTCTAGATTCCCTCCCCACTTTGTTTTCACCACAAGTTTTATTGTTTTGCCTTCACCTTTGGGTTGTAGGCTCTGCATAGTGACACTTCTCTCTGACCTGCTTTTTTTACCACGTCACAACTTACCCTCTCCTCCCCCCTAATGATGCCAGCCTTTATGGCTACATCTGGACTGCACTGCTTTTCCGGGATACCAGAGGTATCCTGGAAAAACAATGCCGCGTCCTCGAAAATATTTTTGAAAAAGTGGACACACTCTTTCGCCATCCCTGTAAACCTCATTTTAGAAGAAGGGATGTGTCGAAAGCAGTGCTGTAACTAGCTAATTTTGCGCCTGAGGCAAGAATATAAAATTGCGCCCCCTCGTGTGTATATATTTATAGTAGTTATTTTATAGAAAAAGGGAAAATACATAAATAACAATAATAATAACAACACAATGTTTATTTATTATAGTTATGAGATCTGCATAAACAATCAATTACTACATATATACATATAATTATAAAATATCACCATATCAGGTACTATTAGGTATTTGTTTGCGTGCTTTTAATGAGGCAAACTCATCAATAATTGCGTTGAAATTAATATTATTTGGTACCTCATGTTCTATTGATAAGATGGACATATTTGATAATCTCTTCTGACCCGTGAATGCTTGAAGGTAGTTCTTAATTAACTGTAGTTTACTAAAACTTCTTTTATAAGAAGCCACAGTCACTGCCTTCTCCCTTTGGTTTGTGTAGCACATTCAAAGCACTTGGCACACGCGGCTCAGCAGTATAGGTTCCAGTTTCTGGAGGGGAAACCATGACTCCAACAGACTAAGGGCCTGGACCCTGACCCACAGAACCCAGGGATCATAGCTCCCAGACCCCCAGCTCTAATCACATACCCCTAAGACCTAGAGCCACTGCTCTGGCAGAGGTCAGACAAGACCCAGGAGTCCTGGCTCCCAGCCTGACACCCCCACCTCATCCCCTGCACCTCTGCCCCTGTGCAGGGCAATCTGAGCCCCTTCTCCCCCGACCCTGCGCCCCACACCTGGGAACTGCGCTAAGGCACCTTAAGGTGGTGCTTGATGCGGCTGAGCCAGTGCCCGGCCTCCCGCACTGCTTGGAAGCAGCTGACATGCTGGGCGGCCACCAGGGGTGATGACTGTTGGATTGTGGAGCGGCAACGTGCAGCCTGTCATGTAAACTGAGGGCTGGCCGATGCTAATGGGCGGGGGAGGGAAGCGGCGCTGTCTTAAAATAAGTAGCTGTCTTAAAATAATTAGTTTTCTATATTCTTTTTTCTGCATCCCCTCAGTTATGTGCCCAAGGCAAATGCCTCACTCACTTCACCCTTGTTACGGCCCTGGTCAAAAGAGCACTTCTTTCCAAAATGTGGCACGGTGTAGATGCGCCCAATTTCAGAAAAGCCTCTTTCAACAGTAAAGCGGAAAAAGATATTTGCGTACCGCAAATTGCATTTCTTTTTCCGACTTACCATTGCAGTGTAGACCTAGCCTTTATCTTTTTCATCCACTCTACTGTATACACAGCTGGCTCCATCTCATCTTCTACGCCCTTTCTGATTAGGATGTTTTCCCTGCTCTGCTGCACTAAACCATTATCTTCTAGGGATATAAAATCCCGTTTGATCAGTTAATGGTTAAAAGTTACGTTAAATCGGTTAACTGGTTAAGTGGGATCCTACATGCAGGGGGGTGGGGGGCGAGGCTGCCGGCTCCCAGCCCCATGGGGCTGCTGGTTAAGTGATTACCTGTAAGGGTAATGCTTATTAGGTAACCAGTTAACTGGTTACCCATTCACATCTCTATTATCATCTCTGTCTATTCATATGCCACCTAAAGATATTTCTGTGATGCTCCCAAGAAGTGAGTCATCAAGAGAAATTTTGCAGTGTGTTCTCTCTGTTGTTTTATTTAAACGATAACATCTTCAAAGTAGAGATTGTCTCTATATTTTATGCCTGACAGTGCTGAGCAGATTGTTGGCAGCACATAAAACCATTGAGTGGAAGGATGGTCTGCCATTGAATGGAAGGATGGTCTGGTAGTTAAGTCTGGGACTCATGAGACCTGACTTTAAATTCCAGCTTTGCCACAGACTTTGTGTTCTGCCTTGGGCAAGTTGCTTAATTGCTCTATGCCTCAGGTTCCACCTCTGTCAAATGGGGTTCCTTTCTCAGATCTTTTTTCTGCCCTGTCTATTTAGGAGATAAGCTCACTAGTATGTGTTTTTCCAGCACGGAACAACATAGTTGGGATTTGATAGTGATGATAGTCAATGAAAATAATTTAGAATGCTTGTTGCTGTGATTAATTACTTTGGATTTTGACATGGTCCATTCCCCCCATTCAAACACCTCTGCTAAAAATGAACGTTTTGTTGAAAATGATTGACTCCTGCATCTCTCCTGAACCGCAGCATCCCAGGGCTCCTCAGAAGCCAAGCACAGAGAAGGCAAGACCTAAGGAAAGGGAAATGGATTCAGATCCATTCATAAGATTGGCATGCGTCTTGCATAGTTCTCGCTTTGCAAACTACAATACTACTCCACCCATCCTCCAACCCACCCTACCAACTCAAACCCAGCCCGGATAGAGACAAACTCTCTCTGTGGTTTCTTCCAGGTTTTGCAGACCTCGAAATATCCCCAGGGCGTTTCTACCTCTCATTCACATGATCTTCACTGTCATGGCTCAGAGATAGAGTAAGCAGGGAGGCAGCCAAACATTCCTGCCTGAGCTTGGTTGGCTGAGAGACAGAACAGGAGGGGACAGGCAGCAGGGAGAGGAGGCGGAGGGGAAGACCGAGGGAGAGAGAGGATAGGATGCCAGATGCATCCATTGACGACAAAATCCTCTGACCAGCCCCTTTGCTTCTGCGTTGGCCAATGATGCGAGCGGCTTTGGTCGAGCCTCTTTCAAGCCTTCCCCTGCTTTCACTGTGCTCCCCTCCCTGGCAGTCATGTGACGGGGATATAGTACTACACTAGGGGAGCTAAAGGACACATCAGCAGCCTTGCCACTGCTGTTGCAAATCGGGACCCTGCCTCTAGGCACTTTTCAAGGACAACATTTAGCGCGCGCTGGGATATCGCTTGTCTGTGATTGGGGGGTTGTGTTTTTGGGGTGTGTGTGTCTGCAGAAAAGTTCAGGTAAGGAGGAAAGGCGCGTTTCTCAGCCGCAGAGCGCGGGGCTGGCCGAGTTAGCCCTGCGTGGAGCCCCGGAGCCAAGGGGGGGGAGATGTCCGGGATTACGGTGGGAGGAGTGGGGATGGGAACGTGCTAGAGAGAAACTCTGGGGTCAGCGTTGGGGAGGGGGAGGGGGAGGAGATTTGGATTCACTGAAGTTCGGTGCGAAGTGTGTGTGTGTGTCCGCCCGCCCCCCTGGACTGGAGGGTAACAGCCTATTACGTGGTTTCTGCCGGGGCGATGTTTACCGCCGTGTGTTAGCGGGTTGGCAGAGAAGGGGCCCTTCCCTCTGCCCAGCGCTGAGACTTCGGGTGCCAGGAGTTACCCCTCTCGGAGCTGGGAGCTTGCCCGCTCTCTGGCCGTGCCTCCTGCCGATGCAGTGCGGGCTCGTCCTGCCCCCCGGGCCTCCCTTGCACGCGGCGGGCGAGCTCTTTGTAGCAGGCGAACGGGTAGCTGGTTTCATTTTAAAGCCCCCCCCACACACACACACGTCTTTGCACGGGGCGCCGCACCTGGCGTTGAGATGTGTGTGAATTACACAAGTCGGTTGGTTGGGTGGCTCCCGAGAGTAGCCACAGGGAGACCCCCGGCGCCCACCCCAAGCAGAGGCTCGGGCTGCAAAGAGCCCCTTTCCCGTGCGCCCCCTGTGTGCAGGTCGGCGCTGGGGGGGCGGCGTGTGCTTTGCTCGCAGGCTGTTATGGTAATGTTGACAGGAGGAGCAGCGAGGCAGGGTTACTCTCGGTCAAGATGAGAGCTCTGGGGCCAAGGAGAGGGAGGGGGGAGCAGCATCGATGCGCCGGGGCCCTTCGCTCCAGGCCCAGCCCCGCCAGGTGGGCTGAGCACACTTGGGCTTCCCAGCCATGAGCGCAAAGGCAACCGGGGCTGAATCGCAGCCTGGCAAGGCCGGGGGGGCTCTGAAAAGCAGCAGCTCCTGCCCGGTGCAAGGAATCGGTTGAAAGGGAGCCATTCACTAGGGAGAAATTAGCATAGAAATGCTTGGAACGAATGTGTGAGCAGCATGTGCAGGCGAGCCAGGGAGCGGATTATTGTTTTCCCCTGCGGTGGCTGGTAGATAAAGTGTTTCCTCTTTAAGAGAGCAGGGAAGAGCTTTTCAAAAGCCTGCTTGTTCCACTAGGCTTTGAAAGCGGTGGAATGGAAAGCATTCTTCTGAGCTTTCCAGCCCCTCTTTGAAAAGGGGCTCTCTCCCTTGCATGCCGCATCAATGCACCCTCTCTTTAATGCACCGTTCAGAGGTAATTCTTGGCATGGCTACCTATTGTAAAATGTACTATAAAGAGGCTCCTTACCAGGCAAAATAGTCCCGAGAACTAATTTCAGTAATCCAGCTCTCAGGTGCTGCTAATAGAAAATGGATTTTATTTTCAAAATGTTAGCTGGCTCCTGGTTTCTTTGAAATTCAAGGCCCAGCGAGTTTCAAAGTCACTTTATAGCACAGTTTTGTGGCCCAATTGGAGCAGGATTAGTTCCTTATGCATTTCAAATGCTCAAAGAAAAGCGATTTCCCTGGAAAATGGTTGTCAGCGTATCCACAGCTGCTTAGGAAGCAGCAATTGGTAAAATATGCTGTTGGTGTTATCAGTTGAATGATACATTTCCTGGGATGTTTTAAGCACCACCAGGAATAATAGGCTGCTAAATTTCTATCAGCAAGCCTCTGAGGCCTTGTCTCTTGTAATTTTTACGCTGAAACCTTGCTTTACAGAGGCATGTTAGCCTTTTATTAGCCAGTCACTAAACATACAACAGTTAAATAGAACAATGTGGCTCTGGCATTACATGCAAGAAAACAAAGCTGAGCACTCTTTTGAAACCTGGAGACTATAGTGCTGCCCTGCCCTGCTAAACAGCTGCTACAATGCAGAAGTGGCTGCATTTCAGTGGCATAATAAATGAAGCCTCTTTTATAAATTGTTTTGGAATCCTTATGGATGAAAATGCTGTATATAAATGTTAGATATACAATATCATCATTAGTTTTTATTAACCTAACTGGTTCTGAATGTTTGGTTTGGGCCATATCATTAGCCATGATCCTGAGGATTTTTGCTCTTTAGATTGGCCAGGAGCGTGTATATTTGGTCATTTATTTCAGTGGGAACAAGAATGGTTTCCAGATTGAAATAGACAGTTAAGAAATCTTTACAGAAAATCTTTTTCTGGGTTAAATTTGCTGTCACTCAAATACTTTTTTACAGACACACACCCAATCTCCCGTTAGCAAAAATGTTTTGTGTGCAAAATCTTTGTGGTCACAGCTACAGCATTCAGAGGTTAGAGCTGGAGAAAAATGGGAATAGGCAGGATTTGAAGCCATCTGCCATATGGGAATGTGCCTGCCACATCAGTGGTTGTGTCTGCTTTTTGCAGCAAGAAAGACATCAACCAGTGTACTCAAAGATTCACAATGCCAAATTCTAATCTTTGTTTCGCTGATCTAAATCTGGAGTAAAACAGCTGCACTGACTTCTGTTGAAGTAACTGACTTTGCACTCAGGTCAAAATCTGACTCATGGTCATCTCTAGACATATTTCAAATATGCTGGAAATCACTTTTACCATTAGAAATGATGATGCACTAAGGTCACAGAACATGGACACTAACCTTTGTTTGAACTTCCTCACATTGAGTACATGTGAGTATTTCATTATCAGTTTGCAGGAACAGATGACTGTCACTGGGTGCAAACCACGAAAATGTACAACTTGGCCTTTAATTCCCTTTTCTTCAAAACCATCCCCCTTCCACCACACATAATAATAGATAAGGCAGCTGTGGCTTTAAGAAGTGTGTTTTTCCTTCTACTTCCTGTAGAAGGTTAATAGACTGATGCTGAAGGGAGCATGTGAAGGTTGTTGTGGACTGCATGAGCTATACACAGATTTATTTTTATTTCCTCATAGAAGACAGAGAGAGAGGCAGTTTTGCAGATCAGGCAGCATAGATGCCCTCTCGTAATAATAAACATCTCCCACCCTCCCCAAAACTGAACGCTATTGACTATTCATGGCAAAGTGTCCACAGCACAGCAGCAGCAAAGCCTGTGGAAAATGACAGTGTGTAACAAGCTTGACTGGCATTTCCTTCATGCTAGGTCATATGCCTTTTGACTCTCTCTGGCTCGCTCACTCTCACTCTCTAATACACCCTCACTGACAGATCAAATGACATCTGTCTCTGCAATCCACATACCTTCCACAGAGAGGCATATTTTATTATGTCTATATGCAGCTCAGTTTTCACTCAGTCACCTTGATCGTGGAAGAGAACTGAGGGACAGTGTTCAGTGAAGTCTGCATACTTTCATTTTAGCTCCTACAGGGTTATTATTGTGCAGCCGTTAAGCAGTGTTTTCTCAGACAGAACTCCCAGTAAGACTGCTGTGCCTGTATTGAGGGCTGCAGGAATTCCATTGCTTTCACGGGGAATTTTGCCTAAGAGAGGACTGCAAAACAAGTAACTGAGCCTGTAGTTCTCTATTCATGTGAGAAGTCCCACTGACTTTAGCTAGGATGTTCAGATGAGTAAGAGATTGAAGGATCAGGCTCTTTGGCCTTACTAAACTGTGTGTTCAGAGTACAACAAAATGCAGTAGCTTGCTGTAGTCAGAATGACATGAAATCCTATGCAAGAGCTTGTTTCCAACATAAGCTTTCCCAGTTTAGAAGTTGGCACCATGCTTAGGTCATCACAAGGCTGTATCTCCAAGTGATAGGCTGCATGGAATGATGAGGTGATACCAGCACAATCAGCTGGCCTGCCAATACATGGTAATTAGCCCAGCATGGTGCCAATCTTATTAAGAGTGATGCAGGTGATAATGACGTTAGCAAACTGATTCATTACATCTGGAAAGGAAAATCTTACTAGTAAAAGCTGAAGCACAGAAATATTTTTGGCTCCTGGTAGACTGATCCTTGTATTATGCTGATTAGCCTATATTTGAATAACTAAGAAAGTTAAAAATAAAGTCAATGCAAAATTATAGACTAAGGAAAGGATTTGTTCTTTTGTGGATACAAGTTATAAACTTTATTTGTGTTTTTGGGTGGTAAAAATATCACCATCTTTTTTCTGTTCCCTGTTTCATTGTCAGGCAAAAGATTTTAAATGTATTTCCTTTTGCCAGTAATAGTCTGAAAAGTCGCTGTAAATCTAAGAACACGTTGTGAAATGATTTCTGAAAGAATTCTTTTGCAAACTTCTGGTGCAATCTTGGAAAATGCCTAGGCCCTCAGAATCCTTTGGGGGTGATATAGCAATATGAAAGCTTGTAGCAACATGTATTCCCCGTGAAACTGCATGCCTATGACTTTCATTTGAGATAGAGAGATCTGTAGATCTAGTGCATAGAGATTAATGATTAAACCTCACCTCTGACTGAATATTTCTGTTCCCTGTATTCAGGCTTTCATTTGAACTTTCACTGTGTGGTATATGCTGGTGAGATATCCCTAGCAGATCATCCAGGAATGGTGGATCACTTGCTTCCTGCTGATGAATATTTTTCATCCACAAGATCCTCTGTTGGATACTTTGGGGACATGATGGCTGGTGGGAGGTTGTATCAGATGCTGCCCTCGCCTGTGTCCGAAGATGACAGTGATTCTTCAAGTCTTTGCTCCTGTTCCAGCCCTGATTCCCAGGTTCTCAGCTCTAGCTATGGAAGCACATCTAGTGCTGAAAGTCAAGATAATATTTTAGACTATTTACTGTCCCAGGCTTCATTAGGGAACACCCCTGCCGCTTGGTGGGACAAACGGAGGCTTCAGCCAGTAGTGAAAGAGGAGTATTTCAGATTGCCTGAGTTTGCAGTGGAGATGGAAGATTCTGGACCATTTCAGCCCACGCTTGAGGAGATTGAGGAGTTTCTGGAGGAAAACATGGAGTTGGATCTCAAGGAAGGACCTAAAAGTGAGACCAAGGACTTGAGAGCTTGCAACCCTGTTGCTGTTGCTTCAATTCAGCAAAAAGACCATCTGGTACCTAATATTAACTTGAAAGAAAGTGAAAATGAACAATCAAGTAGATCAACGGAAGGTAGCGATGTTTCAAATGGAGCACTATCCCTGGAAGGAGGGATACCTGTCATGCTCCAAATTCAGCCTGTACAGATCAAACAAGAGTCGAATACAAGCCCTAGTTCACAAGGACCAGCTCAAGAGAATATTAAAATTGCACAGCTCCTAGTCAACATTCAAGGACAGACATTTGCACTTGTGCCGCAGATAGTTCAGTCATCCAATTTGAACTTGTCCTCTAAATTTGTCCGCATCGCTCCAGTCCCTATTGCTGCAAAACCTATTGGGCCAGGAGGCATGATTCAGGGTCAAACAGGGATCATTGTGGGTCAGAAATTTCAAAAGAACCCTGCGGCAGAACTCATTAAAATGCACAAATGTTCTTTTCCTGGCTGTACCAAGATGTACACGAAAAGCAGCCATTTGAAAGCACACCTGAGGAGACACACAGGAGAAAAACCATTTGCATGCACGTGGCCTGGTTGTGGATGGAGGTCAGTACTGCGATGCAATTGTACTCTGTACGCTTGACATAATATACCGGCCAAACAGGTCTGAACCAAGTTAATTTATAAACAGCTTTGCTGTTCTCTGAAACCTAGTTGGTTGGTTTTAAAATTAAAATCACTTCTCTTAATGTTAGATAATCCAGGGGCTTTGGTGCATTGAATAGCATAGCATTACCTCTTGACATTCTGTACAAAAGTCTAAAAAAATTACCCCAGTGACTCACATTTCATTTCAGAATGGCCAGATGAGACTTGCTACTGCATTGCTTTGTATCTTATTTGGCCCCATTGCAATATACCATCTCCAAACGTTCTAGTGATACAAACTAGGACACCAAGCAAATTGGGTCAGTGGATCACAGCCACTCCATTGCTAATAATATGTGATTGTATGTATTTGTAGATTCAATTCCATGGAGGTCATGTACAGTCAGTGAAGGGCTATGAACAACATATATGCTTAATAAGACCACAATAAAATATGAAAACATCACATGCTATTTTGTAATTTTGAAATTACAAAAGAAAACCCATCTTGAGAAAGCTATCTCAGTATAGGGTATGCTACTCAAATTGAATCTGTGTTTGTTATGTTCTAGTTTAGAAATGTCTACTAGTGCCCATCAAGCTATGCCCCTGAGAGTTGTACTTTTCAAAAGCAATCTGTTAAAACAATTAGAAGAGCTGGTTAAAATTTTCCGACAAAACATTTCTTCAGTGGAAAATTGCGTTTTTGAATAAGTAAAAAATGTACACCAAATATATCTGCTTTCCTCAAAATGTTTGATTATTTGTTGGAGAACTGGGAACTGAAAAATGTTTCTTTTGTAATTAAGAAGTTGAAATGTCCCATGGATACCTCTTCCCTTCCATTTTCCAATTCACTCTGAAACCCAGCCAGTTTCTTAACACTAGCAATAAAACTTCATTCTCTGTGATGAAAACCAAACATTATCTCAAATCCCTCCTGTTAAATTATACAGAAATTATTTGAAAAAGTTGGCAAAAGGAAAAATATCCTGTAGTGCTTTGGTGAGCAATGTGTGGTTAGGAAATGGGTCACACTAACTGTACACTGAAGAGATAACAGGGGACACATGAGTGAAAATCCAAGTACATGCGGTATGTGACCGCTAGAGATGGATGAATTTGTTTGAGAGGAAAAGGTCAGAACTAGTCTGAAACTTGTCTCTTTCATCAAATTTATCATGCTGAGGTTTCCCTATTGCCACTAGAGCTGAGTGGATCATTTGTAGCTAATACAGATTGAACCGCTCTAGTCCAGCATGCTTGGGACCTGACTGGTGCCGAATCGGAGAATTTGCTAGACCATGGGAGGTCAGTATCGTCTAGCGGCATTGCCAGCACTTCCGCTGCTTACTGGGCTCATAGAATTAGAGGTAAATTAGAGTTAAGTAACAGCATAGAACACTGAAAGCCAGGACTGGTGGTTGTAAACAAACTTTATGGGACCGTGGGAAACTTGGTCACACCATGATAAGTGGATATCCAGCTAATTAAACTCAGGCTGGACCACAAATGTTGCTGGAAAGGAGAGTGTTGGTCTACAGAGGTTCAACCTATACTTCCTGTGATCAAAAGCTTCAGAGGGGTAACCGAATTAGTCTGTAACTGGAAAAACTTAAAAAACAATAAATAGTCTAGCAGCACCTTAAAGACTAACAAAACATGTAGATGGTATCATGACCTTTAATCTGAAGAAGTGGGTTGTACCCACGAAAGCTCATGATACCATCTACATGTTTTGTTAGTCTTTAAGGTGCTGCAAGACTATTCGTTGTTTTTTAAGTTTTTCCCTGGGATGAGTTTCCTCTCTCTTCTAATTCATGGAGGTTGGATGCTTGAGCAGATTGCAATTTTCCTTAATGTATTTGCTACCAATGAAATTTTTGATGAGCTTTGGTTACTTCCAGCCTTGTGATTCAAAGTGAACTGAAATGTGTTGCTTAATTGTGATTGGTCACACAAATCATATGGCATTTTTCCATGCTTTCATTGGATGGATATGCTTTCTATTTGGCTTTTAGTATTAATGCTTGCAAGGTGCAAATTTAAGATTGGTTGTCCTCTAGCATCTGTGTGGGCAAGCTTGATGCTTGCTTTGCGTGAGCCATGATGCCCGTTAAACTAGATTGTCCACATTTTTTGTGGAAAGGGAACAAAACAACAGTTGAAACGTGACCATAGTTTAATTTTTTTTAAAATCTGAATGAATATACGTGGGAAATTTATTTGCAATATTCAGCTAACCACCAGTGGCAGTGGTCCTGATACAGGCATATTCGAGGTCAAAAGTTGACTTCCCAGGGCTCTGATTCTGCCTCCATTTCAGCTCTGTTGATTTCAGCACTGTAGGATCAGCCCTCGGGAGTCTGTTAGTTGGTGGTTGTGTGTGGTGTTGTGTTTTTTTTTTGTTTGTTTGTTTTTTTTGTGGGTGGTCTCCTGTGGATGTATCTTATAAGAACACTAGTATTTTCCAGAATGTTAGTCAAAAGTGAATGTTAAGGAAAAGATATGCAGCTATGTGAACCTATTATTTCCTGGGATGCCTCTTATTGAGTGACACCAATGGTGAGTTTAGCTTCTGTGCATCCACAACCTTACAAGGGCTAAAATCTAGTGTGAATGGTGCATATAAAAATGCCAACAGGGCAATGCGAGGGAAGGGGGCATAAAAAGTACTGGTACAGATGGTGGGTGAATCTGGAACCTGTAATTTAGAGAGCCAAATGCTTGAACCCTTGGACAGCCACAACTCTTTATGGGCACAAGCCAGTAGAGGCTAGGGATTAAATCACTTCTGTACAAAGAAGGCTTGTTTCTGGCAACTGGATATTTTTCAGACTCTTCATAGTGATTGCATCTTTGCTTTTAGAATGACTTAGAGCATAAACCAGAACCCCTGATCCAAATGCCCCATGACTTTGGATGAGATCTGATTAGGGGTGTAAAAATCCATTTAATCAATTAACTGGCTAACCATTGTGTTTAACAGGATAATCTGTTTAATGGGGGTGGACAGGGGCCTGCTCCAGCTCTGCCAGGCTGCTGGTTAACTGTAACCAGTAAGCATCAGCCAGTAAAGATGATGTTTACCAGTTAATGGTTAACCATTCATATCCCTCATTCTGATCCCAGTTTGAATTTTTCAGGTGGGCCCATCACTAACATAGACCAAAGAAGGGGCAGACTTTCAAAGAGGCTGTTTCTCTCTATCACAAATCTCTTAGAAGAAGCTTGAGATTCCAGCATTCCCATGTGTTCTTTTCTGACATCAAAGTCAGACCTGCAGTGATATACCATAGTCAGAGCAAAGTCCCCTTTCATCAATAAAGTATGTTTACCTTTTCCAGAAATTCAAGGAGAGCTGTGAGCTCACATGACTAAGTCAAGTACACCTGGAGTGCGTTCTGATCTTTATATCATCCAAGTTGAATTTATGCACTGACATGCTGCTGATTTCCCAATTATTTTCCTTTCCTCTCTCTCTCTCTCTCTCTCTCTCTCTCTGTGTGTGTGTATTTGACAGCAAAACGAACTTAAAGTCTGAGTTCACGGAATTTAGAAAAAGGTTTCTTGGTGTAATTTGAATCATAGAATTTAGCTGGGAAAGAAATTCCCAATCAAGCCTATGTAATCTTTAAGTGTAGCAAAGCAAAGTGATAGGCCAGGTTAAACTTTTACAAGCTGCTTACAGCATGGGATTTTCAAGTTCCTTTCTGAATACTGACCACTACCAACTTTTGCCCTTCCATCAAGAAAGTGTGAGCTGCTCTTTTCAAACTTACGCAATATATAAACAGTGGCATACAGAAACTACCAGTGACCCATTTAGTCCAGTGTCCTGTTGTACTGATCAGGGCATTGATCCATGTCATAGCAGGGTACATGTTAGCTTCCTCTAGGTTGGTGGCTAATAGCTGCCACTTCTGAGAGAGGCAAAACCATAAAATTCACAGCTGAACTTCAGTGTAGGAAATTGGTGAAGAACGATGCAAGCTACTGCACTTTGAAAGGGAAGAAGTCAATGGCTTATGAATCATACTGATGAGTTTGAATTAGCTGTAACTTCTCAGGAAGAAGTTCTTGACAATGATGATGGTATATAGACAGGCTGCCGGAGTTGCCTGGTACACAATGACCTGAAAATGTGAATAAGATTTTTGGGGGCTGATTTTCATGTATTCCAAGTTCTTTTACACTTGAAGATGTGTCTAAAGGAAGCTTTCTTTATGAAGCTATGTATTTCTTGAGCACACAGTGCATTACAGAACACAAATAAAATCCAGGGGCCAAAACTGAAACTGTAGGTGGATGGGGAAGGGGGAGTGGAAGGGGCGGAGATCTTTGTGAGGATTCCCTCATATGGATAGATGACTCACAACAACATCCTGTTAGGAAGGAGGCTTTTCCTTCCAATTTTAAAAGAAACAAGGTTCAAACCCAGGCCTCTGGGATCCTCAGGTCCACTTATACAGAAAGCCTCTGCCCTGGCCCTTTTACATATGTTGTTTCTCCATCCTTCCACCTTCTTTCAGCCCCTCCTCCCCCAAACTTGCCCACTCTCTACCTGCTGCCCTAGCTGGGATCCCCAGAATGGCAGAGAGGCTTCTGCAGGGTCTTATGGGGATGGGGAAAGGTCTTATGGAAAATGGCTGACCCTTTCTTCTACATGGGAAGGGGAAGATGTGCCTGAAGAGCCTCTGTGTTTGGATCCTGGGGTCACTCAGTGATCCATTATTGTTATTTACTCACTGTATGTATCACAGTAGCTCTCAGTATTGGGGCCACATGGTGGGCAGTGCCTAGGCCTTGTTTCATAGTTGGATGCTCCCTTTTCTATGACACAAGACCAACAAGCGCTAGAAATTTAAAAGGCAATAGAAAGGAATTACTTTATTATAAAACTTCTAGTTAACTGATGGAACTGCAAGGTGCAAGAGGTCAGACTAGATCGTCATGATGGTCCCCTCTGATGTTAAAGTCTGTGAGACTATAACTCAGTTCACCCAGATATATTTAGTCCCTTAGTCAACTGTTGGGATGCTTCATTTCTGAATTCAGAGGGAAACTGAAGGGCTGACAGGTCCCTTCCCAAGTTCCTGGCAGCCTTGCCTTTGAAATAAATCCTTCAGATGAAATATACCCGAAATGAGAATTCTAGGATGCACCCACTCCCTTCCAAGCTAGGTCTTCCTTAAGCAGAAGCTAACAATCTGTTTAAATAGTATGATGCAGATCACTGACTGTAGCCAGCAGGTAGGGTAAAAGGAAGACGACAAACTCAATGTCTTTCTGCACTTACAGAGCTAAATTCATCCCTGGCTCATCTCTATCATTTGCAATGGAATTATAAGAAGGGTGAATTTGGCTCTTTGTATTCATGCAAGATTTCCAAATAGCCTTTGTCTTTATTTGGGAGGAGCTGTCATTTCTTAGGTGCTGGGATCCTAAAATTTGGGCTGATACTTGTAAGTGGTGCCCCTTTTTTCACTTGCTACCTGCTAGACTTTGGAATTCTATCAGTGTTTTTAGACTGTAAGGCGAGGCGGGACCATTACGATCATTTAGCCAAACCACTGCATAGAACAGGCAACGGAATTCTAATAGTTTCCCTGTTCTAACCTTTAGGGGTTATTTTTGTGTAAACACAGAAAGAGAGATAGAGAGAGAGAGAGATTTATTTCTGTGGGCCCAGTAAGGTGATCTTTCCATGAATGCTGGGTAACAGCGCTGCAACATTCTTACCTCTTCAGCGAAGAGCTTCGTTATGAGGCTAAGTGTATTTTTGTCATATTAACTCAGATTAGCTTCCAAGGCTCAAGTAACACACATATCTCTGATATATGACTCCCTTCCTTTTCCCTTGGTGAAATTAGCATGATCCCTTGGTTCGAACTAACGTTACTCCTATACATTGCAGTTCTCCTGCTCTGAGCTTGTTTCAGCTCCCTCCATCCCACTATTCCTTCTTTTTTATAATGATATTGTCAACACAGAAGTCATGAACTGCATCTTCCTGGAATGGCTGCAAGGAGGTTTGCTCTATGTTTGTCTCTCAAAAGACCTCTCTCCTGTGGTGGATTTCTCTTCTGCCTGAGAAAGCTGACTACTTTTCCTGCCAAACGAATCAATTCCTTGCCCAACACTCTGTCAACTTGCCACTATGATCTCTTGGTGAGGTCCTAGCAGCTCTCAGTCTGTGAAGTTCTGTGTGGTATATGCTGTCCTTCCCTTTTTATTTTGTGTAGCTGCTCTGAAAAGTTTCCAGCATCCCATCAACTTGTGGTTCATAAATATTATTCCTTTAAGGACATTGCATCAGGCCCATCCCAGTGAAGGAGTTTCATATACAGTTAATAGTCAGCCAGAGACATAGGCTCTAGGCTCTGGTCATGGCTTGCTACTCACTGCTGGCAAGGGCTAGCAGTGTTAGAAAAATAAAAGTTTGCAGATGCAGATGGGCCCAATCCAGTCCTTGATCTCGACACTCAAGAACTTTGGGAAAGTCTAGTTCTGTATCAAAACCTGAACTATCCACTAGCTCTGTAGCAGACAGTAGAATAAAAAAAATAGAATAAAATAATCCTAAATTCAAACACACCAAACTTTAGCAAAATGTGGATCCTGACCATTTATTGGTGGCATGGAATCATCTCTCATTGGGTACGTCTACACTTGCACCCTAGTTCGAACTAGGGATGCAAATGTAGGCCACCGAAATTGCTAATGAAGGGGGGAGTTAAATATCCCGCGCTTCATTAGCATGATCTCGCCGGCGCGTTACTCCGCTGAACAGCTGTTTCAAACGTGAAAGTACGCGCCGGGACGCGTTAGTTCGAACCAAACCCCTTGGTTCGAACTAACGTTACTCCTCAAAAAATGAGGAAGTAACGTTAGTTCTTCGAACTAACGCATTCCGGCGCACACTTTCACATTTGAAACAGCTGTTCAGCGGAGTAACGCGCCGGCGAGATCATGCTAATGAAGCGCGGGATATTTAAATCCCTGCTTCATTAGCAATTTCGGTGGCCTACATTTGCATCCCTAGTTTGAACTAGGGTGCAAGTGTAGACGTACCCATTGTGATTTTTATGTATTTTCTTGTATGAAGAATTTAGTGTGAGCCGTAAAATCTCTTTCCACCTGAAATGATGCTCTTTGATTCCCCTCCAGAAAACCGGTATATTTAAACAAGTGGTGTTGTGCTCTTTTTGTTCCATAAATGCACATTTTCCTACATGTCCTTTCCCCTATTTATTCAGCAAACACCCATGACTTCATATATTTATTGTAAATAAATGGGTGATATCATTTCTTGAGAACTCTTTTTCTGTGCCTGTCTTTGTTAGTGTTCTGGCAGCTCACCCTCATCATGCTTTGTTGGACAGCAGTTCAGCATGTATCCAGAAGGAATTGTCTTAGAATGACATTGTTAACACTTGGGCTCCCAGCATGGGTATGGGCTAGAAATAGTATCAGCCCAGCTGCTAGGTTCCAAGGGTTATTTGGTTTATCTGAGTGTAATGGGGGCCTGTGAGATTCACGATGGCTATTTGGGGAATATTCCTTGGCAGTTGTGGGGGCCTGTGAGATTCACGATGGCTATTTGGGGAATATTCCTTGGCAGTTTTATATCTAAAAATAAAATGATGTTGGGAAATCTAACTTTGGAAACTGAGGTTCAAATCCTTATCTCAATTTGTACCAGTGTAACCCCAGAGTAACAGCAGTATAGTCAGTGGAGTCATTCTGGATTTACTCCAGTGTAACCATGAGCAGGAATTGACAGAGAGACAGTAATAATCCTTTATTTAATCATACTGCTGCAGGAAGGAAGAGGCAAAGGAAGGCCGAATTCATAGGTCAGTTCAATAAGCTAAGTGACTTCAGAGTAAATATGGCTGACTGACTATGTAGTCAGTCCCTCAGAGAGTATCTGGCCACAGTCTCACAAACTAGTCATGACTGAGGATATTGCTGTTCCCCTAGCGTTCTGCACCTGCCAAGGTGAGACTGGAAGAAGTCATAGCTTTGGAGCATTGGTGGTGGTCTCTGCTCAGAAGAGACCCATGATTGAAGTTTAAGGAAGATGCTGCAGGTTAGGTTTGAAGAGTATTGGAAGAGCTTTGTGGGGTTTGAGGTTGGAATAGCAGGGGGTATTGTGGGTCAGGAGTGTTGTGGCATTAGCCTGGTTGTATGTATGCATGCATAGTCAGGGTTGGGAAAAAGCTTATACAACGGTAACTCCTTTTGGACCATCTCCAGTGCTATCAGTTCTAATTTGCATGAGCGCCAAAGAACCGTGCCGTGAAGAAGGTAGAGTGATACTGCTGCCCCCTGTTGGATGGAATGAGAATGGTTCTTCTGTATGTCATGGGATTGATAGATTCTCCTTTAGTTCAAATGTTTGGGCTTTTGCAGCAGGAGCACTTGCATTCTATTCCCACTGCTGCCATGAAGATCCATGCATGCAGCTTGGGCCATGAAAAAGTAACAATACAAAAATTACCAGCAAAAATCTGAAAAGGTTTTTCTTTTCTAAACCTCTGCTTGCAGGTTCTCCAGATCAGATGAGCTCTCCCGGCACAGACGCTCCCACTCTGGAGTGAAACCTTACCAGTGCCCTGTCTGCGAGAAGAAATTTGCTCGAAGTGACCACTTATCCAAGCATGTCAAGGTGCACCGGTTCCCTAGAAGCAACCGCTCTGTGCGCTCAGTGAACTGAATGGTCCCACCTACCCCTTGCCACCTGTCCATACCAGAACAGCCGACAACAGCACTTTGCTCACTATATTTCTTGTGATAATTTATTTGTCTCCACAGAACAGTCAGCGCTGTTACATCACAATACCATGTCTGACTGTTCTGTGTTCTACAAACATGGTTTGAGAACTAAGTTCTTTTGGGGGAGGGTGTGGTGGGTTTTTTATTAATATTATTATTATTATTATTATTTTATTTTCCTTCTATCTTTCCTTTTGCTGCTGCTTCTTTTTGGAAATTACAGTGTTTTATTTTTAGCTGCTTTCTGCTGCACAAGGCAAATTTATGGGCTACTTGCTGCTAGTTAATTATAGTGCTAGCATTCCTGAGGGCTTTGCTCATGTACAGGGCCATTCATTGTAAGTTTTTATTAAGCTGGTCTATTTGTCCAGTTTGGAAACAGTAAATTCCTTTTGAAATGAAAACAGCTCCTTTGTTTTTCAGTCGTCTGAGCCAAGGATTCGTGGGGGCGGGCAAAAGGAGAAGGAACAGTTGGGAGATGGGGAGTAGTGCGATTGGAATTTGTGTCCCTGATTTCTCCAACACACAGTCCTGGCTATTCATGATTTGGTCAGCAACTCTTGTGCACCCAGAAACTGGATCTGACAATGTCTTTAATACAAAAAATCCAAATGCTCAGGTCATATTGAATGGGCTGGAAGGCCTTTCACCATGGATCAGTGTAAACTGTCTGCATGTCTTCTATGTTATGTGGTCAATGTACTCTATTTTATTGAGTGTGGGGGAGATGCCCAAGAAGTGATTACACCTTGGCTCTGGCTCTTTGTTTTCCAGAATGTCATCTAGTGGTTAGAACAGGGAGACTGGGTATCTGAACCCCAAAATTCTATTCCTGACTCTACTGTCATCTCATGTTGTGACACATGAGCAAGCACCAACCCTGTAAGGTGCTGACCATTTCATGCAAAGTGCTGAGCATCTAACTTCCCTTGACTCAGTGAATGCCTAGCAGGTTTGAGCCCTGAATCTCTTCATAGCTTGGTTTCCCCATCTTTACAGTGAAGTTATTTCCCACCCAGGAGACACTGTGAGGCTTACTTAGTAATTGTAAAAGCACTTGAAATCCTTAGCTGATGGTGATCTTTAAGTTCAAAGCATTATTATTTTATTATTAACAGCCAGGTCAGAGCTCCATACAGCTGAGGTGAGTGAATGGGTGGGAACAGTAGCCAAAAGAAACAAACCTAAGTGGCTAAGAAGGGAATTTTAAACAATAATCAAACAGTAGTAGCAATGTTATTATGTTTGTGTTTCTTGTTTTGTTTTTCCTTTTGAACTAGAAATCTTTAGGACACAATAGAATTAAAAAATCAGAGACGATTAGGTAAAGGATATTGCATTTTCTTTCCACTCTCAGATGGCATCTTGTCTTCTTGTCAGCCAAATGGGAAATAAAACACTGCAATTCTTGCATTAGTAGATAGAGATGGAGAACATACTGTCTGTAAGAACAATATGTAGAGCTAAAACTACCTTATTTTAGGAGTGCATTCCTTTTGTCCTCTAGAAATTAATATAAATGAACTATCTTTTTGTTGACTGGTTTATCTCACATCCTATGAATGTATGTAAATAAAACTGTACATAGATGCATATCTATATAAAATATCTTTTAATAACATATCAAAATTTGTGTAAATTGGAAACAAAATATCTATAAAGCCAGTGTACATAAGTTACAATTCTGTATATTTTCTTTTGTTCTTCATAAAATATATTTACTTTGACAATAAAATGAAAATGGAAATTTTAAATCCCTTTTGAAATTATTTTTTCCCGATCATTGTTGAGAGAAGAAATTAGTTCCTCACATTTGTTTCACCTGAACATAGCTACTTAGATTTGGGGTGAAAGGGTGAGGCAGCAGTTGGTCCACTGTTGACTTCAGATGGTTTTGTGATCCTGATAGGCCCTAAGTTGACTGTAGTAGTGTTTCTCTGTTTCATGTGACAGGCATAGGACCAGTATTCATCAGGGACCAGAACTCAGAAATTATTGGGGACCCTGAGTCATTTCTGCTGCCTGTTCTATTTTATTTAAGTTTTCATGCTATGCCTGTCAGCCACTGTGGTGTCTTTGGTGACATATGACTGCCATGGAACATGATTCCAGTGCAAATGTGGTTAATGAATGAAAAGCTAACAGGGTTCACAGAGTGAGGTCTAGGGGTTAGTGTGTAGAAAGAGGACTAAGAATCCAAGAGTTCTAGACATGACTGTCAATAGCTCACTCTGTGAACCAGGGAAAAGTACTGAACTACCTATGCCTCAGTTTTCTCCTCTACAAAATGGGCATAATGGGCACACTACCAAAAAAAATCACAGGAGTTGAATTATAAAATGCTACAATGAAAGGTGCTAAAAAGAGCAAGGGATTATTAGTAATAATAATAGTCAGAAGCCTATATTGTGAAATTAAGCAGCTAGTAGGAAAATCCTGAACCATGTAACACAGATTTACAGCTTGCAAACAGGACAGCAGGGGTGGATTGTGATGGTTCTGCTGTTGTTACTGCACGGAGTGTGCCATGTTTGTCTTCCTCCCGGAAGAAAGAACGGATTTCATCTGCACTAAGTGCAAGCTGCTTGCCATTTTGGAAGAAAAAATTAGAGGGCTGGAGGCCCAAGTGTCGACCCTACACTCGATCAGAGAGGATGAAGACTTCCTTGATAGAAAGCAGCGTTTAATCCTTCAAGCACGGCAGGCGGAAGAGCCAGAGAGGGCAGTACTGGACCAGGAAGAGAACTGGCAGCATGTAACTTCTAGAAGGGGAAAAAGGCCAGCATGGGAATCCCCCAATGCTATAGAGGTAAGTAATCGCTTTCAGGCTCTCTCCACAGGCTCTGCTGTGCTGAATGCTTTGGAAGGGACCTCACAAGGAAGAAACCGGAAGGGAACACCATCTACTGGAAGGCATGGGATGCGTAGTCTTAGGGATGGGGGTTCCACGGCTACCACCCCCAAAAGAAAACAATGGGGGGGGGGTGGTCGGGAACTCCCTCCTAAGAGGGACTGAGCCATCCCTTTGCCGTCCAGACCTGGAATCTC
>JANRFK010004440.1:26593591-26660109 GCA_030068395.1 Apalone spinifera | reverse complement strand
CCCTGTTGGGTAGAGGGTCCGGCTGTGGAGGAAAAGAGGAGGAGACAATCAATGCTGTGGCTGTCAGGGGCTCTCCTTTGGACAGGAGACTCAGGGGTGTTACGCGTGACACTGCCTGTGAGTTGGGCAGTGGCCTGAAAGCCTCACAGGGGCCCCACAATGGCTATGGGACTAGATGGCTCCCCACACTGCTAACCCGCCCGTGTGTGGTGACCCCTCAAAGCATTCATCTGATGTTCCCTCCCAATGTCCACGGATGCTGGGAGGCCTCTGGGGTCTGGAGGACCAGCTCCTGGGAGACAGTCCCTGCTGCCTTCTCTTCCTCCTCCTCCTCCTGGTGCAGCTCTCCCGCCTCTCCTGCCTCATCTTCCTCCCTCAGGGGTCGGTCCATGATATGGTGGGGTAACCTGGACTCCACCACATGCAGTGGAGTCTGAGCTTCCCCACCACCCAGGATCTGCTCCAACTCCTGGTAGTAAGGACTCTCTGGGGCTGCCCCGGAGCAGGAGCTCTGGTCCTGGGCCTTGGCATATCCCTGCCACAGCTCTTTGACCTTGGCCCTCACTTGTGCCATGGTGCGGGGGTGATGCCCTTTGGTGGTCAGACGCTGGGCCAAGCGCTCATAGAAGTCTGTATTCCTGTGGCGTGTCTGCAGGGCTTCTTCTTGGGACCAGAGCTCTAGCAGTTTTTTTATTTCTGGCCCTGACCAGGCTGGTGCCTGCCTTTTGGTGCCCCTGGATGGGTCCTCCTCTCTGTGCCGAGAAGGGCCACGAGGGCCTTGAGGCTGGGACATGGCTAGCACGGGTTCTCTGGCTAGCTGCCAGACAGCAAGGCCTGTCTGGGTGCCTGTGCCTTTAAGAGGCTGCAGCCAGGAACCACAGAGGTGCTCTACATGTAAAGGCAGTGGCGGCCCGTCAATACAGGTGAACTAGGCGGTCACCTAGGGCGCCAAGATAAATGGCCATTGAGGGCTTTGGAGGCGGGGGTGCTGATCGCGCATTTCGCCTAGGGAACCAGTTGCCGGCAGCTCGTCTAGGGCCACTCCTGTGTAAAGGCTAGACTGTCCACCAGGGCTTCTTCCTGGAGGCCTTTTTTTTTTTTTTTTTTTGACAGAATAGGCTCCCTGCATCCACACACACCTTTTTTCGACAGATCTCTGTCGAAAAAGACGTTCTGCCTCGTAAAATGAGGTTTACCGCTGTCGACAAAACCGCTGCATTCTGTTGATTTACTGTCGACAGAACATGGTGGTAGTCTAGATGCAGGTATAATTTTTTCAAAAAAAGGCCACTTTTTTCGAAAAAACCCTGTAGTCTAGACACACCCATGCTGAAGCTGGTAGGTCAAGGGGAAAGAATAGGACTGATGTGCTGAGTTGTGTTCTGAAGAAATAAAACTCAGTCTCTGAAGAAAGGGGACTGGAATCTTATGGCTAGAGAATGTTCTGTGATATGCAAGTTCTTTGATACGCAAGTATGTGAGTAGGCTCAGTGGCTCACACTTTGTGTAAAGAGCAAAAGCAAAGATGGGACCCAATGGAACTAAGTGAGGCTGGAAATTTACACAAGTGTTTGACCACCCTGGGGGAGGGCATGTATTCTAGCAGTCATTAGCTGGAGTTATTTGCATATCTCAGTGGCCTGATACTGCTCAGTATAGTGCTCCAAAGTGGGAAGTTTTTCATGTGTTTTTATTTCATTATTTTTTAAATAAAACAATCAATGATTTTCTTCTGAAAAAATGCTGGTTATATAAAGTGCAGAACACCAGGCACTGCTCTGTCCAACCACATGTGCTGAAAGTCATAAATAAAACTCTAAGAGAGGAATAAAAGCCTGGGGCCTCTGAACAGGAGAGATTTCTAGTACATGTCAGGGTCCAGCTTTTCCTTCTTACAGGCCAAACATCACCATGACAAAAATATAATAACATAAATACAAATATAAATAATTTCCAGATGAGATGTAATATTTTGTTTTATTGCCATTTATGTAAATTTGGCCTCAATTCCCAACCCAGATTTGTTTACAGCAACCATGTAATAGTGTAATAACAATAACAACAAAATTATTTATTCATATTTGTGTCCTTCCTAAAGGACACTGGAAGCACCATGCCATCCACGGATGAGCAACCTCCCCTTGAGTGGAACATGACAGTTGTTTTATAACAGAGCATGGCAATACTACCCAAGAGTTTAGGATAGGAAGCAAGGAATACTCTTTCCCGTTTATCGGTGTTGTTTGGCATATGCTATTTTCATGTGGGTTACACATTTATTAACACTATCCCATTCTGTGAAGAGGTTGGTGGCTCTATTGTGGGGAGGGAGGAATAGAAAGTGGAGCGTCAATGAACTAGACAGTCTACATGTGCACATGTTTGAAATAGCTAGCTACATCTCTGGGGGAAAGTCAAGGAATCAAAAAGTAACCACCTGAACCAGCATTAGCTAAGGATCCAGTGTTATAATCCTTACCATTATGAACAGTTCTGTGAGGTTATTATAGCTTACTATTTGTGTTGTTATAGTGCCTAGACGCCCAAATTTAATGACCTGGTGGCAAGATCTGTATTTTTGTACCCCACCCTTAGACATCATTTAGCATAGTTTATACACATTTTGTTCCTTTCGTTGTGATCCTTCCTCATAATCAATCCCTCAGACTCCTAGGTTATTCTTGATTAGAATTGTATGCTCCTCAGCTAGGAGCAACGTGAATCGGACAGAGCGAGCAGCACAGTTTTTGGCAACTTTCAAGTAAAGAAAAAATCTTTTGTCACGTCGGGCAAAAACTATGGTAGTTTGAAAGCTGAGTTTGGCTGGAAGAGTACTGCATGGATTGATACCTGGGAGAGCAGAGTTGGTGTTTCACTTCCTAATTTCCCCTGAGCAATGAGAAGATGGGATTACACAGAATCTGGTGTACAAAAAAGAGAGCGCCTTTCCCCACTTTCCTGAGTGGGGAAAACAGATTGAGTATAGGTTTTTCTGGTTTCTCAAGAACCAAGACCAGCTAGGTTATAATTCAGCTCTCTAGAGGTGACAAATTAATGGCATGATTCTTTCTGTGTAATCGTGGTGTATTGTCCTGATTGTCCTGAATCTCTGTTGATTTACTCTAATGTCAATTAGAAGCAGGGGTGCCGACAGCCTCCGGGGACCCTCGGACAAGGTTAGTGTATGGGAGGCTGGCTCCTGATTCCTGGAAGGGGGCGGGGTCTCAGGTAGAAGGGACAGTAGTGGGGCAGCCAACCCTCTGTGCAGTCCAGAGTGTGGCACTCCCTCCTCCTGAGTCCTCAGAGCCTCCCAAAGCACGCCATACATTGCTCTGGGCAGTGATTTCAAGGGTCTGGTGCTCTGGCCACTGCCACAATAGTAGCGGTGGCAGCTGGGAGGCCCGGGCCCTTTTGAATCATTGCGCCCCAGGGCAACTACACCCTTTGTCCTCCTCTGTCGGCGAGCCTAATCTGGAGTCACACCACTGAAATCAGTCAAGGTGCACCAGTGTAAAACTAGTATGAGATCAGCCTCCATCCCATTACTATTTATGGGCTCAGTCCTAACAGGTCTTGAACACTCAGGCTGCCTGTTGCCTTCGGAGGGTGCTCTGCGCTTTGGCAGATCAGGCCATGCACGTAGTGTTGATGAATTACAATAGCCAGCCCCAATTCTGCTAATTTATGTGTCATTGCCCATGTTGAAATGACTGAACGGTCTTATCTCCAATTTTCTGTGGGTTTGTTGAAGGGAGCCAGAGCACAGATGATAAGGACAATAAGAACTGAGCATGATTCAGTGGAGTGACGTGGACAACAGCTTCAGGGACCCACCAGTTCTTGCCCAGGGTCTGCTGACATTTAGTCAGAGTCACAAGCCAGGCAGCTGTCACATTTCCATTGAATTGAGATCTTCAGAGGAATTGGGAAACTTTATGAAATGGAGGCCAAGTCTACACTGGCACGTTACAGCGCTGTAACTTTCCGGCTCAGGGGGTGTGAAAAAGCACCCCCCACACACACACCTGACTGCAGCAAGTTACAGTGCTGTAACGTGCCAGTGTTATCCAGGCTCTGGAGCTGGGAGCTATGCTCCCAGCGCTGCTAGCTAGTCCCCATCTGTAGGTGATTTACATAGAGCTCTGGGAGAGCTAGTGAGGTGGCCACACTTTCAGTTTAAAGCACTACTGCAGCTGCGCTTTACATTGTTAAGACAAGGCCAGAGTGGCAGCATCTCACCCCTCCCCAAGAGAGTGCTGTTGTGTGTTAGAATGTGTTTGCTTTGTCTCCGTGGTCGCACATGGCTATTCTCATGATTTCCAGTATATATAAAGAAATCACCAAACAGAATGAATGGTTAGTGCCAGATGGTGATGCACAGAAAATCAGACCTTTTAAAGGACAACTGCCACCAGGAGAATGTTTTCTTGGGCTGAGTGAGACTTTTCTTGAAGATTGGGAGTAAAAGGTGGGCAATTTTCCTGCTGGACATTTACATTCAGAGGTGGGTTGAATCAGCTCCCGAAAGGGTAGGTGCAAGAAATAGGGAACCAGATGTAAAGTAGCATAGCTCAATGATTTCAATGCATCATTGATCTCAGTGACTTGTTCTGCTCTGGCTAGGGTAAGTGTTAGCTTGCAGGTAGAGATATAACCCTCCTTGACGTACCTTTAAACTATCAATGGACTTGTTAAGTTGGCCCAAACTACTATATTCCTACTGGCTTATTAGAGATGGTACTTTCTTGGGTGGAAAAAAACAGCATGGGAGGTTGGAAAGGCAGTGCACTGCCTGATCTTTGAGGCAACATTGGGTGAAGATGGCATTTGTGGAAAATACCTGACTACACTGGAAATAGTGGGTTATTTCATCCTGCACCATCTTCAGTGCCAGTCCATTTCCATATGTCCTGAACTCCACCAAACTCATCTGCTATCTGTTCCATGTCTTCAGGGCTCAGTGTGCATGGAGTAAATAATATCTGGAACTCATTGTCACGTGACAGAGCATGATAAAACCCTAGATACTAAAACTATCATGCACAGTTATATAAGTTAGCATAAACAATATCATTGTTCATGCTTCAAGACATAAATTGACCATCAGATACATAAGATCAGAGGAAATACCTCCCACATAGACATGTTATTGCAAAATTGCTCACTGTGTGGTTTTGGCTGCTAGTAAAGGACAGGATACTCAAAAATATAGACCTGTGGTCTGAACTTGTATGAAAATTTCTATGGTCCACAATTATTTCTGAAATAGCTCCACCAGGCAATTGGTAACATAAATTGAGCTAAAGGTTTTTAAACAAATAGCAGGTTCAAGTTAAATATTAACCTTTGGTCATTCCAACTTTGATAACTTTGGCCTTCATGTTGATCATTTAATGTTCTCCTTTCTGTTGCCTCAGTAACTGCAGCCCTAGAAGACCTTGATTTTTAGTCAGCAAAAAAATAAAGTTTGTGCTGAAATTTGTTTAGGCCTCTGTTGATAAGTGTCTGTGCTCCAAGTCAATTTTCAGACAAACAAGGCCTGGAACTGTTGGAAATGTACTGTATGTTTTAATGCAATCGTTGCATAACATTACCAGATGTTTCAGAGCCTTAACATTGTAAAAATCAAATACTTTCTAATTCATGTTCTTTGTAATCAAAATGAGTGACACCCACCACATAATTTTGCAAGTCAATAGTATATTATTTAAAAAGCTAATAGAACTGTTCATTAATCACACAACACATACTTATTAATGTACAGAACATATATGCCCTCTTTGTCATACTATTGAAACATACATATGCAGAATAGACTGAATTTACAAATGGTGGGCTCATAAATTTCTCCCTCAAAATATGTACTTTTACCCATCATGTTTCCAAGTATCAAATTTGCATTAGAGATGGGCAGAAAACAAAAAATCAGGCATAAAGAAACTCCCGTACCCCCCATACAAAATTTGGGGCACTAGAACTCAGCTCTGGATCCAGTGTCTACTTTTGCACACACATTCTAGGTGGTGTAAATTAGCATAGCAGATACACCAATTTACATCAGTTGAGGATTTGGCCTGCCATCTTTATAAAGCAATTCTCCTGTCTTTGGATGCAAATGTTGCAGTTTGCGTCTCTCTCGATATTGCAATTATTCGCCCTGGCAATTATGTAGCACCTACATCTCTGTTAGCGTACTTAATGTGGAACATAGGTACATTATGTATACAAGCACAACCTACACATTTCTCTTTCAGCCTCTTTGGACATCTCTGATGTAGATGCCAATTTCTAAAACTGCAGGCTGCAGATACAGGACTCAGTACTTGAAGTCACTGGCAAAGCACCCATTGATTTGAAAGGTGCACATTCAGGGCCATTTGATTTAGTCCATGTTTCACATCTGATGTTTAATATAAAGTTTTAGGGTCTTGATCCAAAGCCCGTTGAAAATCAAATGAAAAATGTTGTATGAACTTAGAGGGATTTGGATCAGTCCCTTAATCTTTTGACATTAAAGCTATGGGGGCCACATGCATTCTGGCAATAAGAAGTTGCCACTCCTACTGGAGGGTTACATTGAGTCTACTACTGCCCCAATTATCAAAGAATTGAGGGGGGACCATCCTGGCACCACGCCAGGCTTCCTAAAAGTCAGATCTGGGGCTGTGGTTTTGGTTTCTCTTTTCCAAAAGGAGTTTACTGAATTCTTCACTTGTGGCACAGTCTCTGAAAGGACACCCCACAGAGACACCCCCCCTCAGATGTGTTTTCACACATATCCACCCTGTGATTAAAACCACAAAACAAAAAACAATCCACCACATATTTGGCCATCCACTAGCCTTTACTTTTAAATCAGGTTGGCAAAAGCTCAAAAGACAACAGCTGTAAAACCACTGTGAAGCAAAATACAAATGCAACGAAATATCATAAAGCCCAAGTGAAATCAGCTCTTCACGTAACTCTGGCATATACATACATGCACTCACTAATGGCTAGGCAAGGTTGGTGGGGCACAGGGCTAAGTATCACTCCAGGCTCAAAGTGACCACATTCTCCTGGGAAGAAGGGAAAGAGAGGGAGCCAGCTTCCTGCCTCAAGTGAAACCATAATCCTGAGCTGCATGAGAAAGCTTCCAAGCCTTCAGATGGTGAATTATTTATTGGCTGACATGGAACAATGCACACACTGTAGTCAATGCACAAGATTCCCAATATGTGTTGCATTAGAAAGCAAAGAGACTTATATAATTATTTGTTTTTCATTTGCAGGAACACGGACTCCCTCCTCATCTGCTTTAAAACTTGTCATTACCCAACCAGGAAATCTAAATGTCTTTAGGCAGATCTTTCATAAGTGATCAGTTATTGTAATATTAAAACCAGAGGTGAAAGTACACAGGCGTGCCCTGGTGCGCAGCTCTGGCAAGAGCTGGCTGAGCTGTGGCAAAAGCCAGCAGGGAGCTATTTAAAGAGCTGGCAGGGATCCGGGTTGCAATAGGACAGTCCCAATCCAAAATTTTAACTTACATTCACTGCTGATTAAAACTAATCGAAAGTGCTGGTGAAAGGTGTTCAATCCAAGCCCTGGAATCTTCTCTGAAACCACAGAACCACTCTAGGACAGGCCATATCTAGACATGTCTCCCCAGAAAAATCTCCTGAACGTGGGTTCCTATTGCTTTTTATTTCTTCCTATGTCAGTTTCAATATGTCTCTGTGGAGCATAAGCTCCTAGGGGCAGGGACCCCTTTTTCAAATCACTCTGTACAGCCCCTTTCATAAAAGTGCTAGATGAATAGTAATGCCTCATTTCCGGTGCAGAAGAACCTGCCCCTCCCCGAAGGTTAAGTTTTCCTGCCTTGTTGAGTCCTGGGCATCGTTGCTGAGATCACAAACAAGGACGCCAGTTAATGTGACACACACAATAGTGGTGGCCACCGTGATGTGGCCTCCTGTCCCCTAGGAACTGGACTGAGATCACCAGTCTCAATTCACATAGGAGCCCCTGAGCAGCTGTCAGATTGTATCCACTTCGCTTCCCACCGACCTGGATCAGCAACAAAGACCTAGAGGAGAAAAACTTTTTATCTTCTTACCAAACCTCTGAGCTAGCTCTTAATTATTTTAATCTTTAATTAGAGATCAGTTACTCAGTTAACTAGTAGAGACACTGACAGCCTGAGAAAAACAAACAGCAATTCTGCTGCAGAAACCAAGCCCCTAAAGTGCCACCTCTTTTGAAGGAACCCAGAGAACTAGCATAGGGGGTGGGGTAGGGCATTGCCAGGCAATGGGACATAAAATATCACAACATCACAGGAGATGCTGGTCTCAGTTGTCTTCTTGGGGCAAATGTTTAGCATTACCTGCTTCACAATCCAGTAAACACTTCAGGCAGCCCCTTCATAGCTGACTGGTCATTTACACAATATCAAAACTGACTGATGGGGCTGGTGAAAGGCACTCAAATCAATGCCCTGCAATCTTCTTTGATTGCAAACTCAGAAAAGGTCCAGTTTTCTCTTGGAGTGTCTCAGTGATTTTTGTGATGAGGAAACAAGTCGCCTTAAAATTGGACTAATACCATTAATTCTTATTAACTCTTTGCTGGCAGTCCCGGGTAAAGTGGATTCCTCTTTTGAGCCTATAGACAGTCCCTACTGGTCAGGATTTTGAAGCACATTCAATTGCTACTGCCTGATCTGTGCATCAGGTAAAGGAGTTCAGACCCCAGTTCACTCATTCTAGCACTTTTCATCACCATTTCATTCACAAACATTCAATTTTTTAAATGACGAGGATGCGACGTTACAGAAAGCTGTATCCTGAGGCTATAATCCTGAGTATCCAAAGGGAAGGCTAGAATTCTGCCTTGTTTTGCCCAGTATTACAGTGCACATATCCGATGATAGGATCTCATTAGCATGTTATGAAATTTGGTATAAATCCCCAAGATCCAGGAAACTCCCACAACAATCAGACACAGCAGGGAGCATTAAAGACACAACAGTAGTAACCTGGATTTTTCATAAAGTTTGCCATGAAGCTAATTGACTCCCAGGCTGCGGATCCAAGCACTCAGTTTCAGATCATGCTGTGGAAGGCAAAATATGTATCTTAACTGAAACACCACAGTCAAGGTGCTGAAAATAAATCTCCATTGTCTGCCTGAGGAAGCCATTTGCTTGTCAGTTTTTGTTGTGTCCATCCTCCCTAGTAAAAATACAAAGATGGATGCAAATGAAATGGTTTTTTTTTCAGTTGTTCATGGAAATGACACCAATATCTCCGAGTCCTGACCATTACTTGGATTTCAGTGTGGAGGGCAGAGTAGACCTCACTGGTTTTATTGACAATGGAGACAAGCTTCAGTTAGACTGAAAACTGTCTCTGTAGTTGATTAAATCCATTCTCTACTCCAAGTTGCCTAGCTGTAAGCACTGGAAGTTACTGTTGTTTTGCAGAAATGACTCTGAATTAAGGAAAGTACTGCTCCTGATAAAAGTATCATAAACCACAGTTTTATCTAGTGATAGCAGTTCCAAACAAAACACATGAAACTTTACACGCTCTTTACAATATTTAATCAGCCAGATCAGTATAGTTAGTGGTAAATAATGAAATAAAGGAACAGCCTGTAACAGCTCCTTTTAGCACCTTTGCCTGCTTGGTTCTATGACCTGAACTGAATGACTGCTTCCCCTTCCATTCTTCATTCCCTTTATTATCTTGGAGTGGGGATGGGGTGGAGATTGCTAAACTTGCTCTTTGCCTTTACTTTCCTTGCCCTTACACAATATTGCTGCTAAGTACATTTCAGAACCGTTTGATTACTGATGAAATAGCTTGCATAGATGACAGGCTACATTTCATACCCTCTCCCTGCTGTATTATTGCAGGGACAGTGGGTTGCTGGCTGGGATGTAAGGCCAAGGCATGGGTCTTTGGGTGTCTCAGCAATCTGAAAGCATTAGACATGGGTTAGTGATGACTGTCATGCTGGACAGGAATTCACATCTTCAGCCTGAACAAAACAGCATGTTCTGCTCTGCCAGAAGTGGATCCAAACACCCTCAACTTGGGAAGAATTCAGATAGGATCTAGGCTAACAGGTGGAACGGAACCTGGGACCTCTGGAGCTTAGTACATGAGCTTGAACAAAAAGCCAGCTTGTTCTCAGCTAAGGCTATAGAGCAAATTCATTTTCTCTGTAAGTAGTCTCTACATGGGGCAATGACCCACACCCAGAAATGTATGGGTTACATTTACACCTCTGATCTATACGTGTTGAGAATTTTCCTTCCTAGGAATTTGGAATCAAATCACTGTCTAGCCATTTTGTGGTGAATTTTCCACAGGCTGCACCCCCACTTTGCAGTTGCAAACATCTGCTTTTGCATTAGTACTTGCTTGCACCCTTTAAACATGCACGCACAGGGATGGAGTTAAAGTGTGGGTGCTGTGCCGAGTCTTATGTGTGCACAGCTGTTAGATTATTTAAAGGATGCTTACAAGGGCTGGAATTGTTAACAGGTTTTTCCATCTATATAGAACAGGTGAAAGTAAGTGTGTGTGCAATGAACTTGAGGCTGAATAGAGGCTCAGCTGACAATTTATACTGCTGGGGTTATCATGAGTTCTATGATTTCATTGCCTCCTTTTGTAGGCACTGACTTCCAGCACTGCATCTGCAGAGGATGGGATGCTTGGCCAATGGTTGTGGTGTCTGAGAAGTGAGTCCTCCCTTGGTGAGGGGTCAGAGAGTATGAAAAGAGGGAAAGGGCTTTCCCAGCCCATCTGACATAACTGCTAAAACTTAGGAAATTTTAAGATTAGTTGCTGGATATTCTCCTCTGTGCCACATGCATTTAAATTGTGGTTAAATGGTTAATAAAATGAAACCGTTTGATGCACATTATCAGTCCAATGTTAATAACCACACAGGTGCAATTGTCTACACAAAACTGTGCATGAAATTGCATGCTTAATTTGTGCACCCAATTATCCTGTTCACACCCAGCCGGAACTGAACACAAACACTCCACCTCCTTCCAAAGCCAGCTCCGAACCAGTCAGAGGGCCAAGAGAAAAAAAGAAAAGTTTTTCCCATTGTATCAGATTCCCTTTCACCATCACTTATCAATTATATAATCCTACTTCATTATTGACTTCAGAGTCTTTCCACTTCCTCTGCACAAATTAACAGCTCTGCAAATTGACTGCCACACCTTGGGCTCAAGTCAGTTCCTGTGCTCCCATGTAGAAATGCCACCTATTATGTCACTATTACAATTTATATTTACCAGTGTATCTCTAATCCATTAGGATTATACATGCAGGGAGCCAAATATTAACCCTGGTGTAACTCTAAATTTTATCCCTGGTGCAATGCCATTGGTTTCAGAATGGCTATATCTCCTGGAGATGAGTTTCCATAGCAGTGCCATCCAGGAGATCTTGGCCTTCAGACCACATTGTGTTTGGAGCATGGCTATTGCTTTCCTAGGCTGAGAGTCTGAAGTCTATCAAAGTGGGTTGGATGCCCAATTCCAAATAAAAATGAATGGTAATCAGGTATCCAAGTTCCTCAACTTTGAAAATCTCAGCCTTTGGCTCTTGAGAGTACACACTGCTAGCTACTTAGCTCCTTCAAGCAAAGCATTGTCCTGGAACAGTTGTCATGGGTCACTGAACTGGAGTGTTGACCCTCTGTAGCTTTTGTGTTTGGACCTTATATCTGCTTAGCAAGTCTTTCATTTTAACCAGGGCATTCATGTGGCACACTTTTAATCCCTCACTGCCTCTGAAGAAAAGTAATTGTAGGTGAAATCCTGGCCTGGTTGAAGTCAATGGCTGTGTTGCCATTGACTTAAGTGGGACTAGTACTTTACCTTTTGTCTCTATTAGGCTACGTCTACACTGCACAGTTATTTCGGAATAAGCTATTCCAGAATAGTTATTCCAAAATAGCTTTTTTTGAAATAGCACGTCTACACTATAGGGAAGCCTCATAATTAATCTGAGGCAAGCTTTCCTAAGGTAGACGTGCTATCTCGGTTTAGAGCCCAGGAGGAATAACGTAGAATGGCCCTGGTGAGGGGATATTTCGAAATAGCAGCAGTGGAGTTTCTACACACGCCTTATTTCAAAATAGCAATTTCGGAACAAGCTTTATTCTTCATAGAATGAGGTTTACAGAAGTCAGAATAAGCCGTCTGTTATTTCAAAATTATTTCAAAATAACGGAGTTGCTGTGTAGACGCTCACATAGTCTGAAATAACTAACGGCCATTATTCCAAAATAACTTTGCTGTGTAGACCGATGCTGCACGTAGGAGAAGTGATTGCATGTATTAAGTGCAAGATGAAAAGGGGAGGAGCTGGAGAATGAGCCTGATCCTGCATTAAGGGAAGTCCCATTACACAGCTATCTAATATCTTCCGCTCTACTCTGCGCTGGTTAGGCCTCAGCTGGAGTATTGTGTCCAGTTCTGGGCACCACATTTCAAGAAAGATGTGGAGAAATTGGAGAGGGTCCAGAGAAGAGCAATGAGAATGATTAAAGGTCTAGAGAACATGACCTATGAGGGAAGACTGAAGGAATTGGGTTTGTTTAGTTTAGAAAAGAGAAGATTGAGGGGTGACATAGCAGTTTTTAGGTATCTAAAAGGGTGTCATAAGGAGGAGGGAGAGAACTTGTTCATCTTGGCCTCTGAGGATAGAACAAGAAGCAATGGGCTTAAACTGCAGCAAGGGAGGTTTAGGTTGGACATTAGGAAAAAGTTCCTAACTGTCAGGGATGGTCTAGACAGTATTTGGTCCTGCCAATAGGGCAGGGGACTGGACTCGATGACCTCACGGGGTCCCTTCCAGTCCTAGTATTCTATGATTCTATGATTCTATGAATAGGAGCCAAAGTAAGGAGTCATAGCTAAGCACTGAATAAACACATTCATCCTCCTCAGATCCCACCTTCTGTGCCCACTTTATCCTGGAATCTTTTGCAAGAAATGTGGAAGGATAAGAATGACAGAATAGGAGCAGACTCAAGTTCTATATTGGCCCTTGAAGGTCTTGGTTGGTTGCCCCCTGATTTCTTGTTTGTGCTTTTTGTCAAAGAAGAAAAATAGAATAGACCAATTAACAGCGGCAAAAGGATGAAAGGGAAAATCATCCATAAAAGGAACTGGATGTTGAAAATAATTCAAACAATTCCCTTGTATGAGACTGAGTGTTTGTCTTGGCCAAAGATCTGACATAGCAACCCTCTGTCACCATGTTGCCTTTTCTTTCTCTTTTGTTGACCAAACTCTGGGTCCTAGAGGAGGGTTACTCAGGTTAGAGGCAGTCATGGTGGAGGAGTTCTCTAGGTTCATACCAATAAACAGAGGTGAGCTTGGAGAAATGATGACTAAGACAGGACATTCTCACCATCTGTAAATATTAGAAGCCTGTAAATATTAGAGAAAAAGAGAAAGTGGACCTGCTTAGGGTGCTACAGGCGGGATGGGTAAGACTAACCAATGGAAATGTTAGACTTAAATGGGAGGAAAAGTTTCCTAACAGTGCTTTCTGCTAGACTGTAGAATATTCCCAGAAGGGAAGTGGTTGAAACCTCATATGTTAAAACAATTTTCAAATTAGATTGGATCAAGACACTGAAGAATAAACTCTTTCAGAGAGAAATTAACTGGATAATTTAATTGCTTTTTTTCCCCCTGTCTCTAAAGTATCTTGTGTTATAAACCACACAATGCACTGCAGACCAATTGCGTGTATTAAAAATGGATCAAACACTATCACAGATCTTTTCAAATGGCTTGTGATCTTAAGCATTCAGTTTGTCTGAACAAATGAAAGTTTCCAGCACATATATTGCTGTAAACTGGTTTCACAGACTATATTTAATAGGCATAAATCCATTTAAAAGGGACTTCTCTGCATCCTCGAGCTGGATAATAGGAACAGATGTGAACGGATATTTTTAATTTCTGTGTGACCTTAAGAAGCCTTTCAATTTTTAAAGAGCTTTATAAGACAAAACCCATGAAATTGTTCTTTATAGTAACTCATGAAAATGTATTTGTGTAGCCATTTGTCTGATGCAGTATAGTACATCTGTGTTTTACTTACATGAACAGATACAATAGCAGAGCAATTAGAACCTGATCCAAAGTTTCTTTGATCAAGGGGAATATTTCCAACTGAATCCAGTTGACTTTGGATCAGGGCCTGATCCTGCCACACTTCCTCACGTGACTAATCCTGAACCCACATGCAAAGCATGGTTGAAGACAATGGGACTACTAATAAGACAAAAGTAAGAATTGTTCACATCCCCAAAGTCAGTTCTGATTTTCTTCATACTCAGACAAAACTCCTCTTGACTTCAGTGGAAATTTTGTTGGAAAAAGACCTCAGACTTTTGTCAAATAGTTTGTAGCCTCATTAAGTTCATTAGAGTGACTCCTATTAACGCCAGCATGAAAGGAGATTCAGGCCTTACAAATCTGTGCACAATTCATTTGGACTATTTAGGAGTCAGAGGGTAGATGTTTCCCTTAATACTTCCTGAGGAGTTTGCTATGAGTTATTATCAGGGCTGGCCTTGTCACTCAAGGAAGAAAACATTTTCAGTGCCCTTCCTTCCCATCTCGCCTACAAAAGGTCTAAGCAAAACAACCAACAAAAACATGTTGGCTGCAAGGGTGGGCGCCCTGATCACCTGACCCTGGCTATTGCTATAAGTTATATTTTTTATAAAACTAGTGTCCCAAATGGGTGAGGCATTGTACAAAAACTAGAAACCAAAGTTCCTGCTCCAAAGAGCTTGCTCTGTAAATTCTCATGTCTGTTGTTAGGGATCTATCTATCTATCTATACTATTGTGTTTATAGGGCACAAATTAACATTATGTCTAGGACCTGGAGCCCGATCCTACACCATTGAACTACTGAAGCAAACTGGATTTTGTTGTTGATTTCACTGAGATTAGGTTCAAGCCTCTGGAATCTAGGTTTCTCCATCCATGCAGGTGCCCCTATTAGGGATGTGAATAGGTAACTGGTTAACCAGTTATCTGCTAAAGGGTACGTTAAGGGGTAATGCTTAGCAGGTACCAGTTAACTGGTACCTGGGAGCAGCACCCCTGCACACGTCCCGCCGCAGATGGAGGGCTGCTCCAATCCCACGGAAGTAAGGAGGGGGGCAGTGGCAGCCCCAAGTGTGTGTATGGGGGGGCAGTGCAGGAGCAGAAGCCATCTCTCTGCCCCTCCCCCCCATGCTTGGGGCTGCCAGCTTCTGCTGCTGGACTCTCCCCACTTTCCCCTGCGCAGTTTAACAGGTTAACTGATCTGGATTTTACATCCCTAGCCCCCTAGTCACTAAAGTCTACTGAATCTGTTTTTTAAAGATAGTTTGCAAGAAAGAAATGTTGCTTCAGAGTTGCATCTGGGATAAATGGGTACAGCTCCAGTGAAGTGAGTGGAGTTGGATTTTGCCACCAATTTTTTCAGCTGAAGATCCTACCTATTAAAAATAAAGCAGTCTCTCCTCCATACAAGGTAGCGAGGGATCAACACATAAAAAAATTCCAGCCCTTTTTTACTGCTGCCCATTCAGTTTTCTGTTTGAAAATGTTTCTTTCCATGATTGTATTTAAGCAATCAAAGATGATATTACCTTAGTCTCTGGATAATTAATCTAATAATGAACTGATGTTATAAAATATAATACTCCCAAGAAAACACATTCCTGATCCAAACTAAGGAATAAATAGTTCAGAGGATGAGGATAGGTAATTAAGAAACTCCCCAAAGCCTAACTCAGCCCTGTTGCAACATTGTGAATCACAGACTGTATTGGAACAATGAGCTCCAATTATCTAGCACTGAGGAGGAGCACAAATGTGAACTCACCAGGGAAAGATGCACACTCAAATATTTCAGGAATCTGATAAAGGAAACAAACGTTACAGATTATCACATATAGCCATGGAGTTCACTTCTCCCTCCCTCCTGGCCAGATTCTGATTTCTTGCATCACTGCAAATCTATATAACCGCATTGACTTTCAAGCAGACTCTGGCCCTCTGTCTCTGGGTTCTATCCTGCATGTAAGAACTCAGGACCATGCAAGACTGGGCCATCTCTTTTTCTCTCTCTGTTTAAAACCACTGAGGACTGTGTGTAGAATGACTGTTGGTAACACATGGAAGTGTACTCATGGGGCATTGCTCTGTTGAGTAAACGTGGAAAACCATGCTGAGCCAAATTTTGTCCTCCCTTTCCACTCCACCAATAAATGAAGACATGACCTGGACCTCTCTAATTCTTTGCCAAAAGAAAGGGGGAGGACATCTTCAGCAAAGAGCCATACCATACCTGTAACTGGGTTGTATAAAAGGAAGACAAGAAATAGGTCAGGCAGTGAGATGGCAGACAAGGTATTTTCCCATAACTTCTTATTTAGGTCCACCCAGGAGCAAGATGTCAGTCAAGGCCCCTAACTGCAAATCATCACTGACAGAAGAGATCTCGTGAACATTCAGAACAAAGGAAGAGGTCACTCTTTTACATGAGGAAAATATGAAGTCTCAGAACAAGACTGGGATTCAGGACTTTTGGGTTAGAATAATAAAGTCACAGAAATGCAGGGCTGGACGGGACCTTGAGAAGTCATCATGTCCAGCGCCTTGTATTGAGGTAGGTCAAAGAAAACCTAGACTATCCATGACTGGTGTTTGTCCAGCCTGTCATTAAAAACCTCCATAATAAGGATTCCGCAACCTCCTTGGGAAGCAGAGCTGCTGAGAGAATTAATGGAATCATAGCCCTGGAAGAGACCTCAGGAAGTCATTGAGGCCAGTCCCCTGCCCAAAGCAAGACCAACCCCAAGTAAATCATCCCACTCATGGCTTTCTCAAGCCGGGACTTAGAAACTTCTAAAGGTGGAGATTCCACCACCTCCCTAGGTAACCCATTTCAGTACTTCACCACCCTCCTAGTTAAATAGTTTTTTCTAATATCCAACCTACACCTCCCCCACTGCAATTTGAGACCATTGCTCCTTGTTCTGCCATCTGTCACTACTGAGAACAGCCTCTCTCCATCCTCTTTGGAACCTCCCTTCAGGTACTTAAGGGCTGCTATCAAATCCCCCCTTGCTCTTCTTTTCTGCAAACTAAACAAGCCCAAATCCCTCAGCCTCTCCTTGTAAGTCATGTGCTTCAGCCCCCTAATCATTTTCATTGCCCTCCGCTGGACCTTCTCCACTGTGTCCATATCCTTTCTGTAGTGAGGGGCCCAGAACTGGACACAATACTCCAGAAGTGGCCTCACCAATGCCAAATAAAGGGGAATAATCACTTCTCTAGATCTGCTGGCAATGCTCCTCCTAATGCAGCCTAATATGCCATTAGCCTTCTTGGCTACCAGGGCATATTGTTCACTAAAATCCAGATTCTCATACACTTTAATCTCAGGGTCCTTTTCTGTTGAACTGCTACCTAGCCAGTCGGTCCCAAGCCTGTAACAATGTTTTGGATTCTTCCATCCCAAGTACAGGACTCTGCACTTGTCCTTGTTGAACCTCATCAGATTTCTTTTGGTCCAATCCTCATCTGTTTAGGTCACTCTGGACCCTATCCCTGCCCTCCAGCGTATTTACTTCTTCCACTAGCTTAGTGTCATCCGCAAACTTGCAGAGGGTGCAATCCATCCCCTCATCCAGGTAATTAATAAAGATATTGAATAAAACCAAAACTGGCCGTAGAACCAATCCTTGGGGCACTCCACTTGAAACCAACCGCCAACTAGACATCGAGCCATTGATTGCTACCTGTTGGGCCCGACAATCTAGCCAGTTTTCTATCCACCTTACAATCTATTTATCCAATCCATATTTCTTTAACCTGCTGGCAAGAATATTGTGGGAGACTATATCAAAAGCTTTGCTAACGTCAAGATATATCACATCCACTGACTTCCCCATATCCACAGAGCCAGTTACCTCATCATAGAAGCTAATCAGATTGGTTAGGCGTGATTTGCCCTTGGTGAATCCATATTGACTATTCCTGAACACATTCCCCTCTTCTAAGTGCTTCAAAATGGATTCCTTGAGGATCCCTTCCATGATTTTTCCAGGGACTGAGGTAAGGCTGACTGGTCTATAGTTCCCTAGATTGTCCTTCTTCCCTTTTTCAAAGATGGGCACTGAATTTGCTTTTTTCCAATCATCCAGGATCTTTCCCAGTCTCCATGAATTTTCAGAGATAATGGCCAAAGGCTCTGCAATGACATTTCCAACTCCCTAAGTACCCTCGGATGCATTAAACTCGGACCCATGTGTAAGGGGACTGTTAGCCCCTTACTAAAACTCAGTGGGGGTTTTTGATTGGCAGGCTCCCAGTACCAAAAGGGGAATGGTCCATGAGAAATCAGGGCCCTGAGACGGACAGACCCCAGAGACAATGGAAAGCAGCTAACACTTCAGGTCAGTCTAATTGACAGGTTCGACAGGGCAGTGAGGAAATTAAGATGCTAGGTCCCATCCTCCGTGTGAGCTGGGATTTTCTGGGTCTCTCTGAGAGAAAGCAGAAAGAGCTAAGAAGAGCAGCAAGAAGAGCAAACTGTGTGGAGAGACAGACCTGCAGTGCCAGAGCCCAAGGAGCCCAGACTCTGTGCTAAGGGACAGTTCTGCAGCAACAGAGCCAGGCACACACAGCCCAAGGAGTGCAGGCCCTGTGTTGAGCAGCAGACTTGCAGTGATCAGAGAGCCAAAGGGGACAGAGAAGCAACACAAGGAGCTGGAGACTGGCAAAGCAGCATAGCCTGCAGCTGGGTATGGTGAGCAGCTGGGACCAGCAAAGTGTGGGGGAGAGGCTCTGGGCAGGGAGACACCACTAGCCAAGAGGCCCTGAAGGCCAGACTGGGAGAGGGGTCCTGCCACCTAGAGCCTGAGGCCGTGTGGTCACTGCCAGAGCAAGCGTGTCCAGCCTGCAGCTCCGCTTCAGCACAGCCAAGGCCTGAGAGAGAGCCCTGGGACAGGAACAGATGGTATAAGGAACAGACGGTGAACTGTCCTTACGCTCTGCAGACTGCTATTTGTGTTGTCCCCATGCTACAGAGCAGGACTGTGTGTTCTCATTTAACCTTTCTCATTTTTTCTTATTATTTTCTCTTTAATCAGTTGATGTTTAATAAATTGTATTTGCTCTGAACTGTATGAAATGATCAGGGCTCAACAAATAATGTAATCTACTCGCCCGTGGCGAGTAGATTACAACCCGGAAGAGCCGGCGCAGAGCGATCTGCGCATGTGCAGAACCACACGAAACCGCGCAGCTGTCGAGCGGGGCTCGCCACTGCTTGACAAGCCCTGGAAATGATCACTAGGTCAAGAAAGCATGCAGTGTGAAGAGAGCACTCCGGAGTGGGGACACCCTAGCCCCTGCCCCAAGAGACTGCAAGGTCGGGCATTAAGCCCCAGGAAACCTAGGCCCCACCTTGTTGGGATTTCGAGGATTCTGCTACTCAGGAGAGTGGAAGGGGAGCCCTCAGGGTCAGGGAGGCCGTTGGGTAAAGGAAGTGGGAGTGAGGACTCAGATCCTTTCATTGGTCCATTTTACTGAAGTAGTATAGAAGCCAGGAAAGTTCCCCATAATAGCAGGACCATTGCCCCGCTTACACATAGATTTGTGTATGTCTAGCTTTTCTAAATAGTTCTTAACCTGTTCTTTCTCCACCGAGGACGGCCCACCTCCTTCCCATACTGTGTTGCCTAGTGCAGTAGTCTGGGAGCTGACTTTGTCTGTGAAGACAGAGGCAAAGAAAGCATTGAGTACTTCAGCTTTTCCCACATCATCTGTCACTAGGTTACCTCCCTCATCCAGTAAGGGCCCCACACCCTCTCTGATCACCCTCTTATTGCTAACATGCCTGTAGAAACCTTTCTTGTTACTCTTCACATCCCTTGCTAGCTGCAATTCCAATTGTACTTTCACCTTCCTGATAATTCCCCTGCATCCTCGATCAATATATTTATACTCCTCCCTAGTCATCTGTCCAAGTTTCCACTTTTTGTAAGCTTCCTTTTTGTGTTTAAGCTCACCAAGGATTTTCCTGGTAAATCAATCTGGTCGCCTACCATATTTGCTTTTCTTACTGTGCATTTGGATGGTTTGTTCTTGTGTCTTCAATAAGGCTTCTTTAAAATATAGCCAGCTCTCCTGGACTCCTTCCCCCTTCATGTTCGCATCCCAGGGGATTGTGCCCTTCAGTTCTCTGAGGGAGTCAAACTCAGCTTTTCTGAAGTCCAGGGAGTGTATTTTGCTGCTCTTCTTTCTTCCTTTTGTCAGGATCCTGAACTCGACCATCTCATGATCACTGCTGCCCAGGTGCCACCCACATCTACTTCCCCTACTAGTTCCTCTCTGTTTGTGGGCAGCAGGTCAAGCTGCACATGGCTCCTGGTTGGTTCCTTCAGCACTTGTACCAGGAAGTTATCCCCAACATTCTCCAAAAACTTCCTGGGTTGTCTGTGTACTGCTGCATTGGTCTCCCAACAGATGTCAGAGTGAGTAAAGTCCCCCATAAGAACCAGAGCCTGTGATCTGGAAGCTTCTCTCAGTTGTCTGAAGAAAGCCTTGTCCACCTGATCTGGTGGTCTATAGCAGACACCAACTACAACATCACCCCTGTTACTCCTGCAACCCATAGACTCTCAATAGGTTTTTCTTCCTCCATATACTGTAGCTCTAAGCAATCATACTGGTCTGTTATATACAGTGCAACTCCTCCTCCTTTTCTCCTTGTCTGTTCTTCGTGGACAGCGTATACCCTTCCATGGCAGTGCTCCAGTCATGTGAGTCATCCCACCAAGTCTCCATTAAGGGCCCCTGGTTCCAGGTTCTCAGAAGGGGCAGGGCCTCAGATGGAATCGGTGGGGCACTGAGACTCATACCCCCACCCAGCCCTTCAATGCTGCCCATGCTGCTTGGGGTTCCAGCAGTGATTAATAAAAGGGCTCGAGTCTCCGACAGTGCTGGTGACAACTGGGAGCTCTGGGCCCTTTTAAATCACCAGGCCCCCAGGCAAGCTGTTCATTATTCCTTCCCACCTCCTCCCACTCCCGCCATTGGCAGATCTGCTTGGAAGCCATTCCAGAGTTTAATTACCCTTATAATTAAATAGGTTTTCCTAATATCTAACTTAAATCTCCCTTCCTGCAGATAAAGTTCATAACTTCTTGTCCTACCTACCCTTCTACCTCAAAATGGAACTTTATCTCAGTTTAGGACTTCATGATTTCTCCCATAGTTATCCTACTTGCTATGCAGATTCCCATTGAAACCTTTTCTATAACCTCTGATCAATTTTTTTTAAATCACCAATTTTGTTAGATATTATTCATAGTAATTCACATATTAACTTGCCCAGCAGTGCCTTTTGTTTGTCTACACCCTAAGGCAGGAATGTTAGAGGCTTAATCAGCTTTATCAGAATTTTTCCTTTGAATATTGAGCAATCAGATGACAGAACACTATTCTGGGGAAGCCAGTAAACCACATAAAACTTCTGTCTTTGTGAAATATTACAAACAAATGCATGCCTGCAATATGGTGCTATCTTCCCTTTCCCTTTCTAGTCAGAGCTCCAGTGGGCATTGAGCAATGGTCCTGATTTATTATCTCTGTTGATCATGTAATCAGCTGAACTGGCTGACTCCACATATAAAGACATTGGGTCAGGTTTCCAAAGCTAAGCCCTAAATTGCACTTGTATATTTGCATGCAATGAACTTCTGGTTGCCAATAATGCCCATGTGTGTATACAAATCAGGTTTTTGTGAGTGCACACAGCCAGTTGGACAGTAAATGAGCTAAGTTCTTGTGCAAATGCCTGATTTTGAACATGCACACTGAATATTTGCAGTCCTATATTGTGAGCATGCCATGGTGGGTCCCTAAATTTGAAAATGTGGCTCTCTCAGCTCCTTCAGTTCATTCCTATCTAGAGCTGGGTGAAACTTTTCCACTGAAAAATGCAGATTCAGGTCTAATGGAATTTTTGTGAATTTATGACAGTAATGGCTAATTGTTTCAGTTACAATGAACAAAGACAAAAATAAAAAATGTTAAACAACTTGACATATCATGAATGAATCACTGTCAGTGCCATTCAGAAGAGGATTTGGGGTGCCATTCACAAACATAGGAGAGGGTGCACACAGTTTCCTTGTCCTCAGTACCATTCACCTACAATTTGTCTTCACTATGAAGGGAGAGCGATCTAAGTTATGCAACCTCAGTTAGATGAATAATGTATCTGAAGTCAATGTCTTTAGGTCTACTTTGTCTTTGCAGTGGTGCATTGACTGGAGATGCTCTCCCATGGACTTCACTTGCCTCCTTCTCTTTGAGGTACAGTACCCAAGTCAATGGGAGAGCAACCGGAGGTTGATTTATTGCATCTAAACTAGATGTGATAAATTGACCCTTGCTGGATCGATCACTGCCCCATTGGTCTGGCCCCTAGTGTAGACAAGTCCTTAGATTCAAATCCCCACTTCAAAAGCCAGGTTTACAACATTCCAGGTGAGCATTCTAACCCACATCTGATGAAGTGGGTTTTGCCCATGAAAGCTCATGATACTATTTATATATATATTTGTTAGTCTCTAAAGTGTCACAGGACTTACTCATTGTTTTTAAAGTTACAGACTAACACGGCTACCCCTCTGAGACTTTGTAACCTTCAGATTATTGTAAATTGTACAGTGCCTCTCCCTCAATCTCTCCTCTTCAAGCTGTTCCAATTTATATTAAAACAACAAAGAATATGGTGGTGCCTTAAAGACTAACAATTTTATTATGGCATAAGATTTTGTCAGTTGTCAGATGCTTGAAGTGAAAGAAAAAAGAAACAGATAGTAGGGATACAAAGATGGGCTTGTTACATCAGAGCTAATTCAATCAGGATAGATGTGGATAAGGTAAGAATACCTAAAGTAGAAAAATACTTATTGTTATGAGAGAGCCATTCCCAGTCCCTGTTCAGACCCATTCAGATGGAGTCAAATTTGCATATGAATTCCAGCTCCATGGTTTCATGTTGCAGCCTGGTTTTGAAGGTTTTTTTGTCTTGAGGATGGCAGCTTTTAAGTCTGTAACTGTGTGTCCATGGAGGTTAAAATGTACTCCCATGGTTTTGGGATGTTACCATTCTTGATGCCTGATTTGTATCCATTTATTCAGTTGTATAGAGACAATCTGGTGTCTTTGGAGCAGGGATTGAAATCCAAGTGTTCCCCCACCCAAGTGTGTACATGAACCATCAAATTATAGAATCGTTCTCTCACTCTCTTTAATCCAATAACTGTTTAGCTCTATTCCTATCCCCCCTAACCTAGTATTCCACTTAGCCTGAGAAGAATCTGTTAAGTGAGTTGAGGAAAAGTATTTCCTCCCTAAAACCATATAGTGTTTAAATACGTCAGAAAATAAGCTGAATTCTATAACTACATTATCCAGTAAGGTCATTTGTCTTCCTTCACATGAGCTCACAAGGCTCTGTACCTTTGTTGGAGTAAGTACTATGTATTCCAAACAGAGGTCAAACAGGCTCAGATAAAACAACATGAAGAAAAATTTTAGAAGTGAAAAGCTCAGAGAAGTTAAAGTAACAGTCATACAATTGCTTAATTTGTATGTCTTATGGCATCTTTGAGGCTCTGCTGGCAACATGACAGTAATGTGTGGACAACATGTTACTAATCAAAACTACCTGGCAAGGCGATCCAAAAAGAATTCAGATGGGAAGAAATAAATATATGTAGCAAGGGAAATGACCACAGCTGCCAGATTTCAAATAGGCTAATCTCAATTTAAATGAGGCTTTGATGAGCAAAGATTAAATAATGAACTGGAAATTATATGGTATATATAAAGAAAATGTCTATAATTATATTAAATAGACTAAAAAAATCACAAGACAGGGAAACCTTCATGCATCAATTAACTTAGCAGAGGTAGGAAGAAACTTCCCAAATGGGCAAGTTATTCCAGTACACAAGGCTTCTTCAATCTTCATTTGAAGTGTCTCTGGCTGTCACAAGCATATTACAGAATTTGGAGATTTAAAGCACAGCCTATGCCCACTGTATGACTCCTTTTGCCATAGTCTCAGAATCCCAAGGAACTTCAAGGAGTAATACGCATTTTGTTTTAGCTCCATAGAGACTTCAGAGTGGAGAGATGAAACTTTGGACTATATTATTAGTATTAATAATCCTTTCGCTTCTTTCTAGTATCTTTCATCACATATCACAATGCACTTTCCAAGTGTTCAAGCATTAAGCTTCACAGACCTTCTGTGGACAAGGTACCAGTAATAATCATCATCAAGCCCCATTTTACAGATGGCAAAGGAAAGCTTTTGATGTGGTCTCCCACATAATTCTTGCCAGCAGTTTAAGGAAGTATGTTTTGGATAAATGGATAGTAAAGTGGCTAGAAAGCTGGTTCAATTGTCGGGCTCAATGGGTAGTGATCAATGGCTTGATGTCTGGTTGAAGGTCGATATCAAGAGGAGTGCTCCAAGGGTCAATTCTAGGGCTGGTTTTGTTCAACATTTTTATTAATGACCTGGATGAGGGGATGGGTTGCACCCTCAGCAAGTTCACAGATGACCTTAAGCTAGGGGAAGAGGTAGATACTTTGGAGGGCAGGGATAGGGTCCAGTGTGAACTAGACAAATTAGAGGATTGGGCCAAAAGAAATCTGATGAGGTACAAAGAGTTCATGTGCAGGGTCCTGAACTTGGGACGGAAGAATCCCAAGCATTGGTTCAGGCTGGGGACCAACCGGCTAAGCAGCAATTCATCAGAAAAGGACACTGAGATTACAGTGTATGAGAATCTGGATATTAGTGAACAATATGCCCTTGTAGCCAAGAAGGCTAATGGCATATTAGGCTGCATTAGGAGGAGCATTGCCAGCAGATCTAGAGAAGTGATTATTCCCCTTTATTTGGCACTGGTGAGGCCACTTCTGGAGTATTGTGTCCAGTTCTGGGCCCCCCCACTACAGAAAGGATATGGACACAGTGGAGAAGGTCCAGCGGAGGGCAATGAAAATGATTAGGGGGCTGAAGCACATGATTTACAAGGAGAGGCTGAGGGATTTGGGCTTGTTTAGTTTGCAGAAAAGAAGAGCAAGGGGGGATTTGATAGCAGCCTTCAACTTCCTGAAGGGAGGTTCCAAAGAGGAGGGAGAGAGGCTGTTCTCAGTAGTGACAGATGGCAGAACAAGGAGCAATGGTCTCAAGTTGTGGTGGGAGAGGTCCAGGTTGGCTATTAGAAAAAACTATTTCACTAGGAGGGTAGTGAAGCATTGCAGTGGGCTACCTAGGGAGGTGGTAGAATCTCCACCTTTAGAGGTTTCTAAGTCGCGGCTTGACAAAGCCGTGGGTGGGATGATTTACTTGGGGTTGGTCCTGCTTTGGGGAGGGGTCTGGACTCGATGATCTCATGGGGTCCCTTCCAGCCCTAGGATTCTATGAAACAATGGCATGGAGAGGGAACGTGACTTTATAAGAGCTCCATACTTAGTCAGTGACAGAAAAGCAAGTGCAACTTCTCTATTAACACCTTAACCCCCACAGAACACTGTGATGGTGACAGACATGAGCGGTGTGTTCATTCACTGAGCATTTCAATGTAGCAGGGGATTGCTCTGCACTGCAAATGGTCTTCAAGCCCTGGCAAGCAGCTTTCTGTGCCAATCCAATTTATAACCCTAAACAAAGGGGCACACCAAAAATGCTACGATAGTTGGACTCAAGGTAAGGCTGGCTGCATGGCACACAATAAAGTATATTCAGAAGTGCTCTCAGCAAAGTCAGGTAATTAGCTAACTGTCAGATCCAGCTATTTATATTTCAGTAAAGCACATTCAGTTTCACTGTGTGGTGAATTTCTGGGATAGAGCATCATGCAGTGAGGTCCACCATTGCTTGGTGAGACTTTGTTGGTAAGATCCATGCCCTGCATAAGCAAAGCCTGTTTGGATAATGCTGTTAAAGCTACAGCCATCTGGAGGTCTGGGGTATTTGGGGGGCCCACAGCACCATAGACAAATTGAAACAGCAGTATTATCAGGAGCATGCACAGTATTCATCTAATAATACATATTTTTGCTCCAGTCCCAACCCTGCTCCAGCCCAGACACTGACCCAGATCTGGATCCAGCTCCTGACACTGATCCAGCCTTGGCCACTACACTGGCCACAGACTCAGCCCCAGCCGCTGTCCCAGCCGCTGCCTCATTCTCTAATACGCACCCCTCCCCGCCAAGAGCAATCACATTTAAATTCCTGCACATACTGAGTGTGCTGTTCTTTATATTGCAGTGGCACCTCCAGGCTTAATTCCAGTCCCTGCTCTTGTGCTCCATATGATATAGTATGAGCAGCTTTCCTCTGACTGAGAGCTGTGCAGGGATAGTTAGTGAAGCTCCTCAGAGAGAAAAGTTGGTGCAGTGATAGACTAGCCTGGACCTTGGAAGAGCAGTTCCCATCCCCCTGGGCCACAGACTTCCTGTGTGACCCGCATAAATCAGGCCATGTCTCCACCTGCAGAAGAATTGACGCTCTGGCAATCAATTCTCCACGGTTTGATTTAGCAGGTCTAGTAAAGACTGGCTAAATTGAATGCTGAGGGTGCCCCCATTGGCATTTGTACTCCTTGCTGTCACAAGGAATAAGGGAAGTCGACGATTCACATAGCTGGAATTGCATATCTTGCTTAGATTTTCTCCTCCAGTGAGAAAATCTCCTCAGATAGTCTGATTAGGCTTTATGTAACATAGATTTTCTTGCCTCTCTAGGGTATTGTGAGGATAAATACATGAAAAACTAGATTGCAAGGGGCTCACTGCTATGCTGGTAGATGCCATATAAGCAGGGCCGGATTAAGGCATGGGTTAGCTGGGCAGCTGCTGGGGGCGCCAACCTATGGGGGGCACCTGATGGCAGCTGTAAGGGGCACTCAGCAGCCGTCGCCCGCTCCCAGCCGCCGCCCGCTCCCGCTCCCAACCGCTCCCAGCGGCCACCCTGCAGACGCCGCCCGGGGCGGGGGCCGCGTTAACCCCCGCAGCATCGGCCACAGGGCCCTGCATGGCCAGGCTTGGCCCGCCCCAGGCGGCCCTGGGCTGCGGGCCAGCGGCGGTATCCAGGCTGGGCATGTGCATCCTGCCACCGCCAGCTCTGCACACCCTCCCTCATGCGCTGGGTGAGGATGGGACCATGCATGCGCCTTCCCCCATGCGCCGGTGTGGGGGCAGGGCCGCCCATGCACCCTCCCCCAACCTGGGGCGCAATTAAACTGTCTGCCCAGGGTGCCAGAATGGCTCAGTCTGGCCCTGCATAAGTACTGATTATAGAGTGGGTAATGAGACTACCTTCCCTCTATCATAGTTCCAGGTGGGAGCATCTCACAAACTGCCCTGTCCTCCTTTGTTCCAGGAAGCCTTTGCCCGTAATTATTTTAACTGCTGTCACAATTTCAATCCAGGATATTACATAACACATGTCCCTATCACCACCACCCTCAGCTGACATTACAAAGGAATTTAGGGCAGGTACAGGAGAGGAAATTGTACTGGGAATTGCACCTGGCTTGGAGAGGGGGACCACAGAATGAAGTGGGTGGGGAACACAGATTTTTCTGAACTGTTAATAATTGCTCGTGCTATTAGGGAAAAGGAAATGAGGTAGTTATCTAAGGAGAGAGAGAATTACTGAGTAAATCAACATGGAAGGAATGGCTCTTCTACATAAAATAATATTGTATTGGTTTACCCTTGAACTTTGTCCTTGGCTTCATTTAAGTGGAATCCATTCATTAAGTGGAGTCCAGATCAGAGGAATGTATCACAAACAGCAGAATTATTTACACGTGGCTATATCATCCAGTAGCACCCATTTCTGCTTTATGTTGTGACAGTACCAAACAGCTGGCAAGATTCCAGCATTTTGTTGCAGCTGGAGCACAAACCCATTTACAGAGGCTTAGTCTCAGTTTACGTGGTAAAATCATTAAACTTTTTGTGTTTAGATTCAAGACTTGTCATATGGAAAATGTGTTTTGCAAAGTTTCAGTATATACTTAAGTAGGTGGATTATGTTGCCCCATTCCATTTTCGTCCAAAACCACCAAGACGAAATATCAAGGTTCCACTGGAAGCTGTTTGAAGCAGGGAACAGAAGGGGGTGTGTCTGATACGAAATTGTAGTTGTGTTTTCCGTCATCTTCATGAAGAAATCAGCACTTCAGTATCCCATTGCTGGCTCCATTTTGCAGCATTTGTGAAGGGCTCTGGAAAACCAAAGATGACAAGTTGCTCTCTTTACTGATGTATTTATTCACTGAGATGAATGGAGACCTAATTGAGACCCTCCAGCAGTGCAACTTGAAATGAGAGCTGGCAGAGCATCAGACAGTCTACAAGAGCAGTCATAATTTTTATGTAACAATCTACCCAAGAATTCAAATATTTTAATTAGACATGGGCAGTGGTTTAAGGTAGGGCTGGGGGAAGTAAGCCCCCAGCCTCAACCCAGCCCCACCCCTTCTGCTGAGGCCCCGACCCCATGGGAGCCAAGCCGCCTCCCCCTCTCCCATGAGCACAGGAGAGGCCCAGAGCATGGAGAGGATGGGCCCTGGGGGCAGCAACACTCCACCCCCAGTACGCCTACAGTAGGCATTCTGGGGGCAAAATGTGGGCAGGCCAGTCTGGCAGTTTGGGAAGACAATACCAACCACCCATGCAATTAGACATGTTTTGAGGGGAAAAAAGTCTTGAGAATGTTAGAACATTCTGCTTTGGCATTTTCAAAATGAAGTTTATTTTTTGGTTTGAAAGGACTTTTCATTTTGAAATGCAGTTAATTTCTACAAAAATAGGTTGTTTTTTAAAGGTCCAAATTGAAACAGAACATTTCAGTGGACTGAATCTGAAAAACATTTTGGATTATCAGTTTACATAAAATTTTTGAGATTTTGACTTTTTGTCCTAATTTAGGGCGGGAAAAAATGTTGCGGTCTCGAACTCTGATGGAAAATCTATGTCTAAGCTTCCCTTGCTTGTCCCACTGCAACATCTAGGGCCTGATCCAAAGCCTTCTGAAATCAACGGGAAGGCTTCCAGTGACTTCAGTGGGCTTTGGATCCGGATAAAGTACTTGCCAGAGTTGTTAATGCTCCTCCTAACATTATCTATGAAGCATGTGCCCTTACAAAGAAAGTAACTGAACTACTGTTACATTGTTTATCTTGGCAAAAGAACAATGCTGATGGGTGGGAAATTCAACAGTTTTCAAATGGACAGACCTGATGGGGGAAAAGCTTGTTTTCTCCAAGCTTCTAAGAAATTTTGCAATCAATGGAGTATGAAATGCACATTTTAGAATTGATTGTTTGCCTTGGGGTGAATCTGGGTGAAACTGATGTCTGCAACCCTCCTTGTTTTGTTAAGTCTCTCTGGGCTACTAGGGGAACCCATGCCCATCCAGGCCAACGTGTTTCTTCCAGCTCATGACCTATAAGCCAGATAGGCATAACTGGGATTTAAGTCCTTCAGTGCTCTGAGCTCCTCCCTAGTTCTGATTTCTATAGGCTTTCAGTCTCTTGGTCTGATTGTCCCTTCTCAGGGGCTCTGTGTGGTTTCTCAGAAGCTGTCTGTCAGGAGTTCTCTTCTCCAGCCTGCTTGCTTCCTTGGCAGTTACCCTGCCCCTCTGCTTCCTAGCTATTTTATTTTCTTTGTTACTGTGAGGCTGCCAATCAGCAGTGTGCTTGGCTTAGAGTTACAGTTCTAACCAGGTTAGAATCTGGATAGAATTCGTTTCCATGAGGGTCGCAGTTATGGATAGGGCTTAGTTGAGGGTTATTTTGCTCAAGGGTCCCAGTGACTGTGATGTGCAGAGATAGAACCCTGCTTGCTTCTATGTCCGCTATTCATAGTGGGAGCTGGCTAAGGCTAAATGTCATCTGTGTTTGCCAAGAATAGAGAGAATATGAAGAACAAACATATCTGGGGAGGGAAGATTTTTAAAAGCTGACAGTATTTAACCACGGGAGGTAGCATCTCATCTTCTACACTACTTTCCGATTTATACTGTGCCCAACAGATTGGATTATAATTTCTAATCCACTCTATTACAGAGAGAGGGAAAAAAAAGAGCAAATAGCCCAGAAATGTCACTCCCACTGCGGCAGACATGGTTCAGAAGTGCTGAATTCAAAACCACCCTCTTAGTTCACTGAATTCAAAATTCCCTATGGATTCATTCTCGCAGTCTCTACACTAAAAAGTCTCTATTCTTCCCCCTTTGACTATGTCTATACTGCACACTTATTTGAAATAACTCATGTTATTTCAAAAAACCATTGTGCATGTCTTCACAGCGTGCCCATTATTCCGAAATAATTTTGAAATAACAGGCTTCTTACTCCGACTTCTGTAAAAGTGTTCTTCCTACGACTTCCTGCTGTATAGACAGCGCCAAAAGTCGAATTAAGGTACTTCTACTTCAGCTATGCAATTAACGTAGCTGAAGCTGCATATCTTAACTCAACTTTAGCCCACAGTTTAGATGTATTCTTTGATTGGTCTGTGCATATTGGACTTCAGTTATGCCCTCCTCCTTGTACAGTATTCCCTGTAAGCTGTGCACATGTGTGGCCACTCAGGAGAGATTCAAATGTCATCCAGCAGACTAGTAGAGCGCCCATAGCTAGGTTTTTGCTTCCTAGGTGGTGGTACACGTTTGTACAGGCCTCAGTGCACATAAAAATGTATTCCGGGAAAAGATTAGAGGGATCGTTGCCCTGTACCCTTCCTATGAATCTCAAAAGTCAGAATTCTCCCGTTCAGTTGTGCTGCTCCATCTATCTGGAACAGCCATCGTCTCATGAAGCCACCAGGTCAATGCCGTTCTTTAATGGCCATATGGTTTAAAAACTGGCCATTGGTTTTGTGCAGCAGATTGTGGGTGCTCATTTACCTGCCCAAGAACAGTACCTGCCTACACTCAGAAATCAGATCCTTAGATTGCAAAACTGTGCCTGGAAATAACTGTGGGTTCAACACTGCACCAGCAAATTTGCAGAGACAGAGACACATTTAAGACTGGGCTAAATATCAGGCCCTGTCCTCTACTTTAAAACCTCCTTTTGTTTATGATTGATTTTCTCTGTATAGCATTTAGTGGTGCTGGGTAAGAAATTATGGTATATAAAAATAAAAATAAAAAAACACATTGCATGCTTGAACACTGTCCAATGTCTTTCAAGGCACATCTTGTTCTCTTCCCTCCTTCTGTCCTTGAGGTATCAGGTTTCCTTGTTTACAATCTGTCTAAACGAGGACTGGAATTCCTAAAGAGTAGCAAAACAATATCACGTGACCGAACACTTATTTCCAGGAAACGAAATAGAGGTTCCAGAAAGGCGAGTTAGCACCTCACTCTCCCAAAGAGAGGAATGAAGTGAGTTCTTAGAGACATATGAATCTGAAAAATCTCAGTGCTGGAGTCTTAAATACAGACATAAGAAAGAACCATCTGTTTTAATGCAGAGTCTCATACATGTCAGTTTGTTCTCCCTTTTATATTTTTCCATTTAGAGACATTTTACATTGAAACAAGATTGCTGTTGCTTGGGCAATCTTAATCTGCTCCTGCAATTTATTCCTCATCTGGAATTATGATTTTGTTTGTGCTATCATAGGCCATTGTAAATATAGACTGAGTATGGTTAGCTCTCCACTGGCACAATAACTGGTAACAAAGACAAAAACTACCTTCATACCACATGCCAGTGGCATAACTCATACAAAGTTTAGGCCAGCAAAGAATTAGTGAACTATAACTGGCTTCCTAATGGACTTCCAACTTCACACTTAGGCTATGTGTACACTACAAAGACCTATTGCAAAGCACAATTTGCGTACCTTTTTCCGATAGTTTTTTCGGAAGAGGCTTTTCTGAAATTTGGCCCATCTACACTGGGCCAAATTTTTGGAAAACCCTAATCTTTCGGAAGAGCCCTTCTTCTTCATGGGAGAAGGAAGACGGGGCTTCCGAAAGAGCATGTCTGTTCTTCCACAAAAAAAAGTGGAAGAGCAGACGCGTTCCCTGGACACGGCAGAGATTTTCTGGGATACCTCTGGTGTCCCGGAAAAACCCCGTTGTAGACATAGCCCAAGAGAATACAGATGCGTAGGAGAACTGAGCTTAGGACTTACACGACAGACTCAGCAGGGAAGACACTGAACTGTGAAGGAAGACAATCTTTATTTTTAAATAAATCATAAATATACTAACAAAGAGTGTTAGCTTACATGCCCCTTTTTGGAAAGTTGATCTGCTGAAGTCACACTTTAAATGTCAGATACAAGTCTGTAAATGGTGCCATGTCATGATTCTCCTACCTGGATTTTGCAGCAGAATTAAATGAACCATTAGACCAGACTAAATTATGAGCCTGATTCTGATCCTGCTGAAGTCAGTGATAAAACCTTCCACTGGTCTTCAGTGGGAACAAAATTCTGTCCAATTTAATGCACATAGGCTGTGCTCCGGTAATGTGCTGAGTAGGCTGGCCTGGGTCCAGCAAAATGCTTATGCACGTGCTTAACTTTAAACATGTGAGTAGTCCCATTGAGGTCAATAACACTGTGTATGTGCTTAAAGTTAAGGACATGACTAAGTGCTTTTCCGGGTCAGGGTGATGCACTCAGCACCTTACTGTACCTTCTGTATACTTCAATGAAGGATTATGCATACAGGTGCTTGTAAACAGTGATGTGTATTATTGGCTCATTAATAATAAGAATAATAATTGTAGCACTGTGAATGGATATGACACCATTGAAACAAGCCAGCATGCCCAGATATATATGCCAGTTTCTGAGCACAGGGTTGCTGATGTGAATCTGGGGAAATTCCAAAGGAAAATAGTGGAGTTACTACATTTTTAGGGTTAGATTGGGGCTTTATTCACAGCCTGTGCCAAAGGAATATGAAAGGTCTGTGATACATCCAGAGCCCCCAGGTGGAATTCTAGCTGAGTCAGTGAGTTAAATGCAGCCAAATAATGATTTGGGATTAGTATAAATCAACAAGTTTGGCTTTTACTTTCCTTGGCTCTTCTGAAACAGACAGCAGGCTTGAATCCAACATGGTGGATCAATGAAAGGTATGACGCTGCAGGGACTTGTTTTTCAGTGACATTGATAAACCAATGTTGCAAGATACCTAGCTCAGACTTGGAGTTTGGCTAACAGATGGTTATGAAATTTCCAAAGGCGAACAGAAAAAAAAGCATGTTGAAATTGTCAGTGCAATCATCCTCAAAACAATAATTTTCTAAGTTCATTAACACTGGACACAGTGATTCATTTTAGCTGAGGTCCATGCAAAGTCATTTCTAAATATATCAGCTAGACGTCTGACCCTAAGGTTGGAACAAATAAAATTTGCTTGCATGAGAGTTCAAAATATAAAATGTTGGCACATAAGACCAAGTTCTGTCCTTGGCTAATAAACAGTCTAACTTAATATTGGGATCATATCAAGGAATGGGACAGCGGGTTTGAACAGAGCCATTCTGAAGAACATCTGTAAGCTGAAACCAAGCAGCAAGATCCATCTGGAACTGGAATGCTTGATTGATGATTAACATTGAAATGAGGATTCTTACTGCCAGGGTTGCACTAGTGCTTCAAAGCATTCTTCCTCAACTTCTTGGGGTGCTATGGTTTTAGTTGCTCAGTGCTATTTATTAATGAGAAGACTCCAGATCCCTTCTTCAGCATTTTAGCTGCACTCTTTGGCTCATAAAGTAGAGTTTTTGCCGGAGGCTTTTAGGTACTGTGTTAATTGGAGTTCTACCCCAGAGCCACCTTCAAAGACAAACCTACAAGAGGAAGAACTTCCTGTATGGAGTTATATCAGTTTGCATTTGCTGTTCGTCAGCGGTGAAAGTAACTTAAAATCTCTTACAGATACAGACCTTTTACAACCCGGGTCCCTGCCAGTTATTTAAATAGCTCCTTGCTGGCTTTTGCAGCAGCTCAGCCAGCTCTTACTGGAGCTACCGACCCGGGTGCACCTGCTTACTTTCACCTCTGCGTGAAGAAACTGAGGCGAGGGCTACCTAGCTGTGCCATTCAAACTATGAGGATATGAATAGCAGCTCACACTGAAGTAGTGTGTTGTGACTGATCCTTGTGGACACAAACAGGCTAGGGCTGGCATTTCATTTCTTTAAACAACCTCCTCCTCCTCCAGAAGTATAATATACAATAAACTGAAAATATTTTTCAATGCTTTTTATCCTGCTCATTTTCCTCCCTCATTCACATCATAAAGCTTGTCTACACTGACTTGCAGTTTGGACGACAGGAATGGGAACAGTAGTATTCACCAAAGTGCTGCACTGTAACTCCTTTGTGTGGACACTGCAGGTAGGAACTGAACCGTTCCAAGTTCATGGTTGGGAAGCCCTCTTCAAACAGGACTGCATTTGCGTGAACTAGGAAACGTTTAGTTTGCATCCACAGGAGTCACTCACAACACGCCAAGTTAGTGTGCGCTGCTATTCATACCGTCATAGTCAGAATGGCACAGGTAGGTAAGCCTAGCCTTATTAATATTCAACCATGCACTTCTTTTGTCACAACAGGGCTCAACAGTTTTCCCTCTGGCATTGGAGGGGCAGAGGCTAAATCAATCCTATTGAGAAGGTTTAATTCTTCACATTGATTTAGTTACTATATTTACAGGATAGGGCTGATGCTTTGTTTTTTACCCTTTGTTTCTTTAAACACTCCCCCACTCTCCTTCCCCCCAAAAATACATTTCCTATCTCCCTATGGGGTACTGCCTCATCTTGCATTGGATGCCAGTCACCAGCCACCCTTCCTAATCCACTCTGGGCCTACCTGTGCTGGGAACCAAGGCCCTCTGGCTTCTCCCTAAACAGAAGTAAACACAAGATTTCTCTTACAGGGAAAAATAGTTCTTTACCTAGGAGCAGCCTTTTCCCTTCACTGCCCACATCTCTTTTACAGTGCCAACAGGAAACAATTAATTAAAGGTCACAGCCTGCCCTTAATTAGACTCATGTGTCCCTAATAAACATGGGGTAACCACTTTCACTTCATAGGGAAAAGGGCTTTAAGCTTTCAAAGACTTGTGTACCTAACTTCAACTGCCCTTCCAGACCTGTCAGGTCTGACTTTGTCACAATAATAACTTGTGTAAGTATTTATTCCTCTTGCAGTAGCACCTGCCACACCTCCATTGTGCTCAGTGGTGTAAAAACATGGAATAAAAAAAGAGTTCCTGCTTCAAACAGCTTGATCAGAGCTGACCAAACAGCTTGATTAGAGCTGATTGTACTTTCCACATCACTGTCCTCCCAACCAGCATCCAATTTCCAGGAGTGACCGATATCTGGTTCTTCAGAGATTGGTGAAAAAACAGCTCTGCAATGGTCTGCATGGGGGGAATATTTTACTTCTGGATCCAATCACTCCTCTGCAGGTGAAATGAGACATGATATTGCATTATAGCCCTTATCATTTGAGGTACAAATGGATGGTCATAAAATCATCCCTTCTACAAAGTTTCCCCCTCAATTTTTTAGCAAATAAAAACTTTATTTCTGTGGCTTGTGTTTCTGTTTCAGGATTGTATAAGTATCTTGGATAGTCCCTAGTCTGATAATAAAGCTGTAAATTCTATTCTCCTTAAAACCTAAATGTCACAACTTGGTCCAGTCCCTTACTCTGGATGGCCACCAGTCTGCTGTGAATGGATTATTTCAACCTCTGGATCCCACGTGCTATTAAACCATCTGTGTCTGGATGGAGTAAGGCCTCTGTTCCTTGTTCTGGTTCTTTGAGGCACACTCACTGGTGCAGACTCCATATCTTCTACCTTTCTTTGGGACATGGAGCTCCATTGCCCTACTGCCTTGAACCCTGAAACCAATGCCCCAGACCCCCAAGCCTCCCGTCACCCATACACAATCATTGAGGTTTCCACTTCCCTTGGGGAACTCTGAGCTTCTTGATTAACCCCCTTTGTTACAATGTGGCAAACAAGCTAGCAACACTGTCTTAGCAAAAGCATTTCTCATCACCAGCACTTCACTCTCAAAAAGCACTAGAGAATTACAGTTCTTTATAAAATAACAAAGTCCTGAGAACAAGCCTTCCAGTTTGATTTCACCCATTCTCTGAATCCCACGTCTTGTCAAAGGCTCGGGAAAGGCAGAGCCCTCCTGCCTTCTCTCTGTGTACAGCCTGGTTTTCAGGTGTGTGGCAGTAGATGGCTCCCTCTGCTTCCCCCCTTCTGCCCCATCTGCCCCATGTGCACCAGCTGGGAAATCCTAGCCCTTCCTCCAGTCAAGATTTTGCGTAGAGACTTGATTGTCCCAGGGCAATGGGTTTGTAGTTGAGAGACAATCAAAGTAGATGACCACAGATTGCTCTTTGATGGTTTCCTAGCCATAGTCCTTTAGCGAGGTGCCAGCTCCCTCTCATACAAAATAGATGTGCTAATCCATAATGTAGATTACACTGTGAAATGAAAGTCACAAGCCAAGATGGAGATTGAAATACAAAATGCAGTTCACAAATCGATAGAGACATATGCCACTCTGACACACCAACTTCCTTCATGGAATTCACCAGCAGTCATGTCAAAAAAAAATGCTGTCATCCTCCGAAAAAACAACCACTCTACACTTTGTATCAGGAGTGTCAAATTCCTTCATTGGATAGGGTCTGAATTTTATGCTCAGTTAGGGTCTGTGGGCCAGAGTACAAATTCTGAACTAGGTGCTGCCCACCACACAAAGTGGAATGCCTATTGAGGTACATCAAGAGATCAGGTCCTCTTGAAAATGGCCTTCTTATACAGGTTGAACCTCTCTAGTTCAGAATCATCTGTCATGCAGAATTATTTTTGTTAGCCAGATGTCCACTTTTCATCGATTTGGCCAAGTGTCCCGCAGTCCCATAAAGTTTGTTTTTACAGCCAGCAGTCCTGGCACTGTGTTCTGTGCTGTTATTTAGCTCTAATTAACCCCCAAATGTCCTCTAACAACACAGTACGCAGTGGAAGTGTTGGTAATGCTGAAAGACAATATTGATGTCCCATGGTTCCGCAAATTCTCTGGTTCGGAACCGGTCAGGTCCTGAGGATGCTGGACTAGAGACGGTCAACCAGTAGTTGCAAAATTCTTAGTTATTGCATCATCACTCACTGAGAAAAATCTATTCTCCTTAAGGCCACCACTATTCCTCCTTTTTATTTCTCTTCCTTTCCCATCCTTCTTTCTCTTCCCCTCCGCTGTCATCATGAGTCTCCACTGTTCTTTTTTCTGATTTCCTTCCCTGAGGCAACTCCCAAGCTCCAATTCATCACCCCTTCTCTCCATTCCACCTGCAGGAATGAGAAACGATGAAGTAATTCATGTTAACACTGAAGAGTCATTGCTAGACTTAAGTGTTGAGATTCCAGTCAGATTCATAGGACAAGGGAAGTTCTCTGCTTCGACTCTTTATTTCACTAAAGCTGACATCAGTGCTGTGGCTGCATGTGGTTGACAGTTGAATGGCAATCTCCGCAGCCACAAGTGCAGCATTTGAATATGCCGTGAGGGCCACATGCATGTATCATGGGGGCTGGATCCAGCGAACAAGCTGTGGTTTGCACACCTCAGCTCTATAGATATCCTCTGAATCACCATCTCCACCTCGCTGATTTGTGTAGTTGCTCTATGACCACTACTTCCTTTGAGGCTGGGCATGTGGTCAGCACTTAATAAATAAGAAATCAGAGGAAAAAGAGAGGTGAGCCCACTCATAGCAGGCCTATGTGGAAGGAAACTGCGTGAATGAGGTTGCCCTTTGAATTCCTCCATGGGGAATGTGTCACCTTCATAGAGGACAGGGTCTGTCCCAAAATTCTGCAGATCTCCAATGATATGAGCCAGATCAATCTATTTGTCTCCTCTGTTAAATAGATTTTTCAGTAAAATAAACTTAAGACCACAATCTTTGCTACGTTAGGTTAATTAAAATGGATTATGGCTTTCCCCATGTGCTGTGTGTGTCCCCTGCAGCTCCTGAGATGGATGAATTATCTGGCAAACTTTAGCCACAACAATTATTATTTAATGGAGTCTCTCTTCACCAGAAAATGTTTGTTGATGATAAATGTAACTAGGCAGATCCTTGTGAACATTTGCACCATGTACCTAATGGGAGGCTGGGAGCATTTCAGACTCAGGGGAAACTGCTAATTCAGAGAGAGGTTTCTATGTTCTGTTGGAGACCTTTACAGAATCACAATCAAAAGCTCACTTAGCACTTAATGGCTTCATGGCTCAGTTTACTCACTGGTAAAAGGGGTCTGACATAAATGGTACAACTTCCGTGGAGTTCCAGAGGAGCACAGAGAACAGCAAGCAGGCTCGAGAGGCTTTGGCCTCATTCCTGCAATCAGATCTGTCTGAATGTATCTCATTTGCAAGATGGAGCCAAAGACTTTACTATCTTCAAATCACAGCAAATGCCTTAATGGGGATCTGTGTAGGTGGGTGCAGGGATCCACCCTGACTGTGGCAACTTGCAAGATCAGTGCCCAAGGTTATGCAGTTATCATACAAAGGTTTCCATTTTTCTTTAGTAAACAAAGAGGAGACTGGTGCCCATGGAGGGAGCGGGTGCAGGAAGGGCCACCCAGAGGGGCATGAAGGAGACATACGGGGGCATCCACTTGGCAACTACAAATTTGTCGGGTACAAAAGGGTGGTGTACCTCCTGAATGCTACCTATGAGTAAACGTGTCAATCTTCAGTATTTTTTACATGTTTCTATCGATGTTATATGGGAATGTGGATATAGGGCCTAAAAAAAGAAAGACAGAAAGAAAGAAAATGATGATGATGACAGAAATTAAAGTTTGCATTGTCTGCCATACAACTAAAAATACGGACCTGCTGCACAGCAGTGTTGCGATACCATTAGCAAAGGCCAGATTCGGATCCTCTTACTTATGCTGCATACTGTCTTGCTCCATGAAGTCAATGGGACTACTCATAAAGCAAAGTGCAACTCATCAGCATAAATAAAAACATCAGAGTTTGGTCCTTTTCCACTTTCAAAGTGCTTTGAGATCCTCAGAGGAGCGATGCAAAGAAAGTGCAAAATGTTATTATTTCCTTTGACATTTTATGACTCCTGAATGCAAGTTTGCAAAAGGAAATCATGTGCTGTTATTCTGAACTTCACACATTGCTTGTTCTGGTTCCTAGATCTGACTTTTTGATGGCCACTTCGAGGACAATCCACCCCAAAGAGATCTATGTGCAGGCTGCAGAAGTTTAAGTCGACTTACTGCCCTTCACTGACTATATAGAAGTGGGGTTTTTTTTAACCTCTATGTTTTTTCCAGCTCCTCTGAGTTTAAAGATCAGCTAATTAGTTCTGGGTGCTTTGATGTCAGCTATGTCCTCTCTAGGTGATCTATTACTTCCAGGAATCCAAGGACAAAACCACATGTGAAATGTTCACGCTCCAGATGGACTTTGCGTCACTTACCAGTGGTGAATGGAGTCATAGGGGCCTCTGTTAATTTCTAATTTCTAAGCCTGGGTGAGCTCGTCACAGGCAGCAAATTCAGTGGGACAAAATGTGTTCCATAGAATTCTGTATGACCTCTCCCCTGCTGGTCTAGGAATGATGATTTAGCTTCAAAAGGGGAACTGCTAAGGTCTTATGTATCAGTCACTGAGCATCTAGTGTGCATCTAGGCACCTTGTCAGGTGGGGAGGAGGTGGACTGGAATTGTGAAAAATGGCAGCCCTAAATGAAAGAATAGGTGAAAGCTCTGCACACCTCATAGTTTGCTCCTAAGTCAAAGCAGCTCTCACAAGGTACAAGCTTTGGTGGAGGTGAATGAATGAGCCTATGTTTGGATCTACTTGGACACCAGAGCACAACAAACAACTCAGAAAAGGAAATCATTTCAAAAGAGCTGAACCCCCAGGAAAAATCACTTGATGTCTAACAGAGGCTGATTCTATCCACACGGAAAGTCGTGTCTGCCACTTACTCGAGCAGGCAAGACAGAATCCCCAAAGGCAATTAAAATCAAGTTGCATAAGGCTTTGGCTGTATGGCAGTAGGAACACAGGGCCTCTTCCCTTAATGCTGGCCACAGCTGTTAAAGAGTGTGAAGGAATTCTCTCTATTTCTGTGAAACATCTGCTTGATAAGCATTTTGTGAGAACAGTTTGTCAGTGCACACAACTTACTGCAATTTGTAATTTAAGGAGGCAGAGCTGGGATGCTACAAGCTCACATCATAAATATTCATGACTGATGAGCACCAGACCCCACTGATTTAGTTTGATCTGTGGCTTGTCGTTCAAAATGTCTACTAGAAAAACAGAGACCCTGGGTCCAAGTTCTGACCTCAGTGACACCAGTGTAAATCTGGTGGAATTCAATTGACTTCAGTGGAACCGTTCCAGATTTACACTGGTGTAAAGGAGACCAGAACCTGGCCTCATCTCTTTTCTGAATTGGCTAAGCTAGCCTAGACATGACATGAATCACTCACAATACTCTTAGAAGAGTTCACAGAACTACGCCATTTTCTCTTTCGTATTTTTCTGTTTGATTGGTGCAGCTTTCAAATATCAGAAACAGGAACATACACTCCAGGGTTCATTCAATGAACAGGTGAGGGGAACTCCTCTGCTTCTGTTTCTCCACCTTCCGTCCTGCTCCAGTTCTCCTTCCACGATGATCAGCTTCTTCATTTCACCCTGCAACAGATATTTAGACTCTTTTCCAACAAATTAGGCCTCACACCACCACTGAGATCCTGTCATTCAAAATGCTTCTTCTCTTCAACACCAATAGTTGCTCATAGTCAACAGCACTGAGTTTCCAGAAAATAGGTACAGGTTGGACCTCTCTGCTCCAGCATTCTCAGGACCTAACTAGTCCCGAATGAGGGAATTAGCCAGACCAGGCGTGGTCCTCTGCTACCAGCCCCCCAGCCTGCCTCCCCACCCCATAGCTAGCCCTAGCCACCACCCTGCCAGGCTACTGTGGCCCCAGCAGCCCAGGCTCTGTGATTAGGGCTGCTGAGGCTGCCACATCCCCAGCCCCACCTCTGCTACCAGGACTGCCATAACTGCTGCATCCCCAGCCCTGCTACTGGGGCTACCGTGGTCCCAGCCTCAGCACCACAGGGCTCTGAGCCGCCAGCCCTCTTGGCACTGGGGCTCTCAGCCAGGACTCTCTGGTCCAGGAACATCTGTAGTCCTGCTGGACCACAGATGTTGCCAGACAAGGGAGTCCTGGTTTTTGGAGGTCCAACCTGTATTATTCTTAATATACTTTCAGGGCATAATCACATGCAATCCTACGGGACACTGTAATATGCAAACAGAGTACCCAGTCTGGATGTATCTACACTACCAATGGTGTTGTTAATATACATTTTCACTGCACATTGGACATGCAGAATTCGGATGCAGCTCTGGAGTGGCATCCAGTGTGGCCCTGAATGTTCCCAAATTATAGGGTGTTTGGGTCTGTCCAATCTCAACATGATAGCCAGCTACAAAATGAGAATCTGGATTTTTGCTTGTGTTTTTCAGGGGTGATTCTGCAAGGGCTGGTTTTACTCCCAGTCACCGTGGACAGAACTGTGAGTTTCATGTGCCAGAGAATCCATGACCTGAACGCTGAAGCTTCTGTATGATATGACCAACTTCAGGCAGCAGAGGTGAGTATTGCAGAAGATCCTGAATTCAAGACCCGTGCTCTGTCTAAGAGAGTGCAAGGAGTACAACTAAAGTGGGACTTCAATGCCAGGAGACCTCGGATGCATGGGATAATCTTTGCTAGCTATGGGAAATATGTATCTTATGCTCCTGGAGGTCGGTCTTCATCACCTTCCAGTTTCTGGTGCTCGCACATGATCTGTAAATATGCTACTGCTACCAGTTAGCCATGTAATTACTTCATTACTCCATATAGCAGAGACCCATGTGTTATTGCTGACGATCCCAGGACTATGTCTTGCTGTTGGACCAAGAGGGGCTGGTTAAATTTGCAAACAATTCCATTTGAGCTGCAAATTTGCCAGCTTCCTCTTCCCCTCTCTCTCTCCAGAGAGTGGTCCTCATATCTGTAATCTGACTCATCTCCCGCCCCTCCACTCAGCTCCCCGCAGTATGGAAAACCTCTTAAGAGTAAAAGTAAAGGTTTGTGGTGGCATGAATGAATGAATGGCTGGGTCAGGGGTCAGCAACCTATGGCACACGACTCAATAGTGTAATCTGCTGGTGGGCCATGAGACATTTTGTTTATGTTGAACATCTTCAGGTCCCCCCACCCTACCAGCTTTCGTCACAGTTCCCAGTGACTGTCCTGGCCAATGGGAGCCAATGGGCCAATGGGAAGTGGCACAGGCCTCAGGCACATGCTGGCTGTCATTTCCTGCAGTTCCTATTGGCTGGGAATGGCTAACTGCAGCCACTGGGAACATGGGAGGGTGTGGGGGTGTGTGCCTGTGGATGGTCAATGTAAACAAAATGTCTCACGGCTCACCAGCAGAACACCCCAATGAGCTGTGTGCTGAAAGTTGCTGATCCCTGGGCTGGATGAACTAATAGTTGGATAGAAAAAGCTGTCCTGCAGATCTCACCAGTTTTTCTCCTGGCAGAGAGCTGTAAATGCTCTTCAGTGTGTGCCCAGGCTGCTTATCTGTATCTTTGACAAAATTTGTTAGCTCAAAGTGACGCAGCTGCACATTTTTTATATATATATAATCAAAGATAAACAATTAAGATTGCCAGACCCAATGTCTGTGCCAAGGAGTTACTCCAGTTCAAAGGACCTTTTACTCAGTTAACAACAGGTTGAGCCACATTTCCTCCACACCCTCTGAACAAAGAAACCCAGTGTAACACCTTATAGGTCTATGCAATCAAGAACTTATGGTGTGTGACTAAATTGTTCATTCTAGCAATGCAGATTCCCCTTGGAATGTTGAGAGCAGAGACCAAACACAATGTTATCAACAGCTGGGACATTGTATGCAAGCAAGCAATCCTGGTCAAAGTATTTCCGTATTATTGTATCCAACAGACAAGGTGTTGGCAGAAGGAAGTGAATGAAGTCTTGGATTAAGGCACACCACTATGAAGCAAAGGATTTTGGGGGTTGTTCCTAGCACTTTCACCACCTCAATTTTGTTTAATGTCTCTATGCCTCAGTTTCTTTTAGTCTTTAAAATGCAGATAGCAATGCCGCTTTCCTACATTTTAGGAGTGTGGTGAAATAAACTGATTAATTGCCTTTAAAATACTTTGAGGTCCTCTGGTTACATAGGATCTGTTCTGGGTCCAGTGTTGTTTAATGTTTTAATTAATGACCTGGATGTAATTACAGAGAGCAGTATTGCAGGTGACTCAAACTTGGGGTGGGGGTTGCCAATACTTTGAAGGATAAAGCTAAAATTCAGAGGGATCTTGCTAAATTGAAGAACTGGGCTATAAACAACAAAATGAAATTCAGCAAAGACACTTTGGGGAAGAAAACCCAAATGCTCAGATACAGAATGGGGGAAACTGACTGGACAGTAGCACTGCTGAGAAGGATCTGGGAACTGTGATGGATCACAGCCTCAGCATGAGTCAGTAGTGAGATGCTATTGCAAAAAAAAGCAAATGCAATTTTAGGTTGACTTGGCAGGGGCATAGTATGCAACTCTCGGGAAGTGACAATACTGCTCTACTCAGCACTGGTTAGGGCTTAGCTATAGTACTGTGGCCAGTTTGGCTCAACATTGTATAGAAAGGTTGATCAAAGATGATCAGAAGGATGGAATGAAAGCCCTGTGAGCAGAGGCTGAAGGAGCTGGTGTGTTAGTTTGGAAAAGAGGAGAATAAGAAGGAACCTAATAGTGGGTCTTTGACTACTTGAAAGACTGCCATAAAAATGGAGAAATATTATTCTCTCTTGCCACAGAGAGCAGGCAAATAGCAGTGAGTTCAAGCCCACAGCACAGCAGATTTAATGAAATCTCAGGACAAACTTCCTAACTGTAAGAACAGTAGGACAGTGGAACAGACTGCCTAGGGAGATTGTAGAATCTCCTTCACTGGAAGTTTCCAAAAGGAGGTTGGATAGCTAGCTGTCTTGGATGATTTACCCACAGCACCTCTTGCATCTTTGGTAAATAAAGTTAGATTAGGTGGCCCTTTTAGTCCCTTCCAATCCTATGATTTTATGACTCTGTGCTGGAAGCATCGTGCAGGTATTTCTTAGAAATACCATAAGAAATAGGAGAGATCGCTTTCTAGTGAGGTCTGCTCATGAGCCAGCCCTCTGAGGTCCTCTTACAATGAGATTCGCTCTAGCTGTTCAAGTACATACTTGCATTTCACTATAAAGATGGTTCGTCGTCAAATTTAAATTCAAACCTTTTTTTAAAAAAAAAGGTGAAACCATTCGGAGAGTGGAGTTTTCTGGGAACCAGCTGGCTTGTAGAATTGATAGTGGGATATAGGACATTTCAAGCACCCAGGTTCAAACCCAGCACAAGTTAATAGAAGCTGCATTACCGTCTGGCAACCATTTGGTAGGTCACACGGCATGTGTTGGTGGCTCTCAAACTACAACACAAGTGATTACATCAGCCATGGATGTGATGAATTGACTATCCCTGTTACCCTAGCTGTATCTGTTCCCCCAGGTAACCATTGCAGTGCATTAGAAGGGCTTGAGGGTGGCATATTTAAGACTCACATGCTGCCCCTGCTTGCATTCTGCATGTCCAGTAAATAGGCAAAGAACTTTAACCTCTGAAGCTATCAATGTGGCACCTTTCACTATGGAGCCATGAATGTGGGCATGTGTTGGTATGGTTCACAGTGTTCCCCTGACAACTGTTTTTCCTGCATCATGAGGGAGAGCCTGGCACATACCTACCTCCCCATGCATCAGGGTGCAGCCCATCTTTCATCTCCTCCTGAGGTTTCAGTTGCCCTTCTCCCTCCATGTCTTCCTTTATCCACTCCCTGTCTGTACCCCCTCTCTCCTCAAAGACATGTCATCACCATGTTCAGCTGCCTCCAGGCACTGGCCAAGATGGGCACATATTAGTCCAGGAGGAGGACACTCAATATGGTGGTTGGTTCTCTGTGACTACTTTTGGCCCCTGTTCATTTCATGTCTCAAGGCAGAATTCTTCTGTCTGGCATCCACTGGCTCCTCAAGCGGATTCTTTCTCCAAGCAGAGAGCACTGTCTAGCACCTCAGCATCCCCATCCAGTTCCCTCATTTGATGCCTATGACCTGCACTCCCGCTTCTGTCCTTTTCATTTCCCCTCACCACCCCTGGAATTAGTTGATGGTCCTATTGTCCCACCTTTAGGTATATGTAGCATGACACGGTCAGGCCAGAGGGCTGCTACAGAGTGGGGAAAAAGGCAGTTCTAAAAGGGTAAATGGCCTGCTAATTAGAGCTGAAGGGTTGCAGGAGAATTAGGAGCCACGGCAGGGAGCTGGCCAAGACAGATTGTGGCCAGCTGACTCCATTTCAAGCCTGCTGGAGGCCTTTAAAAGCCTCCCCAGTTAGCATGTGAGGGAGAGGGGAGGCAGAGGGCCAACAGTTATAGTGCCAGAGACAGCAGGTGAGGGAGTCCCAGAAGGAGTGACTGGACTTGCTACCCCAGAAACCAGCTGCAAGGCCAGCCTCTGACTAAGGGGGAAGGCTGCTGGCCTAAACACTGGCCAGGGAAAGAGGGGCCCTTGCCACAGTAGGCTTTGCCCACCTTTATGAGAAATCAAATATGCCAATCACCTTTCCTGGCTCTTTAATAATTTTCAGTAATCGGAGTTCCAGGAAGATGCCTGGTATTGAATGAAAAAGGAAAGGGATGGGATTCTGTGTTTGCTAGGTGATGGCTTTACCTTGACCCTTTTTTATCAACATCCTTGTAAAATATATTCTTTTCATATTCATAATCAGGGAGATGATGAAGGGGGAAAAGAGGCAGAAAGAAACTGATGGTTTGGTAACTTTATTAGTGGTGGCAGGACTTAAAGAAGTTTAATGGCTCATGGATATGCAGTGACATTATAAAACCTATATTGCTCTTTTGTACTGTGCTCACTGGTTAAACAATCCTTTGAAATGTAAGGGAGCATTGCTCAGAAACAGAGCTCTATTCTTCACTACACCAAAGTCTCTGGGGCTGCTATGTACAATTAATCCTAAATTCTCTGTTATTGTGTCATAATTCTAGGGCCAAAAACTGCCTAGGAAGAATGTTGTATTATGTATTATCCTGGCCCGGGATTCTGCAATACCATTCATAAAAATCCATGTGGTGGACACCACTGAATTCAGGGGCAATTCATAAGGGTGCTCGGGTCCACCAGGAGAGCTCTCTGCAGGACTAAGGCCTTGAAGTCTCCAAGGCTGTGTGAAACCCACACACCTGTTTAGAGTGGTATTTTGTCCCATCTAGTAGCACTGAGACCTGTTAGTGAGAGATCAGTGAATCTGCTCCACAGCCTTAGTTTGACTTTTAGCTTATGCAGTAGAGGCTCATGAATTTAGTTCGAGAGACCCTGCCTGCAATCACCAGGTTCTGTCTGTGTTTGAGCCTGCCTGCCAATCACCAGGTTCTGTCTGTGTTATGTATGCCCAGAAATAAGTTTGCATTCTCCATTCTACCAAAATCTCTGTGCCTGCTTCCCAGTCCCTGCTATGAATGCTCTCAGTTATCTCATGTTTTTAGGCTTGTTTTCTATACTTGCTGCTGGCAAGCTAATTACTTTCCTGGGATTCTCCTTTACCAGCTGGAACATAAGAGAGAGGATGGTAGTGAATTTGGAAACCTCCTCATCCCCCTTTTAGACCAAAAAATTATTTGAGCTCAATTTTTAAGGCAGCATGATAAGTCAGGAATAATTGCACTTTGCATTTCTATTACTCCTCTCCCTCAAAGATTTCAAAGAAGTTTAATAAGTAAACATTAGTGAAGACATGTGATGGGCCTATCACCAGGAGGGTAAATATTAGAGCTAGGTGAACACTTGTAGCACAATGTGTTTTCATTGAAATTTTGCCTGCTTTTTAATACTGGTCAGAAGCTTTCATCAAAATCATTTTTTTTTTCATCAGGAAAAGCTATTTCAGTGAAAAATAAATTTTGATAAAACTTCCTGCTGGAAAAATATTTGAAATGAAAAAAATGTTTTGGAAAATTTTGAAATGTTATTTTGAGTATTTTTGTCTAGATTTTTTATTTTTACATTATTTCATGCCATTAGTAATAATAGTAATAAGCACCACTACTGATATGTCAATAACATATTATATTAGTTGAATTATTGTTATTTTTAGTTATTGTATTTTGACATTTTAAAAATTGTTAATGACAGCTGCTACTTTGCACTGACTGAAACATTAGAGGGAATGAATTATGTGCACTAATATCAAGTTAGTATATGCAGATGTGCACCACCAGTAGAAACAAAAAACCTAAATATATATATAAACACACAATTACCATAGGAATAATTACTCTAGCTATGATAGGTTAGGTATTTTAGAACTCACTACTCAAATAATTAAATTTAAGCATAAGAGAGAAGTAAAAATTATAAAATACACAGACTATTCAAAGACCTAAAATAACACACTTTGAACGTACAGGTGGCAACTCCTTGACCAGTCCCGAATGAGAGAGTTTGCTGGACCAGAGAGGTCAATTCTGGCTTTCCTGCCACTGGCCCCCCTGGCCCAACTTCTCTCCTGGACCAGCTAACAGACAGGCTGGTATTCCAGCTCCAGCTGTCCCATTGCTGCTGGCCTGACAGGGCTTTCAGCCGTTCCCCATTTCCCCTGCTCCTGGTCCCCTTACAGATTGCATGGCCAGGATCCTGTTCGTGGAAGGGCTCCCAAATCCTGCCCTGCTGCTGCCAGCCTTGTCAGGCTGCCACCGGCCTAGCACAGCTCTCAGAAGCTGGTCTTCCTGCTGCCGGCTTAGCTGGGCCCCCATCCCCAGCAAGGCTCTCTGCCAGTGGACCTTCGCCAGAGCTCTGGTCCAGGAACATCTATGGTCCTGCTGGACCACAGATGTTGCCAGAGCATAGAGTCCTGCTTTGGAGTGTTCAACCTGTAGTAAAAGAAGTAACAACAACAGCCACAGAAGCGTATGTTGGGTTGGGAGATGAATGTGAAAGACAAAGTGTGTTTGTGTGAGTGAGTGAGTGAGCGAGACAGTGTGTGAGAGTGACAGAGATGCACATTCCCCTTTAAGTGTGCAGAACATGTTCAGTCATAGGAGCAGCTGTCAGCAAGCTCCCTCCATCCCAAGCCCTGTTGTGTTCCAGCTAGGGTATAAAGGTGGGGGTAGGGGAACACCCTGACATCAGCATCCTCCTCCTCTGCCTCCCCCACCAAGCACAACCAACAAGAGGCTCCTGACAGCAGCTCCAAGGCAGCCTGCAGTAGCAGCATAGCAGTGAGGGGTGGGGCAGCTGAAGTGCTGGCAGTTGGTAGCTTCCTGGCTAAACCACTCAGGATCACCTGTCAGAGGCTCCAAGATCAACCAGCAGATTCTAGTCTAATGGTTGGTGTCCATGGATCTAAAGAGCCAGATAAGTGCACTCCTCAGAGGAGCAGCTGTTTTCTTTGTGCTAGTCTGGAATCATTTTTCTAGGATAGTGAAAATGGAAATTCTGAGTTTCAATCAGTTCTGCTGCTCTTGAGCAACCGAGAAGTCACAAAATTGGAGCCATTTTTTCAAAATGCACAATGAATTCTCACATTAGTAGATGATCTGAAGCATCTACTAATGGGGGAATGGAATTTACAGCCACAGAGCCCGATTTCCACAGTCCAGGCTAATTACCAGAACCTCACCACACTTCTAAGACTGTGAACATTCTGTGCTAATGATTTTTTTTTTAAATTTTGACTAAGGACGGCTTGGAATGGAAAAAAAATCACACTCATCATGTGATGTTGACATGATTTTCCAGATTGGCTGAACCTACCCTCTGTGGTGAGGAGAGCCAGCAGAAGCCATTTTTGCAGGAGTTGCCTGCTGTCTCTACACTAGCTAGGAAAGAAACCTGAAAGCCTGCTGTTTTTCTAGCCACGGCTCACAAGGACTTAGAGATCAAGGGTCTGATTCTGCTCTCACTTACATTGGTGAAATTTCATGCCAGAGGAGGTTGGAGGAGATATCCATCTTTCCCTGCATCAAGACACCAGGTAGTGTGGAGAGGGGATTGTTAATATAATGTAATTTATTTGCATAATGTCCAGTATAATGCTTGCTTTGCTGGGCCAGGATTTGTCACAGGGTGGATGGAGGGGCATAAAGTGTTTGTTTGGGTCCTCCATGGTTCTGGAAAGCCTGGGGGAGCATTTTAATTCTGAGTCTTTTGGGTTCGGAATCCCCGGTTGCTGGATTTATATGTATCTTTGTTATGTGAAAATTGGTTGCTGGGTGCTGCTGCTGCATGACATTTGGCCTAGTTAACAGCATCTACTTTAGGTTCCTGTTTGGCCTCCATCGCCACAGAATCTGAGAACCTCACAATTTTTAGTGTGTTTTTCCTCACAACACTCCTGCAAGACAGGGCAGTGCTATTAACCACATTTTATAGGTGGAACAACTGAGGTACAGAGAGGCTAAGTGACTTGTGCAAGGTAGCACAGGAAGTCTAGAGCAAGGACTTTCATCTGGACCTCTCAAGTCCAGGGCTGGTGCCATAATCTCTGGACTATCCTTCCTCCCCCAGTATTGGGGTGATGCTTTTTTTAAAAAAAAATGCATTTCCTCCTTATGGTCATGTGAAATTTTAAATGCCTTTATTTCTGAAGGCCTGATGTTTCCAGGTAGAAATGGGTTTCTTATGCCAACGAAAGAAACACTTTTTGGTGTTTTGCATAAAATAGAACATAGAAAATCTTGTGCAGAATGTTAAAAAAAATTATAAAAAAAGTCCCCTCCAAACTAGCAAACAAGTATTATCTTCCTCATTTGTATAGCTGGGGATCCTGCAACAGAGAGTGGCTCAAATAGTTGTCCAAAGTCACGTAGCAAATCAGTGGTGGAATTGGGAATACAACCTGTGAATTTGGGAGAAAAATTGGTTGCAAGTGCTTTGGATTATAAGATTTTAATTCAAAAAGATCTGGACAAACTAGAGAAATGATCTGAGGTAAATAGGATGAAATTCAATATTGACAAATGAAAAATACTCCTCTTAGCAGTGAACAATCAGTTTCACACATACAAAATGGGAAGTGACTATCTAGGAAGGACTATTGCAGAAAGGGATCTAGGGGACCTAGTGGACCACGAACTAAATGAGTCAACAGTGTGATACTTGGAAAAAAGCAAACATCATTCTGGGATGTATTAATAGGAATATTGTAAGCAAGACAAAAGAAGAAATTCTTCCATTTTACTCGGCGCTGATCAGGTCTCAACTGGAGTGTCCTGTTCTGGGCATCACATTTCAGGAAAGATGTGGAGAAATTGGAGAAGGCCCAGAGAAGAGCAACAAAAATCATTAAAGGTCTAGAAAACATGGCCTATGAGGGAATACTGAAAGAACTGGGTTTGTTTGGTTTGGAAAAGAGAAGACTGAGAGGGGACATGATAGCAGCTTTTAAGTACCTAAAAGGCTGTTACAAGGAAGAGGGTGAAAATTATTCTCCTTAATATCTGATGACGGGACAAGAAGCAATGGGCTTAAATTGCAGCAAGGGATGTTTAGGCTGAACATTAGAAACAATGTTCCAAAATGCCAGGGTGGTTAAACACTGGAATAAATTGCCTATGGAAGTTGTGGAATCTCCATCACTCTTATACTAGGAATTGCTCTGTGGAGTACCTGCCCCTCCCCCCCATATTACTCTATGTGTAGCCACAAACTCTAACAACTCAACAGAATACTGCTTTCTGCCTGCACCTTATACATGTTACTTTCTAACAGTCATCTTGCCATTATGAGGAGACCAGCTGACAGGCCCATGATGGATGCAGCAAGAGAAATTATACTATGGCATAAGTTGCATATTAATATGGGGACTTAATAATTACCTTTAAAGATTAGCCAGGAGTGTCCTGTTCTGGGCATCACATTTCAGGAAAGATGTGGAGAAATTGGAGAAGGCCCAGAGAAGAGCAACGAGAATGATTAAAGGTCTAGAGAACATGACCTATGAGGGAAGACTGAAGGAATTGGGTTTGTTTAGTTTAGAAAAGAGAAGATTGAGAGGGGACATGATAGCAGTTTTTTGATATCTAAAAGGATGTCATAAGGAGGAGGGAGAGAACTTGTTCATCTTGGCCTCTGAGGATAGAACAAGAAGCAATGGGCTTAAACTGTAGCAAGGGAGGTTTAGGTTGGACATTAGGAAAAAGTTCCTAACTGTCAGGGTGGTCAGACACTGGAATAAATTGCCCAGGGAGGTTGTGGAATCTCCATCTCTGGAGATATTTAAGAGTAGGTTAGATAAATCTCTAACAGGGATGGTCTAGACAGTATTTGGTCCTGCCATGAGTGCAGGGGACTGGACTCGATGTCCTCTCGAGGTCCTTTCCAGTCCTAGTATTCTATGATTCTATGATTCTATGTGTTGATGACGAGCATTTGTGGTTCAAAGGGGGTGAGCGTGGCTACATCCAGAAAAGAAGCGCTTGTGCAATATTAAAAACTCCCTGAGCATCTTGTTTTTCTTCATGACAAACTTCTTATTCCTTCCAGCACACTGTGGGGGACATGTTAAAACATAATCAAAGTTCCATTTTTTCTTGTTAGAAGAAGGGAGTATTCCTGTGACAGTTTCATTTTGATTAAGCATGGATGGCTAGGTTTCTAATAAATTCTGCAACTTTCTAAGCTTTGAACACTCTAACAATCACCTATGAGCAGGGAGTGGTCTGTGCGTGAGGGAGCAAGAGCGTGGGCAGGCATGGACGTGCATTTACATGTGTGTGACATGTAAATGGAGTTTTGTTTTTGCAAGCTGTTTAATGGTACAGCCTGTCAATATCTTCCTTTAAAGCAAAAACTGGGCAAGCATTGGAAATTAGGTGGGATTCTACAGAAATTGTTGACTTTTTGTTGAAAAAACAAAATCCTTTCCGTTTGTCGGTTTTTGGCTCCAATAAAAACACTGAGTTTTTCAAATAAAGGAGATGCTGTCCACATTTTACCAAAAATACAATTTTCCATTTAAAGAAACATTTCTACAGAAAGTTTTCAACCATTCTGTGACGGGGTGGCACTGCCCCACACTGAAGCTAATGGAGTCCGCCTGGGGGCAGGGCGGACCCCTCTCCCATAACCCTGCGGGGCATGCTCAAGAGTGAGGCCTGAGATAAAAGCAAAGAGAAGCGGCAGTCAAAGAAGGTAGCCGAAGGGGCAGGAGCATTGGTAAGAGACCCGGAGATGTCTCAGCCATCCCCGGAGCCAGGCCTGCCATCCCCAACAGCTCCGAGCGAGGTCTGCTGATTCAGCCACCTAGGAGCCGCAACCTTAACCACAGACCCCGGCCCTGGGACATAGGCTTAGCTGGAGAAGAGGTAGGAAACAGCCCAGGGAGGAGGAAGGACCTCCAGGAGGTTGGCATGTTCCAGCAGACATCCCCGTCGATCAGGTAGTGGAGACTTTCACTGCCAATAGGACCCTGGGCTGAGACCCAGTGGAGTGGGAGGGCCCGGGCCCTAGACTGAAGAGACTAGGCCGGAGGACCGTATTACCCCTAAGTAAGTGACACTGAACATTGGGGCCAGGCCAGAGAGTTTGTGTTTTCCCAGAGCCAAGGTGAATCCGGTCCGGGACCGGGGCTTACCCCCTCACACAGCACAACTTAGAAATGCCTCAGTTCAGATTTTGGTGTGCTGTTGGCAAGTTTGGTGGGTTATCGGATTGCATGGGTGTCTCACCTGATTCCTACTACAGGGTCTCACCCTCTAGTCTGCTCTCTGTCAGAATCCCCTAATGATATTTGTGATGGCAAAGGATGCTGCTGTTACAGTTTTAAGATGTAGAATTCTGAGGCTCAACTGTTACATGACTGGCCTGTTTTCTGCCACCTTTATTCCAGGTATGTCCAACCTCACTCTGTTATCAACTTCATGGGTTTTCTTCTGGAGTAAGGGTTTACTCAAGGGCTGTGTCTAGACTGGCCCCCTTTTCCGGAAAAGGGATGCAGATGAGACAAGTCAGAATTGCAAATGCAGCGGGGATTTAAATTTTCCCCGCTCCATTTGCATGAACATGGCTGCCGCTTTTTTCCGTTTCGGAGCTTTGCCGGAAAAAAGCGCCAGTCTAGACGCGGCTCTTGTGGAAAATAAAGCCTTTTAAAAGAAGGAATAAGAGATCTTGCGGAAAAGGCTTTATTTTCCGCAAGAGCCACATCTAGACTGGCGCTTTTTTCCGGCAAAGCTCCGAAACGGAAAAAAGCAGCAGCCATGTTCATGCAAATGGAGCGGGGAAAATTTAAATCCCCGCTGTATTTGCAATTCCGACTTGCCTCATCTGCATCCCTTTTCTGGAAAAGGGGGCCAGTCTAGACCTAGCCAAGCAGAGTAATGGTAGTGGAATGTGAACTTTGGCCCTCATTAATCTACACCCATACATTTAACCTTACATCTTGCAACACTCCTATTGAAATCAGTGGGGCTACACACGATAGTAAAATTAAGCAGGTGCATTATTTTTTCCAGGATTCCAGCTTTGGTGAACAAAAACCAAGAATATTCCTGAGAATTTCAAAAGTTCAGGTTTTAACAGTTTGACGTGTGTTACCATGGATCCCTTTGACACCGAGGATTCCCCATTCTTGCCACATCCATTCAGGAATCTTTCTGCAAAGCATTGATTTGCAATGAAAGAGTTAAAGGTGCAGTGACAGTTGCTCTTTGGGGAAAAAAAATAATTTAACACAGTAATTAACTGTAAATTCCTTAAGAGGTCCTGTTCAAATTCCTCCTGATGCTCTGGAGGATTATGTGCATACCTCCCAAAACACCAGGGAGATAGCATTTCCCTCAGGCGAATTTGGATTGGAGGGCTAATAAAGAGGCCTCCCAAGACTACCTCTGGAGCAAATATATGAAACCAAAAGCCATCGTTCTCCACTGATGTGGCTGAAATGCTTTTAAAATTACATGAGATGTGTGAATACCTACTTAATATGTAGAAGAATTACTTGCTTAAGTGAGAAAAGAGCTTCTTGAGCAGAGAAATAGCTCAAATTTGAACTCTTATTTTGCAAGCTGATAATGAAGCCTGAAAGGACAAGACAAGCAAAACAAAAAAGGCTGCTTAGTTTCTGGGACGCTACATCTGTTCTGCCATGCAACCTTTGAGCTAGTCCCTCTACTAAGTAGTTCAGCAGGCATACTTAAACCTCCAAAGACTGTACCATACATGGTGACTAACGGACAGAGTGGTGATTACAGGCTTAAACTGACAGCATCCCAAGCTGTCTCAAATCCTCTTTAATGTTGTACTCTCTGGTGTGTGATTTAATGTAATCTCTCATGTTCTTTTCCAACCGTGCTGGATGAATTGCATTGCAGTTGATTTTAAATTCAGGTCAAGTTTACACCTCAGCCAAATATTGGCTTAAGGTACACAATTCTGGCTATGTACAAAATGTAGCTGGAGTCAATATACTTTAAGTCAAGCTTTAGCACCATCCTCACATTGGGTGGTCAACAGGAGAAACATTCCCATCAACTTCCCTTACTCTTTGTGAGGAGTAGGAGTTCCGGCATCGATAGGGATACCCTCAGCATTCAATTTAGAGGGTCTTTACTAGATCCACTAAATCAAATGCCAGAAGATCAACCACTGCAGTGTTAATATTGTCCATAGTCTAGACATGGTCTAAGTGAGTTCTAACACCAATGGATAGATATGCAATTGATACCCTGCAGTTTAGAAAGGGGCCTTGGGTGCAAAGTTCAGAGCCTCATGCAAGCTCCCCAGTGTTGGGAGTGTGATGGAAAGCCAGGCCAGCCCATTGTAGGGAATGAGGACAGCAGCAATGATTAGATCTGCTTCCACATGTTAATTTCCTGAATTTCATGGCCTTTGGGTCTAATACATTTTGGCTTGGCACTGTGTCTAGAGAAATGCCTGGGCATCAGCAGCACAAACTTCCAATGTTGCCCTCTCTGACTTGGAGGGACCAACATTACAGCAGAGTTCTTTGTGGGCATGTTCAGTCTGAAATCTCTCAGCTGAAACTGCCTGGTCTGGTCAAGACTTGGATTAGTTAGGAACATGTTTGAGACCACCAGCTCATTTCTTGTTAGCCACTCAAATGCTTCCTGGCATAAACTGGCCATGCATATGATATTCAGGCAGGAACATGCTCTTTTCCTCTGATATAGAGTGATAGGGATTGCACTGGTAGACCAAGTGCTCTAGGGAGATTATTCCCCTTTCAACGACATATCCATTTCTAGAGGCAGGTAACTAACTGGATGGCTCATTCATCTGTTGGACTATGTCTGGAATATATGGTAATGACTGTCAGCTACACTTCTGAGTTTGATTAGATCTTGTGTCCTTGCAGTCAAAGGCTTTACTGTACATCCTATTATTGGTCTACAAGAAGTACAGTCCCCTCAGCCTTAATTCTGAACTACATGGCTTCACCGTGACCAAGCCAGAGACCATCACATATTGTTAACCTCTGTGAGCTCCTTATGTCATTATATGCACCTACATGTACTTATGTACAAAAGCAATTAAAAGCCTTGCCTTCTGCAAGGGATCAGATGTCATATCTTTGAAATAAAATAATCTGCTGCGAAAACAAACAGGGATATCATTTCAGGTTTCGGTGTGGGGGGTGACCTGTGTATGCAATTGGGAGGGGAGGCAGCCTGAACATGCTCAATACAAGCTAAGAAGCTAATTGGAGGGAGGGAGGGGGAGAAACTCACATCACCTCTTTCCAGGAGCTACTAAGGCACTTGACAGCTCTAGGGTTTTTTGGCAGAAAACTTAGCAATTAGCTTTAGGAATACTGTATCTAATTCCTGTATAACTGAAAGACTGCCACTGCACATTGAGCAAACGTTTTCAAGGAGCTACCCACAAAACAAAACAAAAAAAAAAAAAAAAGAGGACTGTCCTTAAGGCATGTCTCCACTAGGAAATTATTTCAAAATAACTAAATTTAAAATAATAGCTCCCAAAATCGAAATAGCATGTTCCCACTATGGGAGTTCCTCAACATTAGTCTGAGGCAGGCTCCATTATTGTTGACATGCTACTTTGACTTAGAAGTCCAGGAAGCACGAGGGAGTAATTACTTCACATTACTCTGGGGAGTAGTTATTTCGAAATAACAGCAGTAGAGCATCCACACTAGCACTGTTTTGAAATAACTATTTTAAAATAAGCGTTATTCCTTGAGGAAAGCAGAAGTACAGATTTTGAAATAACCAGCTGTTATTTCAAAATAACAGCATTGGTAGTGTGGACATTCCACTTATTCTTTTGAAATAAGGGGGGTTATTTGGAAATAACTCCGTATTGTAGATGAGGGTTAAGATGCCACAGGACTGGGAATGGTACTCTGAGCATCAGAGTTATAAGTGGAGTGGAACAGATTATTTAGCATAAATAGTTAGCACATATTCTAAGGGACCATTCAAAGTAGAGCAATCTGTTAATAGTTCTGCAATCATAGGACAAAAAAAGTAGAGGTTTGCCATAAATCCAGTGTCTCTGGTCAGAATACAATCTTTTAAAGCTGATAGGAACAAATGTAATGGTATATTCAAGGTAATGAAAGGGTTAATAGTAAGAGCTCCTCATCCTGTCTACAGGCTAAGAAAAGATGTCTTCTGATTCTTAATGGATGGAGAACTTGGAGAAGTGATGAGCAGCTACCTGTGTATTAATTTACCAGAGCTATTTATAGCTTTAGACTAGATTCACCATCGTGATAGATATTCCAGGAAAGCCAACCACATAGATCAGTAAGAGGATAGCCCAGGCTGTCACCTTTATGCTGCAGTCTGAAATGCCTACTCCATTGGAGCCAAGATATGTGAATCCTGAATCCTTGAGTTTTATGGAACCAAAAGTAGAAGAAAACCGATAAGGTGCCTACAAACTTTCGCTGTATTATTGTGCATATGCTTGTTCCTATTTCCCCAACCATCTCTTAATAAACTATGCATCTAGTAGCTAGTCTATTACTTGCCTTCAGTGTTTGCTATCAGGAAGTTTCCTTTTATTGTAGCAAATCAACATAAGTTAGACTGGCCTGTAGATGAAAAGACATTTCCAAAATTATGTGCCTCTCCATCACTGTATTTAATTTGTATCTATTGTGCTTATCACCATAAATTCTGGGAATTTTATGGCATTTATAAATAATCAATAGAAGAAAATAAGATGATAATAGTCAATATGGATTTGGCAAGAACAGATCATGTCAAACCAACCTAAATATTCTTCTTTTACACGGTATCAAGCCTTATGAATAGGGGGAAAGCAGTAGGTGTGATATATCTTGATTTTAGTAAGGCTTTTGATACTGCTTATGTGATTCCATGAACCAACTAGAGAATATAGCCTTCATGAACCAACTTTAAGATGGATACACAAATGGTTGGGAAAGTATACTCAGGGTAGTCATCAATGGTTCACAATCAAGCTGGAAGGGCATATTGAGTGGGATTCTGCAGTATTCTGTCTGGAGTCTGGTTCTATTGAATATTTTAAATGATTGGATAATGGCATGGTGAGAGAACTTTTTTTTTAAATAAAGTGTGTGGATGATATCATAATGGGAGGGATTGTAAGTGTTTTGGAGGATGGAATTATAATTCAAAATAATCTTGACAAATTGGGGAAATTACTGTAAAACCTGTGTTATCCGACATGCTCGGGGATTAGGGCATTCTGGTTATCTAAAAATTCTGGTTATCTGAGGGTCCCATCAACCTAGGAAAAACCAATGGACAATAATACTAAAACTCAAGTTTTTAATATTGGTAGTTTTGTAGTGTGAGGCAGTTGGTCTCATATTTCTATTTTGAGTTAAAGATGATTAGTACTTCTTAAATAAAAAATTGTTAAGCCAATCACGGTAAGCCAAGCCAGGCCCATGCGTTTGAAGATGTGACAGTATTGTGGCTGGGGGCAATGCCAGTTAACAAAGTTTTCTGGTTAACAGAGTGCCTATTTGTATCTGAAACAAATAGGATGAAATTCAAAAAGGAAAAATGCAAAATACTACATTTAGGAAGAAATAATCAGTTGCAAAAATATAACATGGGAAATGACTGCTGAAGAGTGCAGAAAAGGATTAGGGATTATAATGGATCACAATCTAAATATGGATCAATAATGTAATACTGTTTGCAAAAAAAGCAAACATCATTCTGAGCTGTACAGGAATGCTAAGCAAGACAAAAAGTAATTCTTCTACTCCATGCTGATAAAGCCTCATCTAAAGTATTGTGTCCAGTTCTGGGCACTACACTTGAGGAAAGATGTAGACAAATTGGAGAAAGTGCAGAGAAGAGCAACAAAAATGATTGATGGTCTTGAAAGCATAATCTAGGAGTCAAAATTGAAAGAACTAGGAGAAGAAAAGACGGGAGGGGGACATGAAAACAGTTTTCAAGTGCATAAAAGTGTGTTTTCTTTATAACAAAGAGAGCAATAAGTTGTTTTCCTTAACATCTGAGGATACAGCAGGACAAAAAATAATAGGCTTAAAGAGTAGCAAGCGAAATTTTGGGTAGACAGTATGAGAAAAAATCTTGTCAGGGTAGTTAAACACTGGAACAAATTTCCTGGTAAGGTTATGGAATCTTCATCATTTGGAGGTTTTTAAGAACAAGTTAGAAAACATCAGTCAGGGGAATGGATGAGATGACCTAACAAGGTCCCTCCCAGTCCTACATGGCTATTATTCTGATTCTGCTTATTCCTTTGGGTGTTTAAATACAAATACAAAATGGGTACTGGTCCATATATTTATTTTGCGGTGAAACAGACCTGCACACAGGATGATAGACCATTGAAATCCTACCATAGTGAATGATGAAAGACCTTGCACAAGGGCAAAGTTCACCTGGGGGAATTTCAAGTTTGGCACAATATAACCCACAATGCACAATAGGTGAGGGCTAGGATTTTGTAAAGAGCCCAATAGACTTAGATGCTCGACTCCCATCAAATTTCAGTCAAATTTGGGAGCCTGGGCCTAGAAGTTTTCACTTGTGCACATTTCCACAGAAGCAAACACAAGTTGTCCCTACATCTGTGTGAAAACTGGGTAAGGACCTGAGGATTTGGCAGTCCCATTGGCTCCCTATGTTAATGCAAAATTCTAAGGGAGTAATTTGTTGCCATATTATGAGCATTTGTTATTTGGTGACATAGCTTGCAGTGAGGGGCATATAATTCTGCAGCCACGGCATTGGAGAGTACACAGGGCCTTGCCCAAAGGCTTGCACTGTGCTTTTCAGATCATTTCTAGAAAGGCCCATACCATAAGAAGTCTATAGATTAAACTGGATAGCTACAATACAAAGAGCAAAAGGATAAGCGAGGAGAGCAGGAGCTGGGGGCAGCATCAGCAGAGCAGGCCCAGTCCTAGTTAATCAGTGATGGAAGGCTGGACAGGAGAGTTGGAAGTGAAGAGAGAAGAGCTAATGTGACACAGGAGCTATTTGCATTGAAGATGTTTTATTGTCTTGCAGTATGAGTGCTTCAGGATAATAATATCTCGCTACATCATCTTCTGGGATTTCTTCCCAAGGGGCCTGATACATTCATGAATTTTTAAGGTAAATAATAGATCTGGTCATTATAATGACTTCATTGAGTGGGCCGTGAAGTCCTCCTATCTCCTAGGAGCCAATCCTGCATGAACCTCTCCTCAACACATCAGGGGGCATAGGACAGGAGATCGGTGTGTCAGATTTAGATTTGTCAAGATCTCCATCTGCACTGCCATGGGAGGTAAGGGCAAGTTGTGGCAAGGCTAATAGGTCTGCGCAGATCCACCAGCCAGCTTCCTTCCCATATACAGAATGGGCTGACATGACTACAGGGCAATAGCAACCACTCCCTGACCAGTGTTGGCATAGGAGTGATTACTCTTTAGATGCCATGGAACTGGAATTGTGGCTTGTCTGTTCAACACTGGCAACATGCAGCTTCAGTGGGCATCAACAGGAGCTACTTCTCTTGTCATTCACTCACAAGTGTTCCAGTTCCCATAGTTAATAATTGCACTGTACTCTTGAAGAGCCACACCTCCTTTCAAGCTGTTACATTCACTGGTTTTGTCTGAGTTAGAAAAAAACCTGAGCCATAAACCACCATAGGTGCAGCTTCATTGTGGTCGAAATGCCGGCAACTGTCTTTGCCACTGTGTTATCAGGTCCAAGTTATCCCAGTGTAGATATAGTCACAGAGAAATCATTCTGTGAAGAATGAGATCTCAACCGTAAGCAGCGGCAACAGAAACCAAGTGGAATATTTTCAGTGGTCACCAGGGCTGCGTCTACACTGGCGCGCTTTTGCGCCAAAGCTATGCAAATGAGGCTTAGCGTTAGAATATCGCCGAGCCTCATTTGCATAGCTAATGATCTGCCATTTTCGTGGAACAGGCTCTTGCGCAAGACGGGTCTGTCTACACTGCCCCGTCTTGTGCAAGAAAAACCCTTTTGCGCAAAGCCGTTATGCCCCAAAATAATCAGCATGACGGCTTTGCGCAAAAGGGTTTTTCTTGCACAAGACGGGGCAGTGTAGACAGCCCCATCTTGCACAAGAGCCTGTTCTGTGAAAATGGCGGATCATTAGCTATGCAAATGAGGCTCGGCGATATTCTAATGCTAAGCCTCATTTGCATAGCTTTGGCGCAAAAGCGTGCCAGTGTAGATGCAGCCCACGTGTGAAATCTTGGCCTCCTAGAAGTTGATGCAAATCTGTCTGTTGCCTTCAGTGTGGCCTGAACTTCACCACAGCACTGAAGCAGCAATGTGGTGAGAGTTACATTTCTTGTGCCACTTTCCTTGGCTGGTATATATCACTAGGCCTGATCCTTCTTCTGCCAGCTAAGGATCTGACCCACAGTCAGCTTTTCCTGCAATAAATCAGTGCACCACTGGTTTGTTGAGCCTCTACCCAGACTGGAAACACAGCTTCAACAGGAGTGGCTGTTTCTATCAATGTTCATCATTTTGGGATTAAATTATCAATATTAGACCCTTGTTCTGCAACCATTTCAAAGCCGACAGCATTAAGGATAAATCATATGCTAGTAACTTGTTCTATAGTGTGTCAACACATTTTAAAGAGCCCTTTCAATATGTAAAATAGATAGAACAAATTACATTTATTGCTCACATAGTAAAATAAACCTGTACCAGGAAGGAAATAGTAAGTTGCTTCTGGTATTTGAACAGATGCCAGATATATGGTACAGTGGTTTACTTAGCCATTGTAGTCATTCCTATTTAACAGTGTTTGCTTGCACAATAAGATGTAAAAGAGCACATGATGTAAGATCCTGTGGACAATTCAGATACCTCTTAAACTATGAAGTCAGGCCAATCCCCTTAATACAGTATAGTATTTTGAATAATCATGAACAAAGTCTTCTATTGTCCAAACTCCCAGGGTACTATAAAGGTTACTAAATCAGAACCTGATTTTATAACCTTATTTACGTGAGCAATCCCTTTGAAGTAAATAACTTTTCTGTGAATGAGAGACTACTCTTGTTTTTCAGGATTAGGCCCTACTATTTGATTATATAATGCAACTTGATAACGTAGCACTCCATTGAAAATGGAAATGTTTGTCTAGCTTTCACGGTGGCAATAGCAATAGTTGGGGTGACAACTCCACTCCCATGATAACCCCCTTTCTGTTTGCCCATATTGTCTGAAAATTCTCCAGTTAGGTTGGAATTTCCAGTTTCAAGGTCAGAAAAAAGTCTAAGGTGAGAGTGTTCTGTGAGTAAAGTGCAGGCAGTGGGGCAGACTGCCACTGTAGGCCCTGGGGGAAGGGAGGAGGGGGGCTTGGCTCCACGCGCAGGAAGGGGCGGGACCGAGGGCAGAAAGGATGGGGCTTAGGGCAATCAGCCCTTAGTGCCACCTGCAGCACTACCCTGTCCCCAGACCTCAAAGCCACATGGAGCTGTGGAGCAGTGCTCTCATGGCAGTTCAAAGGGACCCGGGGCTCCAGATGCTGCTGCTCCAGGCCCCTTTGAAGCACTGGGCCCTTGTGCAGTTGATCCCTTTCTCCCCCATCAGTGAGCCCAAGTGCAGGAACATTATATAGAAAAGTGTCTGTGTGTAAATATTCAAACTGCCAGGCACATGGCTAAAACATCTGAACTTTAAATCTTCAAACATAACACATGAGGCCAGATGTTTACAAGAAATGAAAGGGCAGTAAACTCTGGTGGGGAGAGGAATGTAACAATGAAAATATATTTGCTTGTGTGTGCTGTTGAAAATTTCCCTTAGGAAAAATTTTAGTTATGTAATTGCCTTCACCACTATGGAGTTGCACAATTGGAGTCCAGTCCTGCTAATTGCTACATAACTGCTGTCTGGTGCTGAGCACTCTCAAATCCCTCAGACTTCAATGTGTGTTGAGTGCTTAGTGCTTCTCATATTTCAGGGGTCAGCTCCTGTCCTACCCCCACTCCCCTCACCATTTGAAGTTAATGATAGTGCCCTATTGACATCAGTGGAAGCCAGGATTTCAACCAAGGTTGTGTTCACACTAGAGGAAAATATCAGCTTGGAACCGAGACCAGTTCTGGGAAGTTTCAGCTAAATAGGAAACTGAGAGAAAAATATGGAAAAGAAAAAAGGGAATTAATCTAGAAGTGGTATAGTAACTCTTGTATTAATTTAGATGGAATAAATGTGCCAACACTGTTAACATAAACCAATTGCTGTCCAACATTAAAGAGTGTTAAACAAGATCTGGGGTTTGGTATAGAGCAGCAATGGGCAACGTAGGCTAATGAGTGAGCCACATGAGTGGCCCTCCTTTGCCTTAGTGGGCTGCAAGATTGTTGTAACAAAGATGGTCTCCTAGGATATGGTAGTTTTGCTAACTGCATTTGCATACCTATAATTTGCAGAATGTGCCAATTTAACCATAGCAGCACTTTGATGGGATGCAGAGGGAGCACACAGCAAGCACCTTACTTGATGTGCCCTTGCTTTATGCATGTGTCACTTTAGTAGTACTGGTAGTGGAAAAACTATGCATACAAAACCCAGCAGAATCTGGCAACCCTGAGCATAGGCAATAGGGATGCTAAGTAGCAATTACTTTGCTAGTCAAGTAGTGGATGGAATTTCCATCGACTACTCGACTAGTTGATAAGCACTTTCGCATTCTGCCTTTGAAATGTACAAGAGCCCCAGTGGGATCACTTGTGCATTTCAAACTTGGAATGCCACGTGGAGCCCAGGGCTAGCGAGAAATCCTGCTGACTCTGGACTCCATGCTGCACTTCCTCTTTGAAATGCACAAGAGCCCCCGTTGGGGACTCTTGTATATTTCAAAGCTGGCGAGTCTGGGGTCAGCTGAAGAGTCCCCAGCTGATCGCAGGCTCCAAGCAGTGCTGCCACTTTGAAGTGCTGCATGGAGTCCCCAACTGACCTGGGACTCAGTGCGGCATTTCAAAGTGGCAGCGCCGCTTGGAGCCCAGGACTCCCCAGCTGACCCCAGGTTCCAAGCAGCGCTGCTGCTTTGAAACGCCGAGTGGAAGGGCTCGACGTGGCATTTCAAAGCGGCAGCATGCGTGGAGCCCAGGATCAGCTGGGGACTCCCCAGCTGACCCAAGGCACTGCCGCTTTGAAATGCCATGCAGAGCCTGAAGCCAGGCTCTGTGTGATGCTACTGTTTTTAAGAACCCCCTTTTTCCCCCCCTCCCTTGCTGCCTCTATATAATAGAGGCACGAAGGGGCAGGGAGTGACCAGTCAACTATGCTGTCAACTATTTGCTTATCGGATAGTCGACTAGTCCTTTACATACTTAGTAGGCAATGGTCAACAAAATGCTTCACGGGCAGCACATAAAACCCTAATGGACCACATATGGCCTGTGGGTGACAGGTTGCCCATGATTGGTATAGAGAGACCTCAACCTGCTTCATACCATGGCAAACATACTGTTAACTTTAACTTTTTATGTATTTGAAAGGTGAAATATTAAATATATCTCCCATTTTAACAACAAACATTTTTTTTCCCCACCAATGAAAGCAAGGCCTGTGGGGTCAGATCCAAATCCCACTGAAGGCAAAGACATGTCAGCTGGGGATAATGGAGTGCCCCTAGGATGAATGTTTGTTGTTTAAATGGATGACTTCAGTCTCAGGATCTGTCAATCCTGTACCTTTCAGAAGCATTACATGCACACAAATGCATATTTTGAAGACCTAAGGCCAAATTCTGATCTGGATTTTAGCGGTGTAAATCTGGACTAATTCAACTGTGTAACCAATAGCTACCTATAGTGCAATGAGCAAAGCAGGAAGTGTAGGGATAACATGACCCAGCAAATAAAACACTGGCAAACCACATTGTGTAGAAGGCAGATGTCACTGTGACTTTGCTTGATCCCCGCAATATAAAAGTGGTATTTGTCAGTCAAATAACTTCAAACAATAATGTGCAATCAATGGCTGAGAAATCCTGTGAGCTATTTGCTTAGTTTGTTGCCTCTAGGAGCAGCAGTAAATATGGTATTGTTAATTTCAGCACAATGACACCAATAAAGTCCATTTGTTTTATTCCCAGTTCCTACCAGGTAACCTTGGGCTGTTTATATCTATGCCATGAGATTTGTTTGGGTACTCCTTTCAATATGTCTGCAACAGTTTAAGCAGATGATAGAAATTGGTGTGGGAGGAGAAGCAAAGAGATGTACCAGATAACACAATAGTTTTTCCCACACTATTGTGCATGCAACAATCCGTGTGCAGTGCACCATTCTGTCTATCTACCTTCACCTCCTGCACTGGAAAACCCAACAGGAAGTCTTTCAGGTTCCAGGGTAGAGCACTGCAGCACCCCCTAGTGTACAGATGACACTGATGGCCTGATTTTTTTCATAGCTGTGTGGCAGAGACAGTATCTCGTGAAGCCAATAAGATCAGTAGATGTTCATCTCCTCTGCAAAGCAAGTCACATTAACATCTGTTGCACGTCTCCTTTGGAAGCTTGCCCTGCTCTGCGTTCTGAGTTAGAGAAATCAGAACTCTCCTGCTACCCACAGCAGAAATTTCCAGATGGATCAGAACAGAGATTAATCTGGGTTGAAGATTAAAAGATGGTGTCCCAGCACCAAATCCTTTCAGACTAACGTTCACTGCTCTGGTATCAAGTAATGGTGTCAACAGACAAAAGACTGACGGATCAGACTCTCACACCAAAGGGGAATGGCTCTAATCATTTTCAGTCCAGAAAAACTGACCATAGCAGTTTCTGCATTATCTGCTAGGTCTGTTCCCACTCCTGTCCCTCCACAGATGTGTGTACACAGCAGAACAAGAGTGGCTTCAAAAAGCGAAGGGAGCTGAGACATGGGGAGCTAACATGAGGAACTCTTACTCCCTTGTGCACCTGTGAAGCTGAAAGAACCCATCATTCCCAGCATGGAGAGTGGTTTTGTAGTGACAAGTCCACCAGAGAAGCCTTCCACACTGGGCAAGGTGCCCACAATGGATGCTCCACTTCCGAGGCTGAGTAGCCACCCTGTGGCAGTGGCACGTTCAGTTTTTTACATTGCCCAGACTTTTATTCAGGGTTACAGCATGATGATAGGGTGTGGCCCTATGGAACTACTGTTTGTAAAGAGCTTTGAAAATATGAGGTGCTCTATAATTACTCAATATTATTAACAATAATGACCTAGGTTATAGAATCATAGAATACTAGGACTGGAAGGGACCTCGAGAGGTCATCGAGTCCAGTCCCCTGCCCTCATGCCAGGACCAAATACTGACTAGACCATCCCTGATAGACATTTATCTAACCTACTCTTAAATATCTCCAGAGATGGAGATTCCACAACCGCCCTGGGCAATTTATTCCAGTGTCTGACTACCCTGACAGTTAGGAACTTTTTCCTAATGTCCAACCTGAACCTCCCTTGCTGCAGTTTAAGCCCATTGCTTCTTGTTCTCAGAGGCCAAGATGAACAAGTTTTCTCCCTCCTCCTTATGACATCCTTTTAGATATCTAAAAACTGCTATCATGTCCCCCCTCAATCTTCTCTTCTAAAGTAAACAAACCCAATTCCTTCAGTCTTCCCTCATAGGTCACGTTCTCTAGACCTT
>JANRFK010004440.1:26555181-26567909 GCA_030068395.1 Apalone spinifera | reverse complement strand
TTGTGCAAGAGAGCATCCACACTGCATGGACACTCTTGTGCAAGAAAGCTCTGAATGCCATTCACAGAATGGCCATCAGAACACCTGTCCTTTTTCCCATAGGGGTTTCTTGAGCAAGAAACCCCTCTGGAGTGTCCACACTCTATCTTCTTGCACAGTAGCTGCAGCACTAATAGCAGTTATACCTCAGAAGAGGAGGCTTACCTACGGCAGAAAAAGCCCTCTGTTTTGCGCAATTAAATGGACAGTTAGAGCTCATTTGAGATGTGGATGCTCCGCAGATTTTTGCACAAAAACCTTGTAGTATAGACGTAGCCCTATTGTATAATTAATAATCCTAAAATTACAAATTCCCAAATTTGTAGGGAACCCAGAGCTATTTTGCACCTTAACTAGAAGTATAGTTTTATCAAATACAATGAGATGAGTCAGCAGTAGCATACAATATTATACAATTATGTGTATATAAAATTCCATAGTTCAGTGTACAATAACTTTCCAAGATTTTACACCCTCTCACATACAGTGGAAGCAGCATCAGACCTAATGATTCATAACATGTATTAAAAACATAGGCCTTTGTTCACAGCTCACTTAGATTGTCAGTGTAAATCTGTAGTAACTCCACTGAAGTCAGAGGGAAACCATGACTATGAAACTGGTGTAAATGAGTGAAGAATCAGGCCCTTGTTAAATATAAATAGGCTTGCAATGATTAGATTTTTGTCAATAAACATCAATTTCTAGTTACATACACAAACTGACCAAAAATATTTTTGTCAATGATATTTGAAATGTACAGCTAGGTAAAGTAAGAAAAATGCTTCTTGAGAGCCTATTTACAGTCTGTCTTAAGGCTATTTATTTTGTGTATTTTGAATGTGATTGTGACAATTTGTGCTTTTTTAATCATTAACTTTTTTGAATCTCGACATCTACTGGCATTGAATTGTCTGAATCCCCTTCCCTCTCCTGCTCCCTCACAATTTCCACAACTCTAAAATGTTAAATTGATAAAACATATTTTAAGCCTTTTAAAATGTTTATTCTCTATAAATCCAGCCAAAGTGCTGAGCATCTCCTAGAACATGGACTCTGCCTTGAAATCCATTGAACATTGAAGGTGGTGCTCAGAGCCCTGCAGGTTTGTTTCTTCCAGGGTAGCAGTCTAGAAAGGTGAGAAACTGCAGTGGAGGGAATGTCCATCTGTCACAGGCAGTGTTCCCTCTACGCTGTTATGGTAGCACAGCCCTGCAGTTGCTTAATGAGCCCCACCCAGCTTGGGGAGGGGATGTGTCCCTACGGGCTAGGGGAGGCTCGCTGCTCTGTCCTCAGGAGGGAGCTGCTGCTGTTTCTAAGGGAGAAGTGCCTGTACCCCTGCCAGGCAGCTCCGTGTGCAAGTCCTGAGCCCCAGGCTGGGTGGGGCTCATTGAGCAGCTGAAGGGGCTGTGCTGCTGCACAGCTTAGAGGGAACACTGGTCATAGGGCTGGTGGTCTGGTTTCTGTGATAGTACAGGTTGAACCTCTGTAAACTGGATCCCTCTGGTTCAGCAACATCCATGGTCCAGCAGGACCACAGATTTTCTTGGACCAGAGAGCCCTAGTGGCAGGAGGGCCAGTGTCTGGGGGTGCATCTACACAGCACCCTTACCTCAAAATAAGCTACGCAATTTGCATGGTGCAAATTGCTTAGCTTTTTTCAAGCTTATTTCAAAATAACTTATCGTCTGTTATAGTCCACACAGCACCACATTTTGAAATAAATTACTATTCTGAAACATCCCTAATCCCTTGTGCAATGAGGTTTACAGGGACATCAGAATAGCAAGCCCATTATATTTTGATATAACAGGCTTGCTCTTAAGATGCAGAGTAGCTATTTGGGGGTATTGGAGTTTTGACCAGGACCAGGACCAGTCCCAAGAGTGCCAGACCAGGGATGTCCAACCTGTAACATTCAAAAGTCCAAGCCACAACTGAGACTGCAGCAAAAGCATAACTAGACCAAGTCCTTTCCACAGAGACTTTACAATCTAAGACTACTTGCAAAATAGTTCATATTTTTATATCACCTGTCTATCTAAAAATATACAGTCTATTTTCCTGTGTTTATGTGAATGACTATCAGTTCTCCCATAGTGCTGCATAACCTAACCATCCCTCATGGGCTGGTTTGTTTGTTTTTGTTTTTGTTTTTAAATTGAGGCTTCATAGCAGAAGTGGGTGTTGCAGTGAGATTTAAAAGAGGGAAAAGCAGCTTTATGAATGAGTTCAGGGTGGGTGTTATTGGGAAGTAGCAGGGAGACAGTACAGATGGTAGGGTAAGAGGCAATGGATTCAAACTACAATGCAGCAGATTTAATTGAGATCTCAGGAGAAAACTATGAGGCTACGTCTACACTGGCATGATTTTCCAGAAATGCTTTTAATGGAAAAGTTTTCCATTAAAAGCATTTTCGGAAAAAGAGCGTCTAGATTGGCACGGACACTTTTCCGCAAAAGCACTTTTTGCGGAAAAGCGTCCGTGCCAATCTAGACGTGCTTTTGCACAAAAAAGCCCCAATCGCCAGTTTCGCGATCGGGGCTTTTTTGCGCAAAACAATGCCGTCCTGTCTACACTGGCCCTTTTGCGCAAATGATTTGCGCAAATGAGACTTTTGCCCAAACGGGAAGGGCAAAGTATTTCCGCAAGCAGCACTGATTTCCTACAGTAGGAAGTCAGTGTTCTTGCGGAAATTCAAGCAGCCAGTGTAGACAGCTGGCCAGTTTTTGCGGAAAAGCGGCTGATTTTCCACAAAAACTGGCCAGTCTAGACACAGCCTGACTGTAAAAACAGTAGGACAAGGGAACAGGCTACCTAGGGAGGTTATGGAAGCTCCTTCACTGGATGTTTTCAATAGGAGGCTGGAGAGCCAGCTTCTCGTGGATGGCTTAGACACAAGAAATCCCACATCCTGGCAAGAGGACTAGACTAGAATGACCCTTACAGTGCCTTCTATGTCTATGATCACGGCACAAGTGGTGAAACAGTGGACAGGGCTGCTGGTATTAGTGGAGAAGAGGGCAGGAGACGACAACACAGTAAGCAAAGAGCAGATGAGTATGAACAGGCGGGGTTGTGGCAAGGATGTGATAGAAAAAGAGGATCCAGTAGGAACATTCATAGCAGAATGATGATGCCAATCAGATCAGGCTTGGAAGATGAGCTCAGAAGCTGCATTTTCGTTATAGGCTTGTGGGCAGACAGGGTGTAAAGGAGCCTATTGCCCTGGGGCCCAGTGATTCACAGGGGCCGGGGCTCTAGCCTGGAGCCCCAAGTCCTTTAAATTGCTGCTGGAGCATCACTGAAGTGCTCTGTGTGGCTCTTAGGGATACCTGAGGAGGTGGGGGCACCATGCAGTGTGTTCCATGCAGTGCTGGGGGCAGGAGCCACCATTGTCTGTGTGTATCAAGGGCTGCCCCCAGCCCTGCCCCTTCCATGAGCATGGTGCCTGGGGCCTGGCATGGCTGCCAAGAGAGCGGGGAGCATTAAAACTAGAGAGGAAGTGGTAGATGGGGGGATGAGGATGAGGACCTAGGTAAGGGTTTTGGAACATGGGCAGACTTTAGAATTTTAGGGGAGGAAGAACTGGTAAGATCTGAATACAGCACGAATGCATGAGGAAAGGGAGGAGAATGTCGGATGCTGCTAGGTTATGTGCCTGAGCAATAGGCAGGCTGGTGATATTGTTAGCTCTGACAAAATCGGAGTAAGCAGAGAAAGGTGAGAGCCATTTAGTTTTGGGGCATTAGTTGTGACCCTTCACTTTGAGGGTGGTCTATGGGGGGAGGTACAAAAAAATATACACAGCACAGTGGAGAATAGCGGTTTGCTAACTTCTCACTTGCAAACCAATTTGCGGGGGGGGAGGGGGGGAGGGAAGGTGTGCTCCCTCTGCATCCAATCAAAGCACTGCTACTGTTCAATTGGCACACCCCACAAATTCTAGGTACACAAGCACAGTCACCAAAACCATCCTATTCTGAGATAATCTTGTGGCCCACTCACTAGCCTAGGTTGCCCGTTGCGGCTACGTATCTTCCAGCTGGCAGACATTACAGTTGCCTTAGAGAGTGGGATCAGCTCTAAGAAAAAATGAAAAATAAGAAACGTGACGATTGCCATCTTGCCTGACATACTAGGGACGGTACTGAGGACCTCTGGAGCCAAAAGCATGCATCTCTATTGCTTGAGCTAAGGTTCAACCACACAAGTTGCCATCCGTGAAGCAACTTGCATCCTCTGTAGTTCAGGCACAGAAGGGAATGAATAACATACAATGACCAATGCAAGAGTGACACCCTCTGAAGTAGGGATACCACCTCTCTCATTGACTTGATCATCTTAAGACTTCCTTTATCTTAGGAGGCAGATCAACTGCCCACAAAGAATTGAAGACACCTAAGACATCAGCCAGGAGATGGAGAACTTCAATAACGGGCTAAGTCTGCTCAGATCATCTAGCACTTGTCAGATTCAGACATCACCCAGTTTGTTTCCTGTCTTCTGTTATCTTCCCCACCTTACTCCTTATCCCACATTCCTCATGCATGGCTTGAGTTAAGATTTTTGTGCTTGTGTTTTTTATTAATGTATCAAAATAGTTTCACAGCTTGAAAATCTGTGAGAATCTATTATTTACTTCAGATGTTTGCATAATTTTCAACTCTAGGATAATGCTGCTCAGTTACCCCAGTATAGATCTGGAGTCACTTTAATGCAATCAGTTGTTTCTCTGGCTTTTTACTAAAGCACACTCAGATTAAAATTTGGCTCCTGAGTTGGAAGTTAGGATTAAAAACCACAACCCTCCATATCAAATTCAGTTTACAACATCTTAGCTAAGACAGAATGCAGCAGATGAGGTTTCCAACTACAAATCTAAGGCGATAGGAAGTTACAGTTCTGAATAGCGTTGTCTGGACTGTCTATCAACATGTTACTACTACACATAGGTAGAGTCCTGCGCAGATATAAAATTTGTATCCGCATCCAGATCTGTATCCACAAAAATGAGCCCTGGATACCTGCATCCAAATCCACAGATGTGGATACCAGAAGATATCTTCGGATTTGCAGCGCTGTACACACAGGGGAGCTAAGTCATCCACAACATTGAATGGAAAACTTATATATTAAAAGATAATGTATTAAAAAAGCAGACACGCATTTTTAAAGTTGAAGAGGGATCAAGTTAAATCCAAAACTAAAATGACTAAGCCATATTCTGATCTCTCACACAGGTTTGATATAGGAGTAAATCTATTGAGTCAGATTCTGATCTCACACTGGCTCATTGGCTCCAGATTACTCTGCCAAAGTAAACTAGTTTAGAATCTGGTCTTGTGCTTCAAAATATCACTAGAAAGTGGGAAAGAATGTATTTTTCTCCTCTTCTGCCCTGTAATTCCTTCTGTCTAGCTGCCAGCTGTAATAGTATTTAAATTCCAGGCTGTTAGGCTAGTTGATGCTACACTTTGAGATCATAGACACATGAGAATGTGTGAACCTAAAGGCTGTTGTCTCTGTTCCAAAATAAACATTAGTGTGTTTGCTATTGATACTGGGCCCAGTATATATGTTAAAATAATACAACATGGCAAAGCGTAAAAGCATCAAGAAGAACAAAGGGGATAGAACAAGATCATCCTGAAGGACAGGGCAATAAATGTAGTGAAGAATTAAACTGTACAATTGGCATTGTGTGCTATAAAGTTGACTTGCAGATTAAAGTTTCTGCTGACTAGGTTTGGAATAGTTGAGAGAGGTTAATTATAAAACAAAGGCAACTCACAAGATTAATTACTACAGATTGAACCTCTCAAATCCAGAATTCTCTTCGTCCCGAAACATCCTTCATCCACAAAGATTTGTTAGCCGCATGTCCACTTTTCGTGGATGTGACTAAAAGTTTCCCGCAGTGCCATAAAGTTTGTTTACAGCCACCAATCCTAACTCTGTGTTTTATGCTGTTATTTAGCTCTAATTTACCCCCAAATGTCCTCTAACAGCCCATTAAGCAGTGGAAGTGCTGGTAATGCTCCTAGACAATACTGACCTCCTATGGTCTGGAAAATTCTCTCATTTGGAACCAGTCAGTTCTGGAGGGTGCTGGACTACAGAGATTTAACCTGTAGGACAAGGATGAAGTTAAACTCAATTAAGTAAAAGCAAAACCTGTCTCTGTCCTGTAACTTCTGTTGTAAACAGGGACTCCAGTTGGGACATACAACTGTTCGGTTAAATCAGGCTCAAAAAGCCAATGAGTTTTTGAGTTATTTCCTTTCCAGTAGATGAGAAGCTGAAGGTTGCATACTTGTGCTGACCTGAAGTTCCTCTTCACACCGCTATAGTTTATGGTGAGGCCAGTGTCTGACCTTACCAGATTCTCGCTCTACTAATCAATAGAGAAGGCACTGAGGGATGACTCTCTTTAAGTAAAGGGGGTCTCCATATGGTTCATGACGGTGGCATGGCCTCATATTTTTATACCATCTATGCTGCAGGTCTTTTCATAATGGATCTGTGAAGTTCTAAATATAAAAAATGGAAGTGGTAGATGTTAACAATGGTCTTGTATTACAGAAGGCTTGGTTTGACGTCCCAGACTTGAGTCTGAAGTGAGAAAGTTTGATGGCTGTCATCCTACGTATCTGGGGCATATCACCAAACAAACTCTAAGCATATGACAATTTAACATGGTTGCTGGCCTCTGATAGACCCAGACTTGAATAGCAGGCAGTTCTGCAGGGCTGGAGCGAGATGTATTGGCAGAGCGATGTGTGGGAGGTGTGCTTAGCACCAGAGGTGGCCCTAGACTAGCTGCCAGCAACTGGTGCCCTAGGCGAACCATGCAATCAGCGCCCCCACCTCCAAACCCCTCAATGATATTGTGCCACCATTTGGCGCCCCATTTAATTTGGTGCCCTAGGCAACTGCCTGGTTTGCCTATATGGACGGGCCATCCCTGCTTAGCACATACCCACCTATAAGTCTAGCTAAATGCAATCCTATCAATCATACGCTCTGTCAAAAACTAAGACCCTGACTCTGCAAAGTAGATTCATAGATACCAAGGCTAGAAAGGACCATTGTGGCTGAGCCCCTTTATAATACAAGCCATACAGCTTCCCCCAAAAAATTCCTTGAGCAGATGTTTCAGAAAAACGTCCAATCTTGATTTAAAAATTGTCTGTGATGGAGAATCCACCATGATCTTTATTAACTGTTGGACCAAAATATGTTTTTGGCCATTTGAGAAAATACCTTATATTTCCTGTCTAGATTTGTATAGCTTCAATTTCTTACCATTGGATCATGTTATACCTTTGTCTGTTAGGCTGAAGGAGCCTTTATTAGATATTTAGTCTCCATGTAGACACTTGTAGATTATAATAGTCATTTCCTAACCTGTTCTTTAAGATAAGTAGATTAATTTCTTTGTCTGGTCCTTCTTGTGGCTCTTCTCTGAACCCTCTCCAATTTATCAACATCTTATTTGAACTGTGGGCACCAGAGCTGGATGTGGTATTCCAGCAACAAATAACCCCTCCACTCCTATGTGAAATTCCCCTGTTCATGAATCCCAGGATTGTATTGGTGTTTTTTTCCATAGTGTCATACTGGGAACTTATGTACCACTGATTATCCACCACCATCCCCAATTCTTTTCAATCACTGCTTCCTAGCATGTGAGTCATTATGGGATTATACATGTGCTTAAAGCTAAGCAGATGCTTCAGTACTTCATCAAATGAGGGTTTTAGTGGTCCCTCTAATTTTTTCCATCCATGGATGGAATAAATTTTGTTATATGTACTGAGGCATGTGTGGATGTGCACCGCCAGTTGAAACACATGTTGCCAGATATGGGCGTTATGGGCTCTCTGCTAATCATCTGGGTGGCATTTGAATTTCTCCTGGGTAGCTGCCCAAGCTCTCAGTTTACAGCAAACACTGGTCTTAGTTCTCATATGTGAATACTGAAAGTGATGTGTGGTAGTTTATTATAAGTGTATCCTGATGCATATTTATAGCAAACAATATCTCATGTAATAATATATCCACTGCATTGTAAACTGAGAAACCAGCACCGGTGGTTAGTCTAGACTAATTCTGACAGGTGGTTGTCCAACCTGGTTTTAAAGCCTCCAGTTAAGGGTGTTTCACAACTTCCCTTGGAATCCTATTCCTATAACTACCCTTAGGCTGTGTCTACACTGGCCGCTCTTGCACAAAAACTTGCTGCCTGTCTACACTGGCCGCGTGTTCTTGCGCAAGTAAACTGACATTCTAATGTATGAAATCAGAGCTTCTTGCGCCAGAACTCAGATGCTTCCGCTCAGGAATAAGCCCTTTTGTGCAACTGTTCTTGCGCAAGAGGCCAGTGTAGACAGGCAACATGAATTTCTTGCACAAGAAAGCCCTATGGTTAAAATGGCCATCAGAGCTTTCTTGCACAAGAAAGCGTTTACACTGGCATGGATGCTCTTGCGCAAAAGCACATGCCAGTGTAGACACTCTCTTCTGGAAGAGTTTTTGCACAAGAAGCTGCCAGTGTAGACGTAGCCTTATAGTTTGGAAGATTTTCCAAATATCTAACCTAAATCTTCACTGCTGCAAATTAAACCCATTACTTCTTATCCTACCTGCAGTGGTCATGGAAACCGATTGATCACTCTCCTCTTTATAACAGCCCTTAACATATTTGAAGACTGTTACCAAGTCCCCATTTCAGCTTTCTTTACTCAAGACTAAACATACCCAGCTTTTTAAAATCTTTCCTCCTAGATCAGGTAATTGCTGCTTTTGGCCAAGCTCTATTCTCCGAGTGCCTGCTCCCTGAAATAATTAACTCAATCCCTCGCTGCTAAATTTGACTCTCCCTCCAAAGTGTCTCATGGGTTAATTTTCTTTGGATTCAGTTTGGAGTCGTTTTTGAGCCATCATCAGGCTGACATATCAGGCAGGAAGATTTATGGCACAAATTTCTAAAAAGGTCACATAGCAGATCACCAAATCCCACTCACTTCACAGACTGGAATGGGGCACATCTGACCGCGCACAGTGCAAAACGCACCGGTGCCAGTTGTTAGACTAAACATTAGTAGCATGTGCTTTAAAGCCTTGTCTTCAGTCTCCAGTGAGCATTTATTGCCTTACTGCCACCTGCTTTACCAGGTGATTCTGTTTATTTCCTTTCGGTCATTCCCTTGCAGCCGTTGGGGGGAGGGGTCTATCCATTTCTATTTTTAGATTGTACAGTTCTTGCAAACAAAGTTCAGATGTGCTGTTGTGCACTCATTGCCCTATCAAAACTATTTACATCAGCTCCAAATTAGTGGTTAAAGAACATTTTGAAAATGTACCTTAGTCATAATTATTGGATGTTAATTTGGCATTAAATAGGTTTGCATGGAGACGTTCCAAGTTTTTCCAATGTTAAAACGATCATGTTCAGCAGCATATTGACAACAGGTGTCCTGTTTTTGCCAATAGTTGTCCTAAGTTTACTGCCAAACGGTGGTGTTTGCCAACATACCACAAGTGTTATGGTTGGCTATTTTAAGACTGTATTTGTAATGGAGTAGAGCCTCTTACAGACGATACCTGGTAGCGTCGGATGGAAACTGCACATATAACATATATAGCAGTGAAGGGCACTCAGTAAAGCTCTTGTTAGGAACATAAGGATACAGGAATTGCCATTTCTGAGCACAGTAAGTAGCCATCAGTTTAAGCACCCCACTCGGGGCAGTGCTGAATACCAGATACATCAGAGGAAGGTGTCAAATCCTCATAATAGACAACTCTACAATAACAGACCTTGGGGGATGTTTCTTCTTAATCTCTGGCAGTTAGTAGTTGGCTTATGTCCTGAAGCCTGGGGATTGATATCTTACCATATGTTTTAGAAATTTACATCTATTGATCTGTCTATCTGTGACTCCATTTGTTCAAGAACTCTTCCTGAACAGCGAGAGCTGGGGCCACCAAATGTGGTATGCAGCTTCCTCTTATCATAACTTAAAGCAAGGTCAGGGTTTGGTTGTGCCAGGATATTGGGATGGGCGTCGAATTCGATTGTTTCTCATAAAATGGAAAAGGAAGGGTCTGGCGGGAGGGAGTTATACTGCAGAATAACCACGGGGAGGGGGAGGCAGAAAGTGGCCAGAAATGGTGACTGGGACAGCTATAACCCCATTGGGCCAGCAGGGAGGAAGGGTGGAGAAAGGGACAACTATCTACTATGTATTTCAGAGAGTTTGTCTTTGTGTGTCTGTCTCTCCCAGCCAGGGGAAATATATTCTTCTCCCCCCTCTTATCCCCGCTGTGCCTGCTGGAGTTGCAGCAGCCTTGGACAGGCATTCCTCATCTGGCCTTAAACTGTTGTGGTGAGAGAGGGATGTGGTTGTCCTCTCTCCTGGGGGCAGCCTGCCTAGTGAACCCCCTCATACCCAGCTCCACCCCAGAACAATGATTTAAATGGGAAAAATATTTGAATTAAGGACTGAAGCAATGGTGGATAAATCTTCTAGACCCTCACAATGTTTATCCTAGCTAATGCCATTCTGGCTGTTAAAAATATCCATATAAATGTCTGTTTCTCAGATCCCTTCCAGTCTCTTTTTGCTTCAGTGATATCTTGTGGCAGTAAGTCCCACTGAACAGTTTGATGTCTTGCCTTTAATTCCACTGAGTGTCCCTTACTCTTGTGTTATGAGATGTGGAAGCCCAGAAGTGGCCTTGTGGAATTGATTGATCAATATGTCCAGGGAGAAATACGCAGTATACATTGCAACATAAGGCTGGGTGAGTGGCTTTCAAACCCCACTCCAGCCTTGTTACATATTTCCAAATATCGGGTTTCCCAAAGGGGAATAAAACCATTGGTATAGATTGCTGTAATTTTGTGGGGTTTGGCCCCTCCATTCGCCTTCCTTCCCTGGGCTCACCTCCTATCTACTAATAAGGGAACAGCAGGTGACTCCTTGCTGTAGGTCTTATTGTTCTAGTGGAGATGCATAAAATTCTGACAGTTCTTCAGTGACAATAATGATGTCAGTGGAGCTATGCCAATTTGTACTAGCTGAGGATCTGCCCTACTGAGAACATGTATGATACATATATATGGGACAAAATGCCTTTCTGATTACTTCATTTTGAAGTAAACATAATAACGAGTTGGCTGAATTGTGGATAATTTCAGATACATTCAGAATGATTTTTGGGATTTGGTCATTTTTGCCGCATGGTTTTTCCATAATTTAACTTGTTCCCAATAATATTCAGCAGATAATGTTTTCATTTTTCTCCCTGTCATTCATCCAGTGGAATATTGATGTGTGTGCATTTTTTAATTACTCAGCCAGCTATCACAGTAATTTCACATTGGGCTATTATGGAGACTAGCTAATATGAATGCTTCTAGGAGAAAAAGCAAGCTTCATTGGTAACATCCCAGACAATTCTGCCAGTCTCCTGCTCATTATTTTCCTCCATGCTGTTGATTAATGTAATCTTCACAGGAGTTCTTCCAGATAATTTGATTTTCAAAACGCCACAGTGGCAAATAAGGTTTTTGTTCCTTACTTGATCAAACTGTTAGCAAGCATGTCATTTTCAGAATACTGTTCTCTGTTCCTGTCTCTAACCTATTATCATCTTCCATCAAGACAAGAAACCAAGGTGGGATGTAACAAATAAAACACAAATCTATCATCTCTCTGATCTAGGCATTTACAACATCTCAATATGGAGAAAAAAAGTGGTTGGGGCTTACCTGTATAGTATGGCACTAAACAATAGATATGATTGGGTTTGGGACTTTCACAGATACTTTGGCATGGTGCTCTTCAAGGAGTCTTGGCTGTATTCAGGATGCAGCAGTTCACATGTTCTGATTTCCAGCCCTTGCTTTTATAATACTGACTGGCAGCATCAAACCTAGGTCCTCAGTGTATGAGCCGCTACAGCTTGAGCTAAGAGCGAGCTGGCTCTCAGCTAAGGCTGTAGAACAAGGGTCAACAACCTTTCGGACGTGGAGTGCCGAGATTTGACTTATTCAAATCTATGTACGGGTCCGAGTGCCGATGATACTTTTTAAAGTCAATAATAGTCCTACTTACAGCAGCTTCATTAATAAATTAAGATGCAGATCTTAGGTTTTAGTGCAGGGATTGGCAACCTTTCAGAAGTGGTGTACCAAGATTTAACTTATTCACAGATCTGTGTGCTGGATGAAGGAGCAGGGAGGGGAGGCAAGGGCAGGTTGGATATGGTGACCTTATTTTCTGAACCAGCTGCAGCTAAGGAGAACGGTTTAATTTAAATTATGTAACAGATTAAATGTTTTAACTTTCTCATGTTAGTTTATCAAAAATCATTTTAAATAAAGTAAAATATTATGTCCAACACAAAAGGTTTCAATGTTTTCTTTATTTATGGCAGAGGTGGGGAACTTTTTTGGGTTGGGGTCACTGACCCACAGAAAAATCAGTTGGGGACCACACAAGCGAGAAGCAAAAAAACTCCTCCAAAAACCCCCAACACTCACTGATGTGGCCCCAACGGAGGCACATCACTCCTCTGGTGCTTCTCCCTCATGGGTTGAGGGGAAACGAAGGGAAGGAACGGACTGAGGTTCAGGGCTTCCCATAGACCAGATTTACTTTTCTGGGGTTCTGGA
>JANRFK010004440.1:26541819-26553363 GCA_030068395.1 Apalone spinifera | reverse complement strand
GAGTAAAGGGAGTAGTTGCCCTGGGGCTCAGCAATTCAAAAGGGCTCTGGGCTCTTTGCAAAACTGCAGCAGCAGCGGCATTTGGAGCCACGGGTACTTTTAAATGGCTGCTAGAGACCTGGGCAGCATACTCCAGGCAGGGCTAAGTGCTGGTTGGGTGGAGGTGCATGGCATGGTCAGGGCAGTGCTGAGGAATGGTTGCCCCTGCCCTCTTCCATCTGAGGCCACGCTCCCCCCAGGATTACAATGCAATGTGGAAGCATGGCTTAGAAACACCAAGCCCACAGGCCTGGGGTTCACAGATGTGGAGTTAGTTTGCAGTGTAGACATACCCTCAATTATTTGTTAGACTGGAACCTTAAATATCACCAGCTGGAGAGAGGCAGAGACAAAGGAGAAAAGAAATCTCTAGCTGAGATTTGCAAAGCATTGGAGCCACAATGAGGTGGAGAGAGATTATCATGCTACATAGGCCCTGATTTACTTTATAGACACATGAACTTTAGGGGTACTGTAGAGTTGCAGAGCTGAGGGGCACTTTAGGAGGAACTATGCCTCAGGAAAGCACAGTGGGTACGTCTTTCACCAGGCATACCGGAGCATTCGACAAAGGCTTCCCTTGTCGACCGCGCCGCGTCTAGACTGCTGTGCTGTGCCGGATCAGCTGATCGTCAGCACAGCACGGTGGCCATTTTTATTGTAATGAAGCAGGGATTATTTAAATCCCTGCTTCTTTGACTATGCCGAGTAAACTATTTTACATGGCTCCGTCAACAGAGCCACGTAGTCTAGACGTACCCAGTGCCTCCTGGAGCTACCTGGAAGGCAAAGGGAGTGCAGCTGTTGCATCACCCTTCAAGAGGCTACACCATGTGCTGTCCTCCACTGCTGGCTACCCATTTGGGTTGGCTCAGACTAAGAGGCACTGGTCCTCCATAGAATTGTTTTGTTCAGGCGAGTGCAAAGATTGTGCTCATGTCTGGCCCCATGTGGGTGGGGAGGATGTTTCACAGGCTCCTTGCGCCATTTCCCATACTTTACATCCATGCAGGAGCCTGTGTCATCTGACCACATGTTAGCTCTAGAATCCTACAGATGAAGTGCTGTAGATTCCAAGCATTCCAAAGCAGCTTCATTCTTGTTTTCATGCCTATCTCAGCCTAAGGAAGAACTGTATATTACTACTAATAAAAACCATCTCAGTTTGCAAATGGGTCCCTCGCTTAATTGACGAATGGCTACAGAGCTGGGTTTGATTCAGTGTCTGCAAAGAAACAAACAAATCAACACAGGAAAAAACCCTTAACACCTTCAAAACCAAAATAAAATACTGATTAACCACTACCTACAAAGTGCCTGTGACATTTGCTGCAGAACTTCTTTTCTAAGCAGTCCTGTTATGTATTCTTTTATAATGGTAGCATTCTTCTAAGGGCTTGTCTGTCTCATAAGGGCTTGCTTGGAATAACCACTACAGACTAGTACTGCTGAATAGCTAGTCCACACTAGTTTAGTGCAGAATAAGTGTCCACATAAAGATATAGTACAGTACAACTAATACACTCTCGCCATTTCTAAATAATTTCACAGTGAAGTCCCCATGTAGATAAGCTCTAAGCAGAGTTGGGGCTCAGACCAAACCCATGGATCCAAATTTTCCTGAATTTTGGAAAAAGTGTGGATCAAATTCAAATGCTAAATTTTTTGGCTCATGTCTACACAGTGCTAATGTAGATAAAGTCTCACTTTCATTTATAAAAATATTCCTCCTATTCAGTTTCTTTATTGGGCTAACCATTGATCTCAGTGGCGTTATATCAGCAGAGAATTCAGCCATTGATTTTCTCTAGCACTCTGTTTTAATGTTCCTTTCTCTACCGCACCTCCACTAGCAAGGGAATTGGACATTAGAAAAAGAGTTGGGAACCTGGGTTCTATTCCAACTATGCCAGCTGTGGGAATTTGTGCAGTCACATCACCTTTTAGTATTTCAGCTTCCCCATCTGTAAAATGGGGATTATGAGATCTTCTTTTGTAAGGTGCTTAGAGATCAATGGTGAAAAGCATTTTATAAGAATTAGGTCAGAGTCATAATATTGGTCATTACCTAGATGTGCTAACGTAGATTCCTTCAGCTACCTGACACTCAGAGATCAATAGAAGCACATGCTAGGAATATATCTTGAGCAGCAGGGTGGAAAGGGGTGTGTGTATGTGTGTGGAGGGAGTGGAGTTGTGAAGGCTAACACATTTTTGTGTGTGTGAATAGTATTGCCCATAAGTGTGAGAGAACAACAGGTATCTCATGCATTCAAGCTGAAGAAGAACCACTGAAGCAATGGGGAGCAGAATTCAGTGCTAGGCAAACTTCGCCATGGAGATCAGAGACACTATCTTACCTAGACACACATTTGACAGTCCAACACCTTAGCAGAAAACTCTTGTGTGGCAGTTTCATAACTTGTAAGAGCACAGTCTTGCAATGGGCCGAGCACCTCTGGAGAGCTACTAAGTACCATCTCCCATTGATTTCTCTAATACCCAGGATATGCTCTGCATCTTGAAGGTCAGGCACTAGGTAATAAGTAGGCTGAGAGCTTCCCAAACTCATTTCACTTGTGAATATTGTCACCTTTCCAACCAGGTCTCCAGAGGCAAAAGTAATTAATTCATTCTGTGGTCACTCTCCTCCCTGCCCCCAAACCTGAGCACATGTTCTCCTTCCCATAAGCACTGCTGCTAATGGCATTGAAAACTGGTGTCAGTGGAGGAGGGTCTGAGTTGAACTCATTTTCTCTGTGTGCATTTTTCCTGAACTGAGATTTTCTGCATCTCCTTGCTAGCTGAACAGAGCTGACGTGTTCTGTAACAACTTATCCCAAAATAAGTGTGGGTTTTGAAAACAATCAGGAGAAATCTTTGGATTGCCTTAATAGGTCACGTGCAGAAAACCATAAAGTCTGTGCAAACTGATGTCTTCTAAATCTTTTCACCCAGGGTTTTTAATGTGAAATGGTCTTGGATCCTTCCTGAACCATTTCAACTCAGTTAATACATTTATGAGCTGGCTTACAAGAGTACCATGTGAGGGAGGATAAGGAAGCTTCACTAGCCCTCATGCATATCCCACATAAGGGCTGGCAGAATGACACTCCCTGATTACTCCCAGAAGGGTCACAGAGCCCTGGAGTGGGAGGGGAGGCTAGTAAAGAACAGAAGCAGAAATATGACTCCTTTTCTCCTGCACTAACCATCACAACTGGCCAACCGCATTGTGGAAGTATGTTGTATCCCTTAAAGGGGTAGTGCATGCTCCCCAGCATGTAGGGAACTCCCAGACTGACATGGTGTCTCCCATGCTGCTCCTATAGCGGTGCAAATCCTAAAAGGTGCAGCCCAGCCCTAAATGTTTATTACAATTCTATAGCCAGTTGTATGGGACGCATGAGAGCAAGAGCTGTATTGCTGGCACAGGAGACAGGATCAGGCATATGCCAATTGTGGCAACTAAGATGATACTCAATATCCATATTAAAAAGAAAACAGAAAAGATGAAAACTACTTTCCTTAGCAATATAAATCATGCAGTTTAGGCAAATGAGAATACTCTACATTTTAATGTTATACACCAACATTGTTGGCTATTTATGCTGTTTATTTGTACTTTGTTCTGCTTGGGCCTTGACGTTGGACCGAGGAGTTTAATTTGCATTTCTGGATCTGTGAGTTAACACAATGCTGTTCTTTGGGCTTCCAGCCCTGTGGGGAATGTTTAGATTTTTTTTGCCCCTCCCACACTCCAACTGTTTTAACTGACCATTTTTTTTCTGCCACACAAGCATAATTTTGCTCCTAAATGCTTTGATGCTACACCTGTGTCTTTAAGAAATTTCCAAGCTTGCATTCAATGAAATCAGCTTTATCACACAACACTTATTAAACTCACAAGATGCTAGTCAATAGCCAAAGATGTGAAAAAGAACTAAACTGTCTAGGAAACAGAATGGCTGATGTTGAATGTCTATCTGGGCTGTGTTCTGCCCTGTTCAATTGTTACATGTCTGAAGTAATTCCACAGAAATCCCTGATGGAACTGAGACCAGAATTTGGCCGATTTCATTTAGCCAAACTGTTTAATCTCGTAACTTTGTCCCAAAGGAACGAGATTAAAGTCACATTGTGTTAATGCTTTTGTTACTGAACAACCTGACACTCACTTGTTCTCTTTAACCACATAAACAATTGATAACTTTTGCTTTCATAGCTCAGAATTAGAGACTTCTACAGCAGCAAACCCAGATACGCACCTACGTTTAATATTTATAGGAAAGCAATTTGTCTTGCTCCAGTGTGCATCTGTTCTAGATGAGAATTAACTTTGAGTTCCACATAACAAATCTGTAACAGGATCTGGAGTTTGAGCAGTTAAGAACCCACTTTGGTAGAATGACATCATCCCAAATGCTTTGATTGTGATCTGGAAGAAGCAAGTCCGTAATCTGCCCTGTGTGGAAGGACAGGTGTACTGTAAAGAAGTGGCATACCAAAGGGAGGTCAGTGCTTGAGATTGCTTTGGCCCTGTAAGGCAAAGATCACAAGACGTAGGCACACAATCTCTGCCTGGGAGGCAATTTAGAACAGAAGGCTCAGATACCTCAGACTGACTGAAGCGTATGGGATTCTTTAATTGGGCTTGTGACATCTATGTGTTTAACATCTTACCTGTGATTTTTTCAGATACTGCGGGAACATACAAGAGACCCAGCACAAATGTTGTTTCCTTCCTTTTATTATTTCTATTATAGTAGCATCAAGTAAATGTGGGGCCCTGTTGTGCTAGCCACTAGATACGTTAGAGATAATGCCTTTGCTGGGGATTATTGTAATTTATTTGCATCAAAGTAGCAGATAGAGGCTCCAACTGAGCTCAGGCTCCATTTTGCTAGGTTACGTATTGTACAATCTCTATAACAGAAACAGTCCCTGCTCCTAATTGCTTACAATTTAAATAGACAAGATAGGCAAAGGCTGGTTAAGAAAAGAAGTATTCTCATCCCATTTTATAGATAGAGATCAGCGGCACAGAGCTAAAGTGACTCTCTGAGGCAATCTGCGCAGCAGTGAAACTCAGATGTTATGATTTCTAGATATGTACCATCATCAAAAGACCATCTGTCCTCTCCCCACCTTTGACCCCATCCAAAGAGAAAATGGATACTTTTCAAACTGGGATTCAAGGTGTTATACTTATAAAAAGCCATGGGGATCTTTTTCAGGGGGAAAAGGCAATACACCACGTTTCCTGCACCTACAGCATAGAAATCAGCTCACTCACTCACTCATTCACTCACACACACACACACAGGTCCTGCAGATGATCTTATAGTTACCAGTCTATTGTAGCTTGAGTCAATCTAGAAGCCAGTTAGATTGAACACCAGTGAAGAGCTGGGCTCCGTCAATCATAATTTAATGCTCAGAGGTACTGAGGAGTATTTACAGGCCTAAACCCAAAGCTTCATGGCTACACATCCCACTTTTATAGTTGTAAGTTCCAAGTTAGTCTATGGGTTTTGCAGTGTCATGCTGGAGTCATCTAATTGTTAATTGGTGTTTAACCCAAGGCTGCTTCCATTGTCATGTTCCATCAGATCCTGGGAGTGACTGCAGCCGGTTTATCTCATTCACAATCTCGTTCACAGGTGTATGCCTTTGCTTTAGAGCCATCAATTCTGCCACTCTTTGGCCATCTTGAATTTGGCGGACACCTGATTTCACACCTCCTTGTTAACTGTTCTGACCATCTGGTCCTGGAATCCTCTGTCTCTTGTCTTCACATATTCATACATTCCTCACTTACACAATGAACAGTTCACTTCAGAGAAAGCAATTTTTCTGACAAAGGAACAGGCAGGATTTCTTTAGATTTACAAAGTTTAAAAAAATTATTCTAGACACAATTTCTTACTAACTTATAATACCTAATACAAAGTGTATTTAAATACCTAGGATGTACTATAAACAAAGCTTATGAAAAAAAATCTATATACAGTAAAACTCCAATAGTTCAGCATCCAATAGTCCGGTACTCCTGATAGTCCGGCATCAAAATGGCAAGAGCCTAGTGAGTGAGCTTCAGCAAAAAATGAGTCACAAGGTAACAGTGGCCGCAGCTGAACTGAGCAAAAAGGGTAAAAAAAGCTTAAAAAACCTAAAACATTACAGTATACTGTATACAGTATGTACAATAAAAAGGGTTAAGAACACTTTATATACAGTATATAATGTATAAAGTATATATATACCCTGCTTATAATACCTCCTGATAGTCCGGCATATCTGATAATCTAGCACCACCTAAGTCCCATAGGTTCCGGATTATTGGAAGTCTACTGTAACTACATAAAACAAAGCTAAAGCCTATATAACTACTGCTATGTGTCAAACCTACAAAGTTCTTTGGAACAATTATTGACCCGAAACAATAATACAGTGTGGTATAGAACAGTACATCAGAATCTGATCTTGGCGTTTCTGGTAAAAACCCAGAGTCAAGCCACTGTTTTCATTAGGGTGTTTCCAAGTAACACAAAGGGCACAAAGACCAGAATCTAGCAGTGAATATTCCTAACTGGATGACCATATTCTAGCTTTGGGGAACCTTGCCTTAGAAAAGTGGAAATCACATTGCCATAAGAGGGGTTCCGTCACGCAAAGGACATGCAGTGTAATTTCCCAGCAGGGTGATGGTAGAGCATCATTATGATGTTGTTACATGGCATTTTGTTGGTGGCATCTCATCCTTTATTACATTTAAAAGATATTTAAGAAAAGGGGATAAGGACAACGGAATCTATGCTTGAAAGATAACGTGTCTCTCTCACTCTCATCTTGATGTTGCTTGGTCGTGTCAGTTTAATGCCAGGCCCAGACAAAAAATTCCATCAAAACATTTTTTCAGTGGAATGTTGGGTTTCCAGCTCAAAACATTTTCTGAGAAGTGTGTTTACGCCTCAATTTCTCCATCTCCTGTTAAAAATCCAAGCAGCACAACTTTTTGCTTTAGGGTTGCCAAAACCAAATATTTTGGGGTCTTTGGTGGGAGTGTTTACAAAAGTTGAAAATTTTGCATGGGCAAAAGCCCCTTTTTGACCTGTTCCATTTAATACGTAGACTGATCATCTTGGAATTACAGTTTTAAAGTGTGTGAGTTTTGGAACATCAAACAGAATTAACTCCTATGGTGCAACCCCTCCTTCCCTGCCAGCTTCCAAAGCCCTAGTTATATTAAGCAGAGCATATACTGTAGCTAAGGACTCTGGCGACAGCATGTCAGACTTGTACAATTATCTTGCCAGAAGCAAGGGATAGTCTGGGAAACCAGCCAGGAGAAACTTAGAATAAGCAGGGCAAGAGGTATATTGTATAAATGTGAGACTGGTGTGGGATGGTTGGGCATGGACACAGTTGGGCTGGTTTGTGTTCCAACTCCATGACAGCCTCACTTAAGCAACACCAAAGCAAAGCCATTTATAGATGGCAGGGGGTTGTGTAGATCCATGTTAGTTAGTGTGTGTGTGTGGGGGGGGGGAGACCCACACACACGTGAAGCCTGAGAAAGAAAGAGACATGTTGCTTTTGGGCAGGTTAAGATACTTGAATAAGATACTTGGATACATATTTCAGCAATTCTCAAAAAATAAAATAAAATTAAAATTAAAGGATCTGGCTTTCTTCAGTGCTGGTCATATGACTGCATAGTGAGTGGGAGCCAATGTAATATAAAGCAAATGAGTAGGGAAAACACATACCAGAACCAGCAAACCAATTCAATTTATAGCCACATCCCCTTATTTCTGCATCTTTTTTCATGCTAAAATAGGTTTGAATAAACAGAAGCACCAGTTCCAACCTGTCACTAGAATCATTATTGTTATTTATATCTATTTATTATGTATTACATGCCTCTGTAAACACATAGAAGACCCACTCCCTGTTTGGGGCTATGTCTAGACTATGGGATTTTTCCGGGATACCAGAGATATCCCGGAAAAACTCTGCTGCATCCAGAGAACGCGTCTGCTCTTCCACTTTTTTTGCGGAAGAGCAGATATGCTCTTTCGGAAGCCCTGTCTTTCTCCTTCCACGAGGAAGAAAGGCTCTTCCGAAAGAGGAGGCTTTTCCAAAATTTGCAAACCTTTTTCTGATAGATCAGTATAGTGTGGACATAGCCTGGAAGTGCTTATTATATTTCATTCAGGTAAATAAATATGAAGTACAAGACACCAGTACAGTAGGACATTAATGTGAGAGTAACTAGTGTTTTATTTTATCTCATAACAAATGTGTGTGCTTGGCAGTCAGAGGAAGCATGCCTCTCTGATAAACTGTGCCTCAGAATATGTATCTGCATACAGAAAAAACAAGGCACAGAAAAAAGAAAATGTCCTGCAAACCCCTCTGATTTTTTTTTAAACAGCTGAGGATGAAATTCCAAAGTAGAAAATGGAAGAAAACAAATGGTTGGAGTCCATGCATTCCAGACATAACATCCCAGAATGCTGGGGGGAGGAGAGAACAGGATTGAGAGGGAGAGAAGGGGAGTTTGCTATTTGGAAAAAAAAAAAAAACCCAAAACAAAACAAACACTAAAAAGAAATATTTTTGTAAAATAAGGGCTCATGTGTTTCTCCAAAACCACCAAATGACTCCAATTCCGATCCCTTCTGGTGCCAAGTATGTTGAGGTAACCACATTGTGCTGTTTGAAAACAGACCCTATTTAAGTACTGCATGTTGACTAGGCCTCAGGTCTGCTGAAGCACAGCATTATGGAGTGAGTAATTTCTCTTAGTCATTTACTCTCTGTATAAAGACCCTACTGATCTGGGCAGACGACAGGCTTGGGAACATTCTGCACTGTACAGAATATTTCCAAGATCAAGGATGGTATTTGTCAATAGATTGCTGAGTTTTTATACTGAGTATCCCACATGGTGTAGACTCTTGGCTCTTGTGTCCATTAAGTTCATGCTTTCTGCATTGATTCCTTGTTTTGGGAGGAATGTGCTCAGTTGGGCATAATAAATAAGGGTTTAATGGACACTTTGTTTGGATGTGACACCCTGGTTGCATGCATCTTAAATGAGATTGCCACACTGAACTACCCATATGAGGCAAGAGTACCAGCTATCCTCTTTATCACCTTCATAGCCCAATAGTCTTCTCCAGCTCTAAATCCAGTCACCGATCTGAGAGCCACAGCACTTACACAGTTACTCCATCCTCCTTGTCTAACCATGTAGCCAGCTATTCACCTATCTTCTAAGGCAGTGGTCCCCAACCTTTTGGGCCTGCCGGGCTGGGCGGGGGTGGGGCCGCGCATGCGCTGCATGCCCGAGCGCATGCGCCACACACCTGGGGTGGCACCGTGCTTGCACCCGGAGCCTGGGGCCCGGGGCACAAGAATGGCTCGGGCTGACCCTGGTCACTAGGCGGGTGTACATAAATGCCCCGGCAGACGCCATGGCGCCTGTGGGCACTGCGTTGGGGACCACTGTTCTAAGGAATTCCTTTTGGCTTCTATTCCCACTTCTGCTAGAATCCCAACACTATGAATGGGAGAATGGATCTTTTGCACCAAGAGCTATATTCTTACAGCTCTGACTCAGCCTCATAGGGGATTACAGCTCCCTCCACATTGCTTCCATGTATGATCCCGCTCAGACTGGGACTCTAGCCTCAGAAGAGAGGCAGGATCTGCTGGTGGAAGACCTTCCATTGCAAATTAGTGGGTACGGAGAGACAAGAGACAAGCAGAGATCTGGAGGAACCAGCCTTGGTCCCCCTTGTATTGACTAAAGCAGTTGGCTAGCGTACTGAAGGAGTAAGCTGCTATACAAAAAAAAAAAAAGAGAGACAGAGAGAGATGAAGTAACTGAACCCCACCCCCTCCCAAACAAACAAGAAACAGAGAATAAACTCTGACTCAGAGCCAATTCATGTCCTGCTCTGCTCCTGTTACATTCTGTTTCTCTTTGGAACAACTTGAAAGGAACAGCTGGATCTGTGAAGGTTTTATGAAGAATCTAGCCTAGTGCGGCATGACAGTATGAAAAGCTACTTCCCTCTTTCCATTGACACTTTTCTAAACAGCACCTCCTTATACAAAATATCAGCAAATTATTCTTCTCATCCTCCCAGGCTCAGCTAGGCTCAATGACTCAATTTTCCGCCTATTTTTTTCCCCTCTGGCTTTTTGGGTAGAAAGGAGGGAGGTTGAGCCAGGGAGGAATTGTGATAATTTGGTTGATTTGTTCTATGGTGGCAGTATTAGCATATGGGAGAGGGGGGCCGCGGGAGGGAGGCAATACATCACATTTATTAAGAATACAATAGAAAAGTATTCTCAATAAATGTGGCGTATTGCCTTTTCCCCCTGAAAAAATCCTGTGTGCTTCTTAAAAGCATAACTTTAGGAATCCTAGCTGCATTTAATTTTTAACTTAATTTAACTTTAATTTAGCTTTTAATTTTTGTACTCTAAGCTGTGGGAAGTGCTAGATTTCTTAGGTGGGTGCTTTTTAAATCTAAAAATATGAAAATAAATAGAAAATGCTGTAGCTCTGGGATCACTGCTTTGAGATGCCATGTGTATTCTTTCTCCATCTCTCCTCCACCAGTCCTGCAGCACAGCTGACAGTTAAAGCAGGCTAACAATCTCCCCATTTTGTTGTGCAGACAGATGCAAAATAAATGTCTAACATCTTTGCTATTTCCTTCACTTCGGTCTCTATTTCTACTCTTTCATTCTTAACAGGATAGATCATTTCCTTCAACAGTTGTCTGTTATACCCAGAACATACTTACATAAAATGAATGTTTAAGTATTCGTGATGTTCTGTGGCAATTGATGCTAATTCTGTCCATTCATCTTTGGCATATCTGATTTGTTTTCACATGTTTTATTCTTTTTCACTTTGTCAATTGCATAGAGTGGTAGGTTGTCCATGTGGGTACATTAGGTGATGAGGCAGAAGGAAGGCATGCTTAAGGAGCACACAGCACCACCTTTTTTCACAAAGGAGAGAAACAATCGTTGGAGTTACATCCGTGAGAAAACAGCAAAGGCAATATCAGAATTAGGTCCAGTGTGGCATGGTGATCTCACCCTATGTTGACCTATATCACAGCTCCATTTTGTGGGGTGGGTCATCAGAAAGGTAACAGGTTCAATGTGGAAACTTCTGAAATCTTCAGGGTTCTTAGATCCCAGTCAGCTTAGTGGAGTAGAAACTGTCTGTATCTTCCTGATGGCAGGATTTAGGGCTAAAACTTGCTGTGTAGACATCCAGGTTCGGGCAGAGCCGGGGCTCTGAGATGCTCCCCCATAGCAGGGTCTCAGAGCCTGGAGTCCAACCTGAATCCAAACATCTATGCTGCAATTTTTAGCCCTAAATGCTATGAACTCAGGTCAACTGACCCAGTCTCTGGGTATGTCTACACTGCCATCCTAGTTCGAACTAGGGTGGCTAATGTAGTCATT